>JAJJWW010014371.1:0-315737 GCA_023531295.1 Papaver armeniacum
CTTGGTCCCCGCTCATTCTTCTTTTAGAAATGTGAGTGTGAGCTCAAGTAGTTTAGGTGTAAATGTCATAAGACTAAACTTATAATTAAACCGTTTCGGGAAAAGTGATATTATCGATTTCGGCTGAAAACAGTAAATTAACGCGTTTTAGAAAAAATGATCTTTTCTTCGATTTGACCTTTGATCAAAGATGAAAAAGTAAAAAGTATCTAATTTTTAAAACGGAGAGTATATTTCCTTAAGGTCAACTGGTGCATTTGCACCATCATTGGCCTGTTTTTAGGCAAGATATGCAGGCCGTCTTTGCGAGTCCCTGGCCAATTCCCCAAATAATTCCCATTTGGGTAATTGGAGCTAATTGTACACCAACAATCTTTTACAATCATTCATGGCAGAAAATTTCTTCACAAGGTGGGGAGTGGACTCAGGAGAGGTGTCAGTGTCAAGCATGCTAATTTCAAAAGATCATAAAGCTGTGACATGTGAGTACGAAATATGAAAAGCTGGAAACCATGTAGTAAGTAAGGTAATCTTGCCGAGTGCAAATCTTCTCGAACAAATGATAATCGGAAGTACAGTCGAACAGTATAGGAAACCTGATAACAGTTAATCGTATTTATCTCAGAGCATTGAAAAGGCTGGAGACCAAAAACAAACAAGATCAAGAGAAGTTGAAGAGATTATGCAAAAATCTGATTCTATTCCGTATTTACATAGAACCAGTGAATTGTGCACACCAAATATAATGCAATGTAGAAAAAGTTGGTTATCTATATATTAGTGACAATGATGATAACCAGCAGGTCAGCACACTAAATTTTCAATAGTTTGTATAATTGTAAGTTTGAAAATCGGCTACATGTGTCTTACTATCAATACAAATTATCTGTTAACTTACAGTTAGGTTTTGCTCTTGTATCTTCTATGTGGTTTCAGGTCCACGACAACCACAGTAATATTGTCTTTACTTCCCTTTTGGATAGCGAGCTTAGACAGATACTCTGCTGCTGCTTGAGCAGCAAGATCGATTCCACCATCACCTCTTTCTTCGCAAGGTGAATCAGTCGTCCCATTCTTCTTGTGCCAAGCAAATATTCGTTTTCGTGCTGCTTCACATGCTTCTTCATTTGTCATGACATCCCATAACCCATCACTTGCTAGAATAAGACACTCGTCTTCTTTCTTTCGAGGAACAAACATGACTTCTGGATCAGGAATTACTGATGGCTTTAGATACCTATCACCTGCCAAACAGAACAGAAAAAAAAAATTGTAACACTAAAATAAAGGGTGGACTAGAGTTACGAATAAAGTAAATGAGGTGTAAACGTGTCTGTGTGCTGGTTTCAGTTAGTTAATGAACTATCAGGAAAGTTTAACCAAGTTCTTGAACAAGCATTGCTGGACATGGGTATCCTTCAATTAAGGATATTGGGGAGAAATAAGGGTTACAACAAGTTGATTGTGGTTATTGAACTTACCAGGGACCAAAAGTTCATTAAGTCGGTTATAATTATTGCAAGCACAAGCTCGGCAAAACAGACTACGGCAGCCAACTGAACTCGAAGTCACATAAGTAGGAGATTAAAACTATCAAGATCTATTCCCTTAATCTAGTATCATCAGTTGAAGCTCAAAAGGATAAATCAGGTCTTAATATTCTTGTCATTGAACATTTAATGGATAAATTGAAACAGATTGCAGCTTTTTCAGTTCAATCATCAAACACAAAAGAACTGTGTATATTTAAAAGACGAAAGAGAATGACCTATTCAATAGAAGTGATAGCGAAAATGGCAGCTTTTTGTTTCAGGTAGTACCAGTAGCTATAATGCTCAAAAGTAAAAACAAAAAAGTAAAGAGAATACATGAGGCATACCAATGGACCTCGACATTGCCAAAACACCGCAGACTCTAGCTCCGTTCCAATTTATGACCTTCCCTCCAGCTGCTTCGATTCTTGCATATTCATCCTCTCTATTCGGCTGGAAAAAAAAAAAGAACAAGGCAATCATTTTCCCATATTACAATAGCTACTATTACCATATTTCCCTAAGAAGATCACAAAGACCCAAACCTGACCAACCCAAATGTTGTTTGTCACCTGTGCAGAAAAATTAGAACCCTGTTGTGCTGGGTTAGCACTTTAATGATGTGGCCAAGCCATTGGCTAGTTGACTACCTAGCAGACATTTAATCAGTATTAACCTACAAGATGAAGATTCTTACTTTGTGATCATCTGACAATGCCATTGCTTCTTTGCCACGACAGAGCACTGCTCTTGAATCACCCAGTTTGAAACTATAATATGAGATGAAAAAACCATCGCAACCACAGCAGTAGACCCAACAGTATCTGGAGCAATGGGTTCTGAACTACCAGCATCGACTTTCCTAAAGCAATTGGTGATAGCTTTCTCCCATTTCATTTGCCAATCACTCCTGATATATACTCCATTGCAAAATGCTTGTTTTACGGTTTCAAGTTCCTCAACTAAAGCCAAATGAAAACGATCACGGCAGTAATCGGCAACCTTCAGAAAGATAAAACAAGTCATTCTGTTAAGCTGACAAACCCGCAAGGAAAATAGAGAAAAGAAAACAACAGGAAAACAGAAAGAATTACCCATATGAAGAAACTAAAATACTGTTTGGTTCTAAAATACTCTAACTTTAATTCATATTTGGGGGTCACTCATTTGTGATTTATCGGGGTTTCACTTTTCTTGTTCTTCTTAAGTCTTAACATAGTAATAGAATTATTTATTCCAACAGAAATTACCTTCAGAGTTAAAAAAAAAACAACTCGAGCCAAAAGAATAAAGAAGGGTGTAGCAAGAGTACCTGAGGACCCCATGTCCATCATAAACTCCAAAAAAATGACCAGTTGAGTGACTCAAATTTGGGTTTGCTCCATTGACCATACCATCACAGAATAACATCTCTAGAGGAACATTGAAAAATTGAGGTACAACAGAAAAAGCATCTTCCATTTCTGGTCTTCTTCCCGGATAGAGACGGAACCCCAACGAGGTAAAGAACCCAATGCAGACACACTTCGGCTAACTGCACCATCGGTCCTCCTATCCCGACCCACCTGAAGAGATGATGTCGGCTATACAATTAGAATCATCTTCAACCCTTCTTTTAACTTCGGCTTCTGTAACAAGATCGCTATAGGCTTCCCTCTGAATACTCGGTTCCTCTAAATTGTCAATCTCCATAGAAATCGTCCTGCTTAACTCAGAAGCAGATTCCAGTGATAAAAACTCATCCCCCATAAGCTACTTGTATCACTAGTGACTGAAAGAAAGCACGAACTATCATGTACCAGATCACCACCACCAAGTGACAAATTATCATCCTCACTTTCCTGAACTATGGAATCAGCCACGACAATATTGCCTTCACTTTCAGGAACCATCTTAAGCAAAGATTCGTCCTGTCCTCTTCCTCTATTATCTTCTTCTTGTCCTCGCAAACTCATTAAATCAACTTGATTACTGCAATTCTCGTATCCCCCATCAAAGGACTCTAGCAACAGCTGATTTGCTCTAGAAGTATCAGATATCAAACTAGCCGTATCCGTTATCAACTTAAGACTTGTGATTCCTACATGGGTTGCTATCACTGAGCTATCACATATTAAATTACCTAACCTGAATGGCACTGCCATCGCCGCCGACATCTCCTCCATCACACTTTCCCTTTTCCACTTTTAGGCTTTAGCTGTACTTAGCTTCCAACCTTTTCAAAACAACTTAAATTCATCTTAATCCACTCCTTTCTACACACATCTGTTACAAAAACAAATCAAAACCAACCCCAAAAACTCAATTTCAATAATCAAACTCAAAATCTTGAGCTGAAATTGCAAAGGTTGTTGAACTATCTAGGAGAAATACACTTCATTATCAGCCTCTCAGGACTTTTTACAAACAACTTTAGTGAGAATAAGCCTTAAATCAAACTTTTGTCAACACAAAATCTAAAGCTAAAAAGATATGATGACATAATAATGATAAGAAAAGAACCTAATCTTCAACAAAAAAGCAAAGAAAAATCTCAAGAATCACAAGAAAAGTTCAACCTCTTTATTAACATACCCTGGATCTAAGGCAAGCCCATTTCTGTCTCTATCAAATTCTCCTCTATGTTGGTCACAGACAGGAAGACATAAAATCAAATTCTAAAGATAGAGAGATTTTGATTCAAAGGGGGGCTTACCAATTTGATTGAATTTCTTTGTTGATTGATTTGTTAGAAATTCTGAATCCCATGTATTATTATTATCTTGTCTCTTTTCTTTTTCTTCATCCTATTATTTTTGTGGTTGGGGGGTATGAATGAAAAAGAGGGGTAGGGGGAGTGGACTGGTGGTGGTGGACAAATCAAAGCACTGAAACAGATCTAATACATTGAGCAGAGAGGAGTCCCAAATCTTCAAATCATTTAACTGTATTTTAATGGTTAGCAACTGTTTTTTATGGACAGGTGTTACCCAACAGAGAGATTATAATGTATTTAATGACAGTTTTACCCCTGTTATGTCACCTACTTGTTTATGTTCCTTTGACAAACAAAACGACCAATCCTATTAGTGCAAGTGTTGATGGTGTTTTTTTATTTTCATCCCTAAGCAATTTCTAAGTCAATTGTGGATGTCATTGTAGTAAATGGGTAAGTTATTAGGTGATCGTAATACCAATATTTTTGGTCCTAAACTCCTCGGCGCCTGAATTTTAATGGATTAGAAAAAAAAACTGCCAAGTCAGTTTGTTGAAAGCTTTGAGGCCTTTCAAAACAATAATGGTAAACTCACTTCATAAATCATGTTATCAATTGGCGGGAAAAGGCTTTGAGACCATATTGGTATATGATTTTCACTTTTATAGCCGACTGACTTTGTTTGTTTGAGTTGCCTCGGCGTGACTTTGTTTGTTTAGTGCACAGTCAATTCTGATTCGTGCGGAGTGATCCAGACCGTTTGTTTTTTATTTTAAGTCGGACTTGACTCGACTTGAGCTCGGACCTAATCACGACTCGGACCGAGTTTGAGTCGAGTAAAAAACATACCACAGCCCATGGATCCAAACCACTCACACACACATTTTTGAGTCAGATGAGTCAGATCTGACTCCAAAACAAACATATTAGTCGGATCCGGATGAATCGGGTGATTTGATTAGATCAAATGACTCCGGATCAGCGGCTCGGATGAGTCGAGGGTAAACAAACATGGTGTTAAAGTAATAAGTTGAAGAAAATTCTACATAGGAAATTCATAATATCTCTGAGTTAGTATAAGATGACTTCTTTTGTAATATGTTTCGAATTTAACTAAGGATAACTCTAATGAATAACATACAGTTTCGTCGTGTGAGGGTAAAGTGATTTCCAGGTAGCAATCAGTTTGGTCAACAATATATATAAAATTGTATCCAAAGTAATGGCTGACAAATTCAAGATAATCCTTCCTAAGCTTATATCAGAATATCAATGGGTCTTCTCATGGGAAAGAAAATATCTAATTGTAAGGGAGTTGATTGATGAAATTAAGATTAAAATATAAAGTTCCAAACGTGTTATCTAAGGTTTACATTGAAAAGGCATTTGATCGTGTCAATCGGTGTTGCATTAACAACATTTTGTAAGGAGCGAAAAAAATTAAGAAGGTGGGTTCAATAGCCTCTCTCATCAATCAATCCATTATTTTTGTGAATGAGAATTTTACTGTCAGATTCGGGCGTTAAAAAAGTCTCGGGCAAGGATGAACTGGGTGTCAACTCATATTCATCTTTGTAGCTGAAATTTTCAGAAAAGTTATATAAAGGGAAGAGATCATCAACATGATTAATGGGTTTCAAATCAGCTCTGAATTAAAATAGCTCATTTGCAATTGACAGATAATACTTTGATCTTTTTTGATATAAAAGAGCAGTAAAAAGTTTGATGTTTATCTTGAAGGTATATCAAGCAATATTGAGCAGTAAAGTATGTTTGTAAGGTATACGACTTAGCGAATATAATGCATTCAGGTAAAAAAGTTACCATCACAATAAAATTACAATTAAAATATTTAGGGATGTCCCTTGGGTCGATAACTAGGCAACCAAATGAATGGAAAGATATCTTTGATAAGTGTGAGAAGAAATTAACCAATTGGAAAAGAAAATTCTTGCGTAAAGCTGGGAAGATTGTGCTCGAACACAACTCCTGCAAGTCTACAAATCTGTTTCATATCTCTCAAGCAGGAGAAGATAATGGCTAGGATCTTGGGAGACTTTCTTTTGGCTCATCAGTGGAGAAGAAAAAAGATTTGTTGAGTAGCTTTAGAAAAATCGTGCAAGCCGAAGAACTATGGTGGCTTAGCCTTTGTTAGAGTATTGCTCGGTCGAACTCACAAGTGTTGATATCTCGAGCTTATTATCAAATTTAGTTGATCAAAACTAAACAATCTTGATTTCTAGTTTATATTTAGTCAAGTCTCGGATTAGGATATAAGTGTGTAGTTTAATATCAGATATCACTGCGTTCTACCTTTTGAAGACGAAGATCAATCGAAGCTTTTGGAGAACTTCATCAACAAAAGGTAAGTGAAGACTGAACCACCAATTACTCGAGTTTTCACCTTTCTATCTATGATACAATGTCACATGACTAAATTGGACTCTACATGCATAACATAAATTTCGAGTCAAGTTTATCTTGTTAATTATATCTCGAAATATGTTGACTAGCTAGCTTAAGAACATTTGTTCATACTGGATGAATTTGGTTAAGAAAAAATTATTGTTTATGACCTAATTATGATTCAAGATTATCATTTGAAAATATCATGGAATAGTGATATGTGTCATTGATGTTATTCGGGAATGTTTTAAATTGTTTATTAGAGAGATATAGAACAACTGTAAATTTGGATACAGGACTGTACATGTACCCGGGTTATCTTGGTAAGCCCATTATAGGTGCAGGCTGCGGTACATGTACCCGGTACATCTTCGGCGTAGCTATAGTTCGGCAACGACTTTTGGTACCCATACCCAATATGCAAACCAAAAAAGTTTTGTGACTCGTGAAATCAGGTTGGTACATATACCTAGTATGCATACCGAAAAGGTTATGTGAACTCCTGAATTTTTTTTTGTCTTAAGGGTATACAAACCCGGTACACATACCATGACAAAATAACTCACAAATTAGAACTAAGTACACGTAACCTGTCGAATATTTTCAGATGCATCAGAATTATTTCTATGAGATAATCGGCATTTGAACAACTCACTATAAAATTCATTTAGACATATTTGATCACATTAACCTATGGTTGTGACTCAAGATTAAAGTCTTAAGTGTTATATGAAAACGGTTAAGCTTATAATTCGTCTGGCTAGTTTCAGTTAACCTTTCATGAACAAGTCAGTATAGAAGGTTTGGTTATGGTTCATCCTAACCAGAGTATATATTCTATTATGTTAATCTCAAGTCAAGTTTTCATCTAACGGTGAATATTGATTCTTGATTCCAAAGATACCTTAGCTTAAATCTAAAGCAACTTGATCCTGAAAGTTTATATAAAGAAAACCTCAAGCAACAGGGATCTTTGAATCCCTGACACTATTCTTTTGTGTCCTAGTTGTAAACTAGATAAAGTCGTCCTCTTCTTTAAACCTTTTTAGGTTTAGCGACTAAAAAGACTTCGCTTAGGGATTCGTGAAGCCATGTCCGACTATCTTTATCTTGATAGTCCGTGTATCATGATCTTGCTACTGGTTGTTGAGTCTCACTCCGATTAGGCAAGATAGATAGAAATCATAAAGTTTCTTCGTCTCAGACTTTGTGATTCCACAGGTACATTCCTATGTAACGATTCTTTATTGAAATCAGAGTAGGTTTTACTTGTGTGGTGAATAATAATCTAGACTGCTCTTCGGAAGTTGCAAGTACCGGATTTTGAGGTTTGACAGACTTTGTTTATTTCAAATGATATCCTATACCACCTTGAGCTTTGATCAAAACGGAAATCACATATAGGCTTATTTGTGGGAGGAAGATTGGTTTAAAGTTTTCAATTGAGTTGAAGAAACTCTTGGGCTGTAAAAGACGTCTTCTAAGGGATTATATTGCACAGAGTCTTGCGAGATTCAAGAGGCGTAAAGAGCGCGACTATAACTGAATCATTGTTCGGTCTCAACTATATTCCAGTCCGAAGTTTTGATAGTAGGCTAGAGTTTGTAATGGCTTAATACAGTTTGGTGTTCAAGTTTGGACAAGGTCCCGGGGCTTATCTTCATTTGCGGTTTCCTCGTTAACAAATATTTTTTTGTGTTTGTGTTATTTCTTTTTCTGCATTATATTTTTTGTCTTTATAATTAAAATATCATAGTTGTACGTATATCAATCAAAGTAGGTATGTCTATTATATTTGTTAGATACGACTTGATTGATCTTGGATATTGATATCTTTGGTATCGTCCAAATACTTTCACGTTATAATCAGGTTCATCACAGACTTGTTTACATATTGATTGTGAGAGAAAGAGATATAAACTCTTCTTATAATTCCTGATTGAGATCCATTAGGTTGTAACTCTCGGAATTATAATTGAGTTTAGTTCATACAGGTTGCCTAATAAAAAATTAATGGTGTATTTTGGTACCCCGCACTTTCAGCCTTGGAAACTTAAGATTCATTATAAGGCCTTACTTGTCCGATGGAACTAGAGATATGATGCGGAGAAAAAAATGTTACCGGAGGAAAGTAGTTAAACAGAGAACGAAGACTGATAGATATGATCTAGGACCTAATCAATATTCTCTTAATCAAGGGAAAGTGCTTTGAAAAGTGTATAAAAAAAGGGCAGTGGAAAGAACCGTTTTTATCAAAATTTCCAATGGTAAACTGTTGAGTTTTGGCATGACAATCGGCTCATGTCCAAACCACTGATTTATCTCACCAAAATTTAAATTTGTCAATGGAGTGGGAACAGCCCGAAGTCGAACCAGAAAGATCGGAGTCCGGTTAAGGTCCTAAAGTTGGACCCGTTAACAACTTAGGACCCGGCGGGTACTTACCCGATTGGACCTGAATCTAAACGGGTCCAACCGAGTAATACCAGTTGGGTACTCATGGGTATTGGGTACCGGTTATTTATTTTTTTATTCATATTTTTTAGCAAAATTACAAGTATTTTGTTAGTTTCAACTTAGATTTTTTTAATTTCTCATTTTCTTTTTACTTATGATCTTTATTTAGTACATCAATAAAAAAATAATAATAAGTTTTCATAAAAATAGTTTAGATCCAAGCCAAAAAGAAAAATAAATTAAGTTTTTAATATTTTGTTTTATAGTTTTACTAATACCAAATGGGTACCCGGAACCGAAGGGTACCCGGTATTTTAAACGAGTCCGGTTTTGGATCCAACAATTTAGGAACCGAACCCGACCTTTATTAGTAGGGTCCGGGTCTGGGCCTAGTGATACCCGGGAGGACCCAGGCCCATTGACAGCCATACACCAAATAGCTTTGGGACTAGCTGCAAACAAGTTTGCCAAAGCTGCAGATTTAATAGATGAAAGAAGGTTGAATTTATTTTGTAAAGAAATCCAAATTGGGGGGATTTACAAGAATTATTGGGTGATCCCCAAATCTGGATGAAATTGTAGACTCTTTTTTTGCTAAGAAACACACCATTGCATTAACAAAGAAGAGAGTTACAGATTACATTCAGGTTTACCTTCCTAAAAAGAGAGTTCAGAAAATTAGGAAGGGAGAACCAAAGACCCTTAAGACTGTTTTTCCTAGCCCGACGTGCAAGCCGGTCTGCTAGAGAGTTATTCAACCGCTTTATATACATAACTTTAAAGGACACAGAACTAGAAAGTAAATTCCGACAAAGTTCCAAAAGATCCACACTTCTCCAATCCATGCTAGAACTGTGGCCATTCACAAATTCCACCAGTTAGAGACAATCACTAACAAACACAACTTTTGGAAGATTCATCTCTTCTGCCCAAGAGATCGCCAAAATTAGAGCAGCAGCTTCAGCTCCTACTGCATCTTGAATCAACCCAAAGTATGATCTAGCCCTTCTTACTCTTCCTGCAACATCACACCAAATAACACCAATACCCATTTTAAATTCTTTAAAAGAACCATCTACAAACATAAAATGATCCACTTCAGACCCTGGAATTTTAACTTCACGAAAACAATTCGAAGAATAAAACTACGGAGCAATATAGGAACAGATCATTCTCTTGATATCCAAAATGATCCTGTTCATATCAACAGAGACACTCTTGAAAATCACATCACACCTCAATTTCCATATACACCACATAACTATAGCACCAACACTAGGCCAGGAAACTTTATAGGGGGATATTCCCAGATTAGAGCCATGCCAGTAAAGGAAAATATCATCAACCCATTCAAAATCTGTTTGTACTAGATGTTGAAGGGAAAGCCCAAACCAAATATGAGAGACCAGAGGACAGTTTATAAATAGATGCATAATAGTTTCTTCATGAGCATGACAGAGAGGACAAGTCGCATCCACATTCGGGTTATAAATCTGCATTAAAGAGTTGACAGGAAGCATATATGCAAAAAAAATCCACATAAAAAACTTAATTTTCGGTAAACATTCAATACCCCAAACTTTTCTCCAGAAAGCAGAGTCCTTAGTAGAAGAAGTATCATTTATGTAGATTCTATAAGCTGATTTAATAGTGAACTTACCATTTCTGGTATGAGCCCACATAATAGAGTCAGACTGAGACAGATTTATCCTAATAGACATAATCCTAGTAACTTCATCAGGCGAGAATAATTGGTTCAATAGAGCAACATTCCAACAGTTATGAGAATAATCGAAGAGTTCAGAAACAAAAACATAATTACTACAACTAGAATGCAAAGGAAATGGAGTGTTACTATTCCTTGGGATCCAGCTTGCATTCCAAATAGGATTGAGATCCCCATTATTGATTTTAACCACTTAGTTAGCCTTAATGAATTGCAGCCCATTAACAATACCTTTCCAAATCCATGAGGAAGAGTCAGCAGCCTTGTCAATTTCTAACAAATTCTGATTAGGAAAGTACTTGTCTTTAAGAAAAGAAAAAAGCAAAATATTCTGATTTTTCAAAAGTCTCCAACCAAGTTTACAAATGAACACCCTATTAGTAGCAAAAGAATTCCCAATACTTAAGCCACCATTTAATTTTGATTTTCCTATATCACCCCAGGAACGAAAGTAAGCCGCATGCTTAGGATTCTTTTTAGAGCACCAGAAAGTTCTCTGTATAGAATCTATTTTACTACACTACAAGAAAATGGGCCTTTAGTGACAAATGTTTTCCCATCAAAGTTCTTTTAGTCATGAAACATATTCACTTGTGACCAATATCAAAATTGTTGGTATAAATATTCTTTTTGCGACAAAATATCTTTTTGTCTTTGCAATTGTCACCGAAAGCATAGATGACAACCCAAAACTTGTCGTGATTTCCTCAAATCTATTGATGATTTGTTCGTGAGAATTTGCGATCACCAATTTTACTTATCTTTGACAATGATAAATGCTCGTCGCAAAAAAAATAATTTGTAACCACTATTTCGTTTTCTCGTTAAATATATATATGGTGACAATATCCATCGGTCGTTAGTAACTTTTAAGCTGCTGACGGAATGAAACTTTGTCGCCATAGTCTTTTGGCGTCTAAAATACTTCGCCACGATATAAACATTAGGCGAGAAATTAAACGTCAATGCTATTGTGTTTTTTTGCATAAACAAAAATAGTTCAAAAAATGATATTTATAGTGACCAAATTTTAGACACAACAAAAAATCTCTGGTGACTAAATAACTTTTTGTTAGTATTACTTATACGTTGGAGACAAAAAAATAGTTGTCGATGAAATATGGATTTACAACCACAAAATATTAGCCATTAAACAATATATGGGTGACATATAATATGAGTTTGTCAATCTTCGTTCCTTTAAAGCCGGAGGCCCGGGAGCACTTCTAAACCAATTGAGCGAAGTCACCTCGTCGTTCTTTGATTTGCCTCTTCAAAAAGTTGCTTCAAAATACTAAAATCAAGCGGTCGAAGAACATTAAGCTAATGTTATTGAGAACTAGCCCAACTCCAAACCGGTCCCTTTTCTAAAGGAAGCGTACGGAAGAGAATGAATGTATCGGAGGGAAGTTTGGAAAATGATGGGAATTGACGCATAAAAATGCGCGAGCAGCGACCTTGGAAATTACGTATTCTCCTCTGAATGCATTTGTGAGTATATATACTAGCACTCTCAAATAACTTTATACCAATATTTCCCTGGTCTCGGGGGTGGTTACTTCTATTGCTAACATTCGACTTAAGCACGGACAAATGCGGCCTAAAATGCTGGAGAGCTAAAAGCCAAGCCTGCACGACACACTCCTAATGGAAAAAGTTGTCCATTGCAAATAGTGAATTCATTGTATTATTAAATGCTTGGTATTCACACAAATCCACAAATTATACATACGAAATTCCAATAAACTTATAAACCAACTGAAAAATAAGATTATAAAAATAATTTAATCAAACTAATAATAACACAAAGCTATAGCCATAGATTACTTAACTGGTTTGAGCAAAAATTAGCATTACAATTAATATTTATTAAGTTTCAAGTAACTAGAATATTAAGTTTCAAGTAAAATAACGATAACGAACTAGTATTCTAGATCAGAGTCATCATCTTACGGCACAATATCCTCGGGCTCTGGCATCATTGTTGTAGTTAAACAATGTTTCGTCTTCTTCTTCTTCTTCCTCCTCCTCATCATCATCGTCATCTTGACTAGAACAAGATTTGCATCTAACATTTCGGGTTCAACATCATCATCTCTATAATACGGTTTCCCCATTATCATCTTCTTGAGCAGTGGATAAAAGCAAGCCGGCCCTCTTTGTTAAGTGATATGCCTCTTCCTCATCAATAGTTTCTTACCATTTACAAGTTTGTACTTCCTTGATATCCATTTCGGGGAACATCCCATATATGCCTATGATGCATTTTTTGAGCCACTTTCAATTTTCTCCATGCTTGTAGTCATCAAGGTAGAAAACTTTTGCGCTTGTGATCGAGAATGAAAGGTTTACTCTTGTACCACAATGTACTAGTATTTATAGATGTCAAATCATAATCTTTTCGAATTCTCGTCCTTCCGGGAGTTACGTCAAACCAATCACATTTAAATAACACAACTCGGTAGCCATACAAAAAGTCTATCTCAATAACATCCTGCTGAGCTACCAAAGAATTCGGTTGGCTTCTTGTTGTGTACCCCATCTACTACCAATCCAGCTATGCAGGTGGTTCGCGAAGTTCACGTTGTTTGGTATGGAATCGAACTCCATAATAGATACAAAGCGGGATATGATTTTGCGCGAGATTCAACTCCTGTGCTAACGAATGCAATTCATCGGTAGCCTCGGAACCTTTTCATAGTGCAATTTTTGTGTACATTTTAGGAAAAACCAATAACAATAATGAGAGTGTTTGCAAACAATAATGATATAGGATTGTTAGAACAATAATGAAAAAATGAGACTACTTGTATTACAATAATGATATAGGATTTTTAATATTGCTTACCAGCTTCGGAACCATTCGGGAAATAGTTTTCGATGTCTGTGACAAGTTGTGATTTGATTAAAAGCTTTGACTCATTCAAATGTTCCCTTTGCATTTTCAAAGACAAATAAGACACTTTTTGATGCCAATTTTAAATGAGAGAATTATGTATATTTGCACACACGAGAAGAAGGAATTGAACCGAGACTTTGTTGTCGATAGCATTGAGACATACCCAATCTTTTGATGCTTGTCGATCTCATCCAGAGATTGCACAGTTAATTTGTTATGCGGCAGATCAAAGACTCCAATGTTTTGAGGTGGAAGTGTAAGATGACCTCGAGAAGTTTGTTGTTCGCTAAGTTTAGAGTGGGAAATGCAAAGCGAAGAGTTATATTTAGCGAAGGTGGTAATGTACCTTGAAGATTGTTCCTAGAGAGATCTAAAAAGAGATTACGAAGTTCAAAGATCTGAAGAATAGCTCCTCACAGTTGTTGAGACAAATCCAGTGCAACAGCAGTGAGGCAACTTGCAAGCGAGGAGTTGGGATATATCCTTGCAAATTGCAAGATTTGAGCCAAAATTTGTAGGCCAAATTTAGGCCGAGACCAACTTACATCTACTTCGGCGATTATGTTATTCGTCTTGAGACTAATCCAAGTTAAGTTTAACTCGTTGAGCAAAGAAATCAACGAAATGCTACCCCCTATAGAATTTCCTTTGACATGAAACTTCGTAGGTTCCTCAGCTTGCCAATGCAACTTGGTATTGTTCCGGTCAAATTATTATTTGATTAATCTGCTTGAAGTGAAGACATCTTACATATCGACTCGGGTATGAATCCTTGTAGGTTGTTTTGAGTTAAAGATAGAATTTGAAGTTTTTTGAGTTTAGAGATTGAAGGAGGAATGAAACTGTGATTGATGAGTGCTAAATAGTGCATATTTATACACCTTTTTATTGGCATTTTACTCATCTTTTGCGCTTAGAAATCGGATATTATCCCAGTTCTGTGTTTTCTTTGTTTTCATGAATAAATATTTGTATTAATTAATTTTGTGTTTTTAGGTAATAAATAAAGTCAGGAGAAACGAGGAGCTAAGAGCGAAGAATTGGAGTCAAACATCTATGGAGCAGATAGCCAAAGCCCGCCGCAAATCGATTGCAACCCAACAAGGAAGACTTGGGCTAGAGCTACCCATGACCCCGGATCCGAGCCGCTCACTCTCGAGCCATTGAGATCTCCCTCATCTACATCCAACGGTCGCTCCGCCTAGCACATCAATGATTGATGCTCCCGCTCAACACCAGTTTACTCCGAGCCTTCTCTCAGCCGTTCAGATCGTAGCCGCTTCATCCAGCGCTCGTGAGACCTCCTCATCGTCCCGTCAGCTGCACCCGCCTCACCAAAATTGCATAACCCTATACCCTCTTGAGCCATACCCATTTCCCTTCCATCTTTCTCTTTCTTCCTCTACCGCACTTTCTGAGAACCCATCCCTTCTCCTTCACCTTCCATACTGTTACTGAGAGATCGCCACCACCACCACTCCATCTCCTATCATCACCAACAACTCCACAGGTAGCTCCTGCTGACCATCTACATGCCGTAGTTCGCCTTGTCTCCACCTTTAGCTTCTCCCGACCCTAGAAGCTAGGGTTAAGGCGATTAGAATTAGGGTTTTCCATAACAACCCAAGCATGTAAGTCTACGAGATGATTTGACAAGAGAAGAGGCGATTCAAAGACGTGGGTGAGAGAATTTCTATTTTAATTTTATTTTGTTTTTAAATAAATTAGGGTTTGGTATTTGGGGTTCCTTTGCATGTATAAATAGAAGGGATAGAAATTTGTTTTTGGTCATGCAGAGCTAGACGGTGCTTCAATTTAGATTTAATTTGTGTATTTTTGTTATTTTCATGTTCTAATTAATTTGCTAGGGTTTCAATGAAACCCTAATCCACTGTTTTGATTTCAACTCAGTTTGAGTAATCTTGAATGCTTAAATTATAGAGAACACCTTCAATTATAAGTATCTAACACTCTTCTCTCACAATGCATGCCAAGTATGCTTTGTAGTTAGGTTATACTTGTGTTTAGTATCTTTATGACTCAAGCCTTAGAATTATAGGCTAATTTCCTTGACTAGTTGTGCTTAACTAGACAACTAGTGCTCTGGGTTAGCATTTTTAGTTGTGTATTGAAGTGTCACAAGGAGAAACCCTTTAGATAGGTGATAAAATTGACAAATTATCCTTATCTGTCACAGGACAAGAAAGCCCAAATTAGTTGAACACATAACATGGTTTAGTGGTGAATTTGACAACCCCAGCATCCATTTCCTCTCACTGTTTGTAGTTTACCTTTACTTCATTGTTACAACTCAACCTCAGTCGCATCGACAACACAAAACATTAGCTCTGTCACTTGTTACTTCACCCTTGAAACTCAGTCTAGAGCAAGCCTTAGATCATACAAGAGCACCACAAGTCTCTGTGGATCGACCGTACTTGCAGCGTCTCCGATGTAGACGCCGTGCGCCTGCGGTTATCACCGTGAGCCATAATATAAACACATTCCGAGGCCTACCAAGTTTTTTTAGCGCCGCTGTCGGGGGACTTAGTGCGTGCCCATTGATTTTTGTTCTTGCTTCTTGAAATCCAGTTCTACGTACATAATCATTGTTTATTTTTGCTTGTAGCCCTGTCTTAGTATAACTTAGCTGCTCTCTTTTGTTGCATCTTCATTGTTTTAGCATATTATTTATTAGTCCTATCATTAGTTTCTTTCTCTTAACTGTTAGCATATTAGCCTTGAAATATTGTAACTTAGTATATCAACTGCATTGTAGTATATCATTGCATTTGCCTTTTTAATGTTAGTATATCATTGCATTTTATCCTTTAATTATTGTAACTTAACCTGCATTAGTATAAATCAATCAAGTTTGGTTTTTACGCATCTTATTGTGTCTTGAGCACTTGTAATATTGAGGCGAGGTTTCTTTGTTGAGACAAGGTGCAATTGCTCTTTGTGCAAGCCAAAAGGGAGAAAGACAAGGAAAGCTCGGGATTTGAGGTTAGTCGTGTATTACCTGTGATTTTTTCTTTGTGCTCATATGAAACACGAAACTAGCTTTGTGAATGATTTGTGAATGATCGCGATACCCCCCCGATGTGGTTACGTGATGACAAACCTTACCTTGCGTAACTTCAATCTGCGCACGAGCTCCGGCCCCAAAAGGCCATTGAGCCTCGGCACCGACACCGAAGCCACATAAACGGGTGCACATAACCCTGTGCTTTGATCACTTTTAAACTCGCATATCTTGTATTGTGTTTGTGCATTCACATAAGCCTTGTTTTGCCAATACGTCTTTGTGATTCCTTGGGTTCTTCAAGACTGCGCTTAACTCCATTTGGAAGTTTGTGAGTTGAGGCTGTGGTTGTTGTGAGTTGTGCTCTAACTATCGGTCCCTGAGCTAATTACAAACCCTGAGTGATTACTAATTGTGCTTGAATTATGTGATAAAGTGTATGAGTTATGTGAATGACACGAGCTACCTCCCCGAGCTTAACCCTCCAGCCCCTGTAGTTGTGAGGCTTGAACTTGAATAACCAAGTTGGATGTCGGTTTTAAGTTTGACTGTTGAGCAAAGTGTGAACAATTGAGCCATAAGCCGGAATAACACACGATCTCGAGTTTGACATCAACTCGGTATGCGACATCAATGAGTGAGTTGATGCCACAAACTCAGCCCCGAGCTAGTTGATTTCCTCATCCTGCACTTTGATAAACCCTTGAGCAAAGCCTGTGTTTGGTTACATCCCCTATAGCTCATTAAAAACTGTGTGATTACTCATTGTACAACCTTAGACAGGCACGCATTGTATGAGCTATACACCTGAAACATGTAGTGCATACCCCATCGACTCGTGGCTGATTTACCTTGGTGATTGTCGGTGATGCGCAACCTTGAATCTGAAATGCATGCTTGACAGCACATCTGTAATCTCTGTGTGCTTGAATTAGGTGTTATTTTGTGTGCATTTGTGCTTACTCGTGTTGAAACCCACATAAAGTGTTGTGCTTTGCATAAGTGTGGTGCACCTAATTTGGGCGTGTGCAACCACACTACACATCTTGTCTTGTCTTTGAGGTTGCACTTACACACGTGTAACCTTGCCAAGCTTTGCCCATAGCCAGTGTATGAGCTAAGCTGCTCTCAGACCTGTGTTGAGAAAGCTTACCAATCTCTGCACAGAACTGAGCCACAATCACTGGGCTCTGCTCCTGTCACACCAAAACTGAGCCCATAGTCTCTTTGGGCTGTTTAAAAACCAATCGGGCACGCCTAAGCTAGGCTCGCCAGGCTCTGTCCCAACCGGCTTGGACTGTGCATTTGCACTTAGACTAACCAGGCCAGACTCTGCCTGAGCCAGGAGGCCCACATATTGGGCTGAGCAACTGAAATTTGTGCTTTTGCTGAGACCCACATGGTGATCATCAGGGCTGTGCAATTTCCACTTGTGCTGGGCTGCTTATAATGAGCCCAAAGTTCCATCAGGTGTGCAATAGACTAAGCCCCCATCTGTTGGTGTGCACAAAGATTTAAACCCACACCCATTAAGCATTGCACACAACTACTGGGCTTCCCACAAAAACCAAATGAAACCCTTTCTAACCAAACCCAACAAACCAAATGAAACCCAATAAACCAAACTTTCCCCAACAAAACCAAACGAAGCCCACAAAACCAAATAAACCCTCTTAAACCAAAAGCTGAGCCCACTTTCCATAACCTTTGGGTGTTTCTTTTGAGTTCAATTTGAGTGCTAAATCATGTCGGGATTTTGGTCTGCATCAAGGGGATGGAACCAAATCCATTAGAGAGCTTGCTTACGGGCACGCTTCACGCGGTATGAACTCCCCACATACCATAGTGATTTTAGGGAATTTTATGAGCCTTCTCCGGGCCTTTGACCTCACATACCCTAATCATTATGATCACATACATCATCCACCACAGGTTGAAAATGAACACTTTTCTCATACCAGTCATCACTTTTAGATCAATTAGAAGCTCGAGTTTACTAACTTTAGAAAGGCAATTACATGAGCAATCTGTCAAATCTAACCCCCCTAGACACTATGCAATGTATACTTGTACCTTATGTGGTAACTTAGACCACCCTGCTGAGAACTGTTATATTTTGCATAATTTTAGACAGTCTAGGGAAAACCATGATAATCCAATGTACGAAGTGTCTAGAAGTGACTATCTTGGCAACTATTGGGACCATAATCAACGCACACATGCATCATTCACCACAGTGGGGAGATGAACAATTTTATACTCCCAACTCTAGTTTGCAATCAACAATGGAAACACTCATGGAGCAAAATGCTAGGATTGAAATGAATGCAATGCATGACCATCCACATAGCAACATGTTTGAACTTCCCTTCTCTAGTGAACCTCATGCACAACCATACAATGAATATCCATATGAGGAATGCATACCCACTAGTGAAGACTCTCCTTCAATGGAACAACTCAAGATGATTCTTGAAAAGGAACCTGATTGAGTTACAAAATGATAGGATTGAAAATAGTGTTTCTAGTCTTACTCATGCAACTAACATTGAATACGAACCTAATCCAGAGGTAGATGAGTATACTAAAAATACTACAATTTTGAATGGAGAAATGAATTCTTGCTATGATGATGATGATGAATATGAAGAGCATGTGTATTTTGAAAATATAATAGAATCTTTAGGTTGAGAGACATTAAGTGTCTCTTTCCAGAACCTATGAATGATGCTTCTTCGATATTCATATATGTGATGATGATGTGGATCTGTGGAATTGTCTGTGAAAGTGAACATGATTTACCTTCTTCGACTTTAGGAAAGTGTGTGATGGTACAAATGATCTTATACATGAAAACAACTTAGATGTACCTAACCTCTCTCTGAAGTCACAAATTGAAACTCTTCCACCAAACCTAGGTGTAGTTTGTCACAAAATTGCAAAACCAACTTTAAGAAAATGCCTAACTTAGGCCTAGAGCTTTGTTCCCAAGTCCTCTTGGACTATTTTGCATCAAAGTATAACACTTTTAGGAACCACGTTGGTATGTGTATATGCACTGTTCTTAGCAATACTCATTTTGGAGTTAGACCTTTTGCATGATGTACAGTTAAAATTGCAAGATTTTGTGCTCCCAAACACACCCGTTCACAAGTTTAGGTTTGAAACTCATTCCCATTTGCGGTCTTACTTGCACTCTCATTTTATATCTCGTGTAAGGCTGCGATGTTTGTATATATTTTCTATTGGGTTGATCCTCAACTCTTTAGACTCTTGGTTTATGGTGAATTTTCATTGTATATAATCCAGTAGGACTTGTTAAATTTTTCTTTCCTTGATTCGGTTGAGTCTTCTTGTGCTTATATTATGCTTGTCAGAGTATGATCTCTCCGTTGAGAATGTTGGATTCTAGCCTTGACTAAAGAAGCTCCAACCTTGCTCCTACTTAGAGCATCCGGTAATCTCTTCCTTTCTCTTATCAGCATAGTTCTCTCGGTATGTGATTTGTTTAAATTTTTTCTATGTAGACACATTGAGGACAATGTTTGATTTAGGTTTGAGTGCATTTGCATTTTAGAGTTTTAGTCTTTTATTTTACCTTTTATTTTCAAAAAAAAAAAAAAAAAAAAAATTAAAAACTCTTTTTGTAAAACCTCCAACTTTTAGAGATTTTAGAGTCACTAGCATGCTTCTAGCTATGTTTACATAGAGAATTTTTTGACCGAAATAGCAGTTAAATGCGGGAGAACACAATCGGGTTTCTTATTGATTAGAGCGTTAAAGTTGGATTTAACCATCAACAGGAGAAGCGAATTAGGTCATTAGATATTCGGTAGTAGAATTGTGATCACCCATAGTGGAGACTACCCAATTTACATCAAGTGAGGCACCAACCTTCAATTTTTGCAACTTTCTAGAAAAGGCTGTTAGAGTGTGTGTCAGTACATAAATTCGGGTAGGAATGGTGAGCTACCCAACTTCGCACCAATTTCGAAAGCACTACTTTTGATCTCTTGAGTGCTAGTTTTTGTCAATCATGAGGGTGACGTCTAAAGATGAAAACTCCTTCTAAATACCGATTTGCCGTTAGCATCACTCTCTCTCTCAATCGGCAAGACCCATTAAACACATCATAAATCGACAAACGGAGCATCGTGAGAATATTGAAAGAAAAATTGATATAGTCCAAGGTTTATGTGCAACAAAAGAAAAGAAAATAGGATGAGAATTAATAAAATTTATAAAATCAAGACAATACAAGTTGTGGAAAAATTGAGTGATAAAGTCCTTTGTCCATGAAGTTAGTTGTTTCATTATTTGTATTTTTATTTTCACTTATTGTAAAAAAAAAAAAATAAAAAAAAATTGTAGTTTATTTTTGCTACCACCATGGTAAAGAAGAGTTCAAAAAGAAAATCCAAACAACAAGGAATTTGAGTAGAAAAATTAAAAAAATTGTCAAGTTTTGTGAAGTTTAGAAGTTCGTCATCCTTGATTGAAGGCGAAGACCGAAGATTGAAGGCGTTTCTATGGTTCCTATGAGAGAGTGATATTAATTGCCGATCGGGTGAGAAGTGAGTGAGTACTCCCACCCCTTGCTAATGGTTGATTTCCTTTCTTAGAGATCATCAGAAAAAGATTCTTTTGTCCACACCTCTGTGGAGTCTCCAGATTTTATTTCGGAAGGTTATCCTTCTTACCTACAACGTGTGCGGGATTTCTCTCTTTATTCCTGCTGCACACATGAGAGACTAAAAAAGCGATCTTTTTGAGTGCAATTATCATAAAACCCTAATGGTGAGGCGAAGTTGAGACTTATGATCACAATCGAATCCGAATTCTTTCATATGGTATGGTTACTTCTCGCTCGGCCACTTAAGGATGAGAATCGTTCTTTGGTAGTTCTAACTTCATGTTACTAGCATGCGAAACTCTATGTCCTCATAGCTTCTAGGATGCTTGAGACTCTTTACACTCGAAGTTGGAGAAGGTTTTGTGGGTACACCTGCGGTAAACCCTCACGAGACTACAACTCGTCCACTAGGACACCTAGGGGTTTAAAGGCTTAGTGCATACGCTAAATGCATTCGAGACTGCGCTGTGGGTATAGTTAGGATTTCTTCATTTTGTTTCACTTGAGGACAAGTAAAATTGAGTTTGCACCTTTTATTGGCATTTTACTCATCTTTGCGCTTAGAAATCGAGATATTATCCCCAGTTCTCGTGTTTTCTTTGTTTTCAAGAATAAATATTTGTATTAATTAATTTTGTGTTTTTAGGTAATAAATAAAGTCAGGAGAAATTGAGGAGCTAAAGAGCGAATAATTGGAGTCAAACATCTATGGAGCGAGATAGCCAAAGCCCGCTCGCAAATCGGTTTGTAACCCAAAAAGGAAGACTTGGGCTAGAGCTACCCATGACCGGATCCGAGGCCGCTCACTCGAGCCATTGAGATCTCCCTCGACTACATCCAACGGTCGCTTTGCCTAGCACATCAATGATTGATGCTCCCGCTCAACACGGTTACTCCGAGCCTTCTCGGCCGTTCGGATCGTAGATCGCTTCATCCAACCCTAGAAGCTAGGGTTAAAGGCGATTAAATTAGGGTTTTTCCATAACAACCCAAGCATGGTCAGTACGAGATGATTTGACAAGAGAAGAGGCGATTCAAAGACGTGGGTGAGAGAATTTCTATTTTAATTTTTGTTTTTAAATAAATTAGGGTTTGGTATTTGGGGTTCCTTTGCATGTATAAATAGAAGGGATAGAAGGCATTTTTGGTCATGCCAGGCTAGCGGTGCTTCAATTTAGATTTAATTTGTGTATTTGTTATTTTCATGTTCTAATTAATTTGCTAGGGTTTTAATGAATCCCTAATCCACTGTTTTGATTTCAACTCGGTTTTGAGTAATCTTGAATGCTTAAATTATAGAGAACACCTTCAATTATAAGTATCTAACACTCTTCTTTCACAATGCATGCCAAGTATGCTTTGTAGTTAGGTTATACTTGTGTTTAGTATGCTGCATCTCAAGCCTTAGAATTATAGGCTAATTCCCTTGACTAGTTGTGCTTAACTAGACAACTAGTGCTCTGGGTTAGCATTTTTAGTTGTGTATTGAAGTGTCACAAGGACAAACCCTTTAGATAGGTGATAAAATTGACAAATTATCCTTATCCGTCACGAGGACAAGAAAGCCCAAATTAGTTGAACACATAACATGGTTTAGTGGTGAATTTGACAACCCCAAACATCCATTTACTCTCACTGTTTGTAGTTTACCTTTACTTCATTGTCACAACTCAACCTCAGTCGCATCGACAACACAAAACATTAGCTCTGTCACTTGTTACTTCACCCTTGAAACTCAGTCTAGAGCAAGCCTTAGATCATACAAGAGCACCACAAGTCTCTGTGGATCGACCCGTACTTTGCCGCGTCTCCGATAGACGCCGTGCACTTGCGGTTATCACCGTAGGCCATAAATATAAACACATTCCGAGGCCTACCAGTGATCGAGCTCTAGATTCTGCAATTGTGAAAGATTTGAGATTGAAGCAGGTAAAGAACCTTGAATTGCACAACCTAACATGTCAAGAGAAACTAATGACGATGCATTTGTTATTGAACTAGGAATCGACCCATTTACTTCAGTTAAATGTGTCGAAAGTATTTGGAGTTCTGGCCATTGTTGGTTGAAAAACCGAGCTAAATTGACATTCGGGTTTGGGTTCACACCTACATAAAGTTCTTTAAGTTGAGGAAGATGAGGTATTGAACCTTGCAAGTTCTGAGTTTGCAAAGTCCAATCGAAGAGATGTGAAATTAGGCTGAGCCCAGGATTGGAGAGTTGAGAAGTTGGAACCCATTCTTAATGACTCTAGACGAGAAAGATTAAGAATTTCATTCACCGGGCTAGGCAGAGCGACTACGATCTGAGAGATCTAATTCTCTAAGATTGTAGAGAAATGACAACGGTTCAGCACACATTAGTGTACTACAAAAACAACAACAATTATCAGATGATAGGATGAGGCACTTACTCCATATATGGTCGCACCTCTTCACAATTATCGAGTATAAACCAATGTATTTTTTCTCGTTCTTCTAGGGTCAGTGGTTTTATAAATTTTGCACCAAAGGGACGAACCTTCTGAGCAAACACGGAAAGTTTTCCCTTGGGTCGTTGAAGATCATCTGATGTATCGTCATTTCGGTCTGGGCGATTAAATTTAGTTTCAACGTAAATACAACGAAAAAATGTCAATGCTAGGTAATAATGTAAGCTTCCGCTATTGAACCTTACAGTCGTGCTTTATTGTTCACGTAACGCTTGAGTGTCCCGAGGTACCTAGATAAAAAAACAACTATTCAAACATATTTTTTTTATTCTATAAAAAACAAACGGTACTTGCATTTGGAGAAAGACACAAGCATATATAAACAATATAAACTCATTCAAAATATAAGTAGTAAAAGTTAAGCATACCTTTCGATAGGATACATCCAACTATAACCAACTGGGCCAACAAGTTTAGCTTCTCGGGGTAAGTGAACAGCCAAATGAACCATGACATCAAAAAAGGCCGGTGGAAATATTCTTTCCAACTTACAAAGAATTAAAACGATACCTTTTTCCATTTCTTCCAAGTGACTCACATTCAATGTCTTCGCACATAGATCATGAAAGAAATTACTCAACTCAATTAAGGCAGTGCATACATCTGTAGGCAGAAATGGACTAATTCCGGTGGGAAGAATTTTTGTAACAAAAACATGACAATCGTGGCTTTTCAAACCGGATATCTTTCCATCATCGACGTTAGCACTCCTCGCTATGTTAACTGCATATCCATCCAGGAAACTTCACTGATTTTAGAAACCTCTGAGAACTCTCTTCTTTGCTCTAGTGTTAAAGTATAGGAAGCGGAGGTTTTATAAATTTGTCTCCTTCAGCGTAAGGTGCAATGCAGTCTAATATTCATGTCTTCCAAATCCAAACGAGCCTTAAATGTATCTTTGTTCTTTAGTTCCTGATTTAACAAACCCACGATGTTATCGCATATATTTTTCTCAACATGCATAACATCAATTTTGTGCCTAATTTTTAGATGCTTTGATATAGAAGCTCAGAAGAAAATACTCTTTTTGTCCAACTCGGCTCTTTCTTGGTACGACTTCTTTTCTTGCTTCCCTTATCCGGATGTTTTCGAAACAACTTTTAACTCCCAGTTTGTCCATTTGTTGTAAAAGTTGAATGCCTGTCAACTCTTTCGGTGGACCGTGAATCTCATTGTTTCCATCATGAAGTTTATTTCTTCGCCACGGATGCTTGGGAGGCAAAAACCTACGGTGGACTTGAGATAACCGATCTTACTCCTCAATGCAGGATGGTGGATCATCATTACATCTTGGACATGCTAAATAACCTTTTGTACTCCATCCGATAAATTAGCATATCTTTGGGAAGTCATTTATGGTCCACAATACAGTGCGTGCATACGAAATTTTTTTCAAGTTGAGGCATCATATGTTTCCACTCCGTCTTTCCACAACTCCTTTAACTCATCTATTAAGGGTCGTAGATACACATCGATATCGTTCCCAGGTGATTTCTTGCCAGGAATAAGTAATGCCATCATGAAAAAAGGTTGTTTCATACACTTCCAAGGGGGCAGGTTGTAGGGCATCACTATAACTGGCCACGTGCTGTACGCATTATTCATATTTCCATAAGGATTAAACCCATCCGTGGCAAGACCTAACCTTACATTGCGAGTATCTTCTGCAAACTGTGGATATCGCGAGTCAAAATCCTTCCACGCTTCAAAGATCGGAAGGATGCGTTAAAACCCCTTCCCGGGAGCAACATGTTCCTTGTACCATCTCATATCAGCAGCTGTATGCCTTGAAGCATATAATCTCTGCAATCTTGGTTTTAAAGGAAAATAGCGCAGTACCTTGTGTGGGATCTTCTTACCCTTGCCGTCATTGAATTTGTACCTAGGCTCGTGGCATACTGGACAATCATCCCTATCCTTATGTTCCTTCCAGTATAAAGCACAATCATTCTTACATGCATCAATCGATTCATAACCCAATCCAAGATCACGCAATATCTTTTTAGCTTCATAGTATGAACTTGGAATTGTATTATATTTTGGAAAAGCTTTCTTAAGCAACTCAAGCTGCAATGAAATGATGCCTTGGTTAATGGGGCCAATGTAGAACAAGTTTTTTTTGAACGTACGACCTGTTTATGATGATGAAATATACATTTTAATGGTCACCAAATAGGGATTATTTTTCGTTTTTGTCTAAGCTAAAATGTTGTATTAAAAAAGAAATTATTTAATTGGTTATATTTTGAAAAATTGGTTGGCATAATCCGTATGGATATAGTTATAGTCAAGATGGATTATTTATATACTTTTTTAGGAATCCTATATTTTTGGTATTATCGGATTTGATATATGATTCATTACCTTTTTTAAGATCTAAATAAAATAAAAACGAATTATATTTAATTAGTTAACCGGCTGTTAAAATAAGCCAATCACATCATTTTGTTTTGTGCACACTCGTTTAAGGAGTGTGCACAAAATTGGACTCCCATGATCCAATGTTTTGTACATAAACCAAAACAAACATACAGACTTAAGTATCCTCTAAATCTACCGGGTGGACCGTATCAGTTTTTCGCCTACACCTACATGCGTTTTTATGCAAAAATAATTCAATATAATTAAGAACGATAAGTTGTTCTCTAATAATCTAGATTCTGGACATGATATTATTGGGATTCACATTTCGATCTTTAATTAGTAGTTGACATTTAGTTTATGTATATGCATCACGAAAATGCTAAAGGTACCGAGTGGTCAATCCGAGTAATCCCCCAAGAGGAAAACTAGGGGACCAACTTTTACCGATCCATATCCCAATGCCGAGATTGTTTTTATCTCGTCCATCAAATTCTCAATCGGGAAAAATCAGGTAGGTGTAAAATCACCCATATGCATCATGGTCCTTTTTATTTTATTTGTTTTGACTTTTTATATACTTTAAGGATCAATCCTATAGCTCTCGGGTAGACTTTGAACCTTAGTTAAAAATTCGGGATACAGGGAAAGTTCAAGAACTAACATGTACGTCAGTGGTATAGAGATAAGATAAGTGTATGTAAATTCTTAAAAGTTAAAAATATGATAGAGATTGATAATTTGGTGATGATGTGGCAAATTACTATAGGAATCGTATGGTTCGGTAATAGTCATTTTCACAAATGAGAACCACGGGCCTGTATTTGGTAATCTTGGAAGCCGAGTCCATCCCGGATGGCAAAATTCACTCCAGGAATTAAATTTGATATTTTATCTCCCGAACTTCACCATGATGGGAACACAGGCCTATATCTTGTAATCTTGCAAGCCTAGACGATCCTAGGATGACAAAATCCCACTATGGAATCATCAAAGCGATATTTTATATATATCTCAACTTCATCTGAATGACAACGTAGGCCAGTATCTGGTAATCTTGCAAGCCGAGTCCATCCCGAATGGCAAAATTCACTCTGGAATCATAAATCTGATATTTTACATCTCAACTTCACCGGAATGAGAACTTGGGACTATATCTTGTAATCTTGCAAGCCTAGCCGATCCCGGATGACAAAATCCACTATGGAATCATCAAAACTGATATTTTATATATATCTCAACTTCATCTGAATGAAAAACTGGGCCAGTATTTGGTAATCTTGCAAGCCGAGTCCATCCCGGATGGCGAAATCCACTAGGAACATTAAAAATTTGTATTTTATATCTCAACTTCATACGAATGAGAACCCGGGGCCTATATCGGGTAATCTTGCAAGCAAGAGTCCATCTAGGATAAGCGAAATCCACTCGGGAACAATAAAAACTAGTATTTTACATCTCAACTTCATCTGAGTGAGAACCTGGACCTATATCTGGTAATCTTGCAAGCCTAGCCGATCCCGGATGACAAAATCCACTATGGAATCATCAAAACTGATATTTTATATATATCTCAGCTTCATCTGAATGAAAAATTGGGCCAAGTATTTTGTAATCTTGCGCTTAGAGTCCATCCGGATAGCGAAATCCCTTTCGGGAACAATAAAAACTAATATTTTACATCTCAACTTCATCGAGTGAGAACTGGACCTATATCCGGTAATCTTGCCCGAGTCCATCCCAGGATGACAAAATTCACTCGGAATAATAAAAACTAGTATTTTACATCTGAACTTCATATAAATGAGAACACGAGTCTATATCTAGTAATCTTGCAAGTTTGAGTCCATCCCGGATGGCAAAATTCACTTGGAATTACCAAATCTAATATTTTACATCTCAACTTCACCAGATAAAAGAACACAGGCCTATATCTCGATAATCTTGCAAGCCACAGCCGATCCCGGATGGCAAAATTTACTATGGAATCATTGAAACTAATATTTTATATCACGATACGTTAAGACTCCAAGACAGCATAATAGAACACATGAGCTATTATTGAATTTTATTTTTTGTTCGAAGGACCTGTTGTTGGGAATATATAGTCATACCATATAACATGGACATTAACCATGAGCTAATGGATACGTCCTGTAGGTTTCTTGCTCCACCCACACCATGACGTGAAATTTTCTAAATAAATATGCCGTGGCATGATGCATGCATATGCGAAGTTGTCAAGTAGAAGATTACACATTAGATACACGTATTTTTAAGTGTAAAGCCCATGTTTAACACGTCATTTTATTAAATCTGTACATACACTTTGGGGTAACAGGTGCTCGACTTATTGAGATGGTAAGGAGAGAGTCTCAGTGGGTCTTGCGAGTCGCAAGTCATCATGTCTAGTTACATTTTCACCTCTCACACACGTATTTTATTCCATATCCAGAAAAAACAGCGAAAGAGGATTCTAGAAGTTATGGGAATAGAAGAAACCTACCAAGTGAGAGGTGGACGATCCGATTTTGATGGATCCATTATGTAACTTCTCAACTCCGGGAGGGATGCAGAGGGAAAAGCAAAAGAGAACAAAAAAAATGGGCGGGATTTTTCAGCCGGATTTTACCAACTAAATCCTATAAATGGAGCCGAATTATCATCCAAATTTGTTCGCAAAATTCTATATAAAACCGAAGGTATCGCGTCATAGATTTTTGTTGATTGAAAACCCTAACTTTTTTTCTATATCAATTCTACTGATTTTTATTCAAAAACCCTAACTTTTTTTCTTCCTTCATCTGCTTTTGGTTTGTAGATTTTTAATAGGTTTGTAATTCTCTGATTGTTTTGAAACAATTAGATTTATAATTGGTTTGCAATTCTCTGATTTTTTTTTTCTTGAAACAGTCTAAGCGATCGTATGTTTAGGTACCTGAGTGATATCATGATGTTATTTCTTTGTTGATTCGGTTGAATTTCGAACTCTGTTACTAGTTATGTTAGATCTGCAGAATATTATGTTTAGGACTCTTCCGATGGTTTTATATGATTTGATTAAGGTTTGTAAGATTTGTGGAGGATTATTTTTTTTTGAAATTTTAAATCCTTTTGGTGTCTTGAAAACCTGAGTGTTTGAAGCTTATATTGTGTCGATATGATTGAATTCAATTTTGTGTTATTAGTGAACTTAGACTTAGATTTGTTACGAGAAGCCTGGGTTTTATCAGTTTCAATGGTTTTCAATTTGTTAATTGTAGATTTTATTTTTTACAAATTATTGGGTTTTATGATCTGCAAATGTTATTTTTTGTTTGCTGCTTCATTCATCTTTTTAATTTATAAAGATTATTAATCTTTTTTGGGTATCTTTGGATCTGTTAGATTGATGATTTTTCCTTCACATGAAATTGAAATGGAAATGGACTTATACAGTTACAGAAGCTTTTACTGACCTGATTCAACATTACTTTTTTTAGTCTTTTTCCTACACTGATTGTGATGTATGTATGGTTTTAATGATCTCATCATAGTTATATTTATTTTATGGGTTCTTATATTGGATTTTATGTTAATATCTAGGTTAGGCGGATCCTACTACCCCCTATGGATCATATGGATGCTTCAAACATCGGTACTGCACATTTCTTCTAATTTTGAAAGACATATGGTCAATTTTCTGCAAACAATCAATGTCACTATCGAATATTTACTATTTTGCTGTTCATTTTACAGAAGGACTCAGACTAGGAGATCCCATTGTTCGAGGACAACTACGTAGAATACGACTGCAGGAACGAGTGGCTCAAAACGGAAGGATACCAATTATCATTGATGAACAATCTGGTGTACTTGTAGGAGAATATGGATCTCATTTAGCCGGTGAATGTGATACGATTATTCATGCTTTCGCTCCTTTGGGATATAAGTCATGGACAAAAATTCCCCTCCAAGATAGGGAGATGTTAATAGAACAATTAAAGGTATCCCCAGTAAAGCAAAATTATCTTTATGGTCTTTCTTGATTGACGTTTGAAATAAATATGTGATTCTCAATTTTTATTGGTCATGATGTTGTAGGATAATTTCATATTAGACACCACCAGACCATCTGTTAAGAGATGCCTGAATTATCGTATGTCAAAGGGATATGCCTGCTTTAAGCATAAGATGCTGATGCATTTCAAAAACTATGCAACTATTTAAGAAGCACGTGGTAATCCTTTTGGGAACATCTCACCGGAAAATTGGTCAAGTTTGTGTGACCTCTTTGCTATGGAAAGTAATATTAAGGTGACGTAACAGGTTACATACTTAGGATAGGTTACATATATATTTTAATCCTTTTAAGTGTACTAATTTCAATTCTTTTCTTAAATTTTAGAAACGCGGCAATCGTCACGAGAATTTTAAGGCCTCAAGGATTCATTATCAAGTTCAAGGGACAGCAAAGGCTTCAAGGGCATAACGTTACGGGACTGACAAAATCAAGCTATATATAGAGCAAATGGAACAAACCGGGGGATTCAATGCAACTTTCGGGCGGCATGTACTCAATATGGTTCTTGATCCAGCTGTTGCTCCGACCAATGAAGATCCGAAGTTGTTTGAGTGCTTAGTTTTATATTGCTCGTTTTTTTTTTTAGTTGAAGTTACACAAGTATTAGTTTTCCTTAGTTTTTTTTTTTAGTACTCCGTATTTCAGTAGGGGTGTATTTTGGGTAGTTTAATTAGCAGCCGAAGGTTCGTCTTTTGAATAGTTCAATTAGCAGCCATGAGTATTGTTACTGCTTAAGTTGGTATAATATTTTTCTTAAATGGTTTCCGTTCTAATATTATTTTCATATTTTATATGATGAATGGAAAAATGAATTCGGTCAGGTTTATCATTTTTCATAGCAAATCTACTAGTCTCTAAATAGAAACTAAAACAAAACTTCTTCCTCACCTAAAAAGATTATTTTGAGACAAAAAAACAGAATTTGTCTGCCTTTCCTTTTTGTCACATGCAATATATTAGTCACCAAGTTTAATATTTGGAGAAAAACTATAGTTGTTTCTAAAATTATTTACTCTGACAGAAAATTCTTTGTAATAAATTTTTTTTTCAATGACAAATATTATAGTCTCGTTAGGATAATTTTATAGGCGATATGTTTCATCCCTGAAAATTTTTCTTTATGCACAAACAATATTTGTGTAGGAAATTTCTTATTACGGGACTAACGCATTTGTCTTCGAAAGTTTTATCAACGACAAATATATCAGACTCTAAAAAAAAAAAAAACTGGAACAATATTTTTTGTCATTATTTCTTTTTATTTCGAGACCAACTTTTTTGTCTACATAATTTATCTTTGCAGACCAAATACATTAGTCGATAAAACTTATTTGGGGACCAGTTTTCATTGTCTATAAAACTGATTATTACTGGATAAATTATTTGTCTCAAAAAACATCTTTAGAGACGGCAACGGCGATCATCCAAAGCTCTCTTTAGAGACAAACACACTTTTTGGTAAAGTATGATTTACAGATAAAATACTTTGTCGCTGGAATTTATTGTTGAGACAAAACTAAATTGTCATGAAACTATTTAATGAGAAAAAAAATTTATCGCCAAAATTACTTTTGATGTCCTAATTTTTTGAAGTTAATTTTGTACTTTGAAGACAATTTACGTTAGTCATTGAAAGGCATATACAACGACATAATATTTGGTATCACCGAAATTATCTTCCACGACCAAAAGAAGTTTCCACGACGATGATTAGACGACAAAAAAAAAATTGTTCCAAATTTTATTTGGCGACTAAACAAGGTAGTTCCGTGACAAAAATATTTGTCACTAGATGCCCATTTTCTTGTAGTGCTAGTAACAGTTTTCGGAAGAGGAAAACAAGCCATATGATTAATAAACTAGACAACACATGCTTAGTTACCAAAGTTCTTCCTGCAATATTCAAGTTGGATTTCTTTGAGGATTTCAGCCTGGCATAGAAGTTATTAATGAGGAAATTAAAATATTTAGTCTTGTCTTTACCAATAAACAATGGAGTACCTAAATATTTTTCAGAGCTACTAAGAAACTTCATGTTAAGCGTTTTTGATAAGATCTTAATGTGTCTATGATGCATTTTTCCACTAGTCATGAAACCAGATTTATCAAAGTTAATTTCCTAACCTGAAGCCTTCGCAAAAATATTAATAACCTTAAGGATATTCTTCGCATAAGTGACAGAAGCTTTGCAAAACAGCATACAATCATCTGCAAAAAAAAAAAAAGATGAGAAATAGAGCGACTATTTTTTTTTGAAATTGAAGCCCTGAATCAGTTTCTCATCCTCAACTTTAATGAGCAACTGAGATAATACCTCCATACAAAGAATGAAGATATAAGGCGAAAGACAGTCCCCCTGTCTAATGCCCCGAGAAGGAAGAAAAGTCTCACTAGGAGAGCCATTGACCAAGACTGAGTAAGACACCGTGCTAACACACTGATAAATCAATTTACACCAATCTTCAGAGAATCCCAACTTTTTAAAGACATCAATGATAAATGACCATTCTAATCTATCGAAAGAATTAGTAAGATCAAGTTTTATCGCTAAATGACTATTTTTAGAATTTTTCTTTTTTGTCTTAAAGGAATGAAGAATTTCATGCGTTATCACAATATTGTCATGAATCTGACGATTAGCAACAAATGCATATTGAAAAGGAGATATCAGAGAATCTAAAAGAGGCTTCAACCTATTAGTTAAAATTTTAGATATGATTTTGTATACACAATTTGATAGAATGATGGGTCTGAAATCATGAGGGGTGGCAACATTCTTGATTTTAGGAATTAAAGTTATATAAGAAAAATTTGTTTGTTTAAGCAGATACTTATTCATGAAAAACTCTGAACATGAGAAACAACCTCTCTATGGACAATGTCCCAGTTGTCCTAGAAGAATCCAGGCGGGAAGCCATCCGGGCCTGGAGAACTCCAAGGAGCCATCACATTAACAGTATCCAAATTTCTTGGTAGGAGGGGATGGAAATTAAGGAGGTTTAATGTCTTCAATTATGATGGGTGTAATAAATCTTAAGGATTCTTCAATGTCCTTCTCACTAGGGTTTGAGAAAGTATAAATTTTCTTAAAATGCCTTGAAAGCAACTCAGCTACTTGTTCTTTGTTTTCCTACCAACTACCTTGATCATCTCTATAGTATGGATGGTGTTATACATATTCCTCTGTCTAACAGTGTTATGAAAGAAGCTCGTGTTCCTATCGTAATGTGTGAAATAATTTATTCTTGATTTTTGTTTGTAGAAACAATGTTCTAATTCATACCAATAATCAAGTTGCTTGGAATAGTTCAAAATATAACCACCAATCTGAGGAGTGTAAGGCAAAGCTTGAAGTTTTTTTAACTCAGTATTTAACCTTCCTATTGTTGTTTTAATGTGTCCAAAAGAATTAACATTCCACTTCACTAAAACATTCTTTACATGACTGAGTTTATTAACAAAAATATAAGAAGGAGAACCATGTACTCTTTGAGACCATGAATTATTCAGAACATCTTTAAATTCGGGATTAAGTTTCCAACACTTAAAGAACTTATAAGGAATGTTTACATTCCTCTCATAATGGAAATACTTCACCATTATAGGACTGTGGTCAGAATAGATTCTACCTAGATTTGTGACTCTAGTCTGGGGTAAAACCGAGACCCATTTATCATTCATGAAACTTCTATCCAACTTCTCAAAAATCAATTCAGCAGGGTTTTTGAATCTTCGATTACACCAAGTATAAGGATTGCCATACGAAAACACTTCATTCATATTCATCTTGATTAAATATTCTCTAACAAAATTAGGAGGAAAAGAACCGTCAGCATTATCTCCTTGTTTTTAAGAGCTATGTAAAATGAAATTAAAATCTCCGACTAGTAACCAGGGGTTATTGTTATTGACTAACATGTCATTTAAAAAATTCCACTGATTTCTCTTTCCACTCAGAGATAAAGACCCGTAGATAAAAGAAATAACACAGTTTTTAATAGCAGGCGTAATGTCACACAAAATATGAATCATGTTTAGAGAACAACCTAGCACTTCAATACTCGATTTTTCAAAATATCGAAAAGCTAGACCATCCGATTTACGAATAGCTGGTATAAAAGACCAATCATCAAAAGGAAAATGATGAGTGTATTTTCTAACTGTATTGGTATCAACCATTGTATCAAGCAGACACACACAATCCAGTTTATATTTTCTAACAAGATTAAATAAATTTTTCCGCTTCCTATCAGAACAACAACTGTTAATGTTCCAACATAAAAACTTCATCTCTATGATAAAATAAAATCTAACAGAAAGTGATGATAATCAATAATACCGAAAGCAGCAACATCAAATAAATATGATAAAAATAAAAGTGCGAAGGAAAGATACAGTAAAGTTAATTTAAAAAATTAACAAGTGATAGAGTTTTACTTACTAGATCATGGGCAGGGGAGGTTTTAGCTGCCATAGGATCTGAGTCCAGCATCATGAGATCAATTTGCTTCTCAAATTCTTCGTTTAATTTGTGATAACAGGTTCAGGAGGTAATGTTGCAAGTGGCATCAGTTCAAGTATAACATTGTCTAAAAACTCATCATTATGATCAATATCATTCATAACATCATTTCTAGAGCTGAGGGACAAAAAAGATTCAGAAGAGAAATTCATTTCTGATGTAGCAACAAAAATAAAACCCGAAGAGGAGACCACAGTCTGAGAAAAGGTCGAACATGACGTAGAACAAAATACATTCCCACCCGAGGAACCCATACTAGAGGACTCTCCTACATTTCCAACGTTAAAGGATACATCTGAAGGAGGGGTAAAAGGGGGCATAGTAGAAACGGGAGGCCAACGAAGGGTAGGCATGAAAGAGAAAGAAGAATCACCAGAGTATCCATCTAGAGGGTTGGTAGGCCCGAAAAGATGTATAAATTTAAGCCTACGGTGATACCGCAAGTGCACGGTGTCGCGATGTAGCACTGGGCACGTACGGGTCGAACCACAGAGACTTGTGGTGCCCTTATGTTGATCTAAGGCTGCTTCAACTGAGTTCTAATGTGATGAGTTAACAAGAGGGTTGTAACATATATTTTTGTGCCGAAACGGCAGATATTGAATATTGTGATCCTAAACTAAGGTATAAACAATGATAAAAGAATGCTAAGGAATGCAAATCCACCTCTAACTCCTATCGTATGATTAACTAAGTTAAGGATCTTGTTGTCCTGTGAATGATAAGGGCAGGTGTCAATTCCACCACCTATCTCTCCCGTAATGCTTCAAAGAATACTTAAAGTGTCGACCCCAGAGCACTAGTTGTCTAATTAAGTACAACTAGTCAAGGGAATCAAGCATTTGGTCTAAACATTGAGTCAGCGAAGACACTCAAAGTAGTTATAACCTAACTACAATGGATACAAAGGCATCCATTGTGAGAGAAAAAACCTTGGGCACTATGATTGAAGACAAGTTTATAGTTTAAGCATGCAAGAATACTTCACATATAGTTAACATCACAACATGGAAATTAGGGTTTCAATGAAACCCTAGCAAATTAAATTAAAACAACAAAAACAGAAATTAAACCTAAGTGACAGCACTGGCTAATCCAGGCGTGCCCAAAAACAACTTCTCTCCCTCCTATTTATACATGCAATTCATCTCCCAAAACAGCAAACCCTAATTCTTTAAAAATTGAAATTAATTAAAAGGTAAATCGAACCCATACTCTCCGAACCCGCTCACACTCAATTCGTCTCTCTGCGCTCCATGCTTTGGTTGTTGGCTAACCCTAGTTTCAATTATCTATCATTTAGCTTCTAGGGTTGAGAAGCTATGTAATAGATAATCTAAACTAGGAGCAGGCTATGCATGAGTTGTTGGTGGCGGACGGTAGGGGTGATGGTGACCGAAGATGAGATGGTGGTGGTGAGGGTTTTGCGGAGCTCCGCTCCGTGTCGGGAAGAAGGGAAGGCGTTTGCAGAGGAGTTGCTCGAGAAGAAAGAGAAGAAGGAGGAAGAAAGAGAATGGGTCGATAGGGTATAGGTGTTGGGAGTTTTTGTTGTGAGGCGGGGACATCGGGGAAAGATGAGACTGGCCTAGCGGCGTAGGATGAAGATGGTGCGATCTCGAACGGACGAGAATGGTAGCGGTCTCGGTGTGATCCTCGTGTTGTACGGGATCATCGAGAGATAGATGTAAGCGTGGAGCGACAGTTGGATGTAGCCGAGGCGAGATCTTGACGGCTCGAGTGAGCGGGCTCGGATCCGGGCGTGGGTAGCTCTAGCCCATGTCTTCCTTGTTGGGTTGCAACCGATTCCGCGCGGCTTTAGCTATCTCGGCTCCATAGATGCTCGACTCGATTCTTCGCTCTTTTGGCTCTCGATTCTCCCGGACTTTATTTAGTACCTAAAAATACAAAATTAATTAAAACAAATATTTATTCTTGAAAACAAGGAAAACACGTGTAACTGGGATAATATATGATTTATAAGCGCAAAGATGAGTAAAAAGCCAATAAATAGATGTATAAATATGCACTATTTGGCACTCATCAAATACCCCAAACCTGAATTTTACTTGTCCTCAAGTAAAACAAAATAAGAAATCCTAACTATACCCCTGTCGCAGGTCTCTCGAATGCATTTAGCGTATGCACTAAGCCTTTAAACCCCTAGGTGTCCCTAGTGGACGAGTTGTAGTCTCGTGAGGGTTTACAAGAGGTGTACCCACAAAACCTTCTCCAACTTGGAGTGTAAAGAGTCTCAAGCATCCTAGAAGCTATGAGGACATAGAGTTTCGCATGCTAGTAATGTGTTAGAACTATCGAAGAACGCATTCTCATCCTTAAGTCCGAGCGAGAAGTAACCATACCATATGAAAGAATTCGGATTCGATTGTGATCATAAGCCTCCGACTTTCGCCTCACCATTAGGGTTTTATGATAATTGCACTCAAAAAGATCGCTTTTAGTCTCTGTGTGTAAAAGCGGGAATAAAGAGAGAAATCCTGACACGTTGTAGGTAAGAAGGATAACCTTCCGAAATAAAAACGGAGACTCCACTCGAAGTGTGGACAAAAGAATCTTTTCTAATGATCTCTAAGAAGGGAAAATCAACCATTAGTAAGGGTGGAGTACTCACTCACTTCTCACCCGATCGGCAATTAATATCACTCTCTCATAAGAAACCATAGAAAGCGTCTTCAATCTTCGGGTCTTCAACGTTGATGACGAACTTCAACTTTACAAAAACTTGAATAATAATAACTATTTTTTTTTTTTTTTTTTTTTTTTTTTTTTTTTTTTTTAAGCATAGTACATGAAACGAAAATAAACACATTTTTTTTTTTTTTTTTTTTTTTTTTTTTTTTAAGTTACAATAAAACGATAAACTCAATTTTTCACAAACTTCATTAATTCTCATCCTATTTTCTTTCTTTTCTTTGTTGCATAAAAACCTTGGACTATCTCAACTTTTCTTTCAATATTCCGATTCTCGCTCAGTCGTCGACGATGATGTGTTTCTATGGGTCTTGCTGATTGAGAGAGAATGATGCTAACTACAAATCCCGGTATTTAGAAGGAGTTTTCATCTTTAGACGCGTCACCCTCATGATTGACAAAACTAGCACTCAAGAGATCAAAAGTAGTGCTGAAAATGGTGCGAAGTTGGGTAGCTCACCATTCTACCCGAATTTACGTAAGGTGACACACACTCTAACAGCCTTTTTTAGAAAGTTGCAAAAAATTGAAGGTTGGTGCCTCACTTGATGTAAAATGGGTAGTCTCCACTATGGGTGATCACAATTCTACCACCGAATATCTAAACAAGCACCTAATTAAGCCCTCCGGTATGGTTAAATCCAACTTTAACGCTCTAATCAACTAAGGAACCCGATTGTGTTCTCCGTACTTCCAAGTTACATTATTTCGGTCCGAATCTCTATGTAAACATAGCTAAAAGCATGCTAGTGACTCTAAAATCTCTAAAAGTTGGAGGTTTTACAAAAAGAGTTTTTGAATTTCTTTTTTTTTTTTTTTTTTTTTTTTTTTTGAAAATAAAAGGTAAAATGTGTTTTTCACCCAGAAATTATTGATTTTGGTCTTTTAACAAATATAAAATAATACACTAAATAAAGCTTTTGGATGGAAGCCTAGCAACAAGCTGGGCTCCAACTCCTCTTTGAATAGCCACACCTAGTCTATGAAAGATAAAACTACCAAAACCACTACTAGCATCATTACTAGCTAGACAGTTTTTCAGACGCTTGAAAAAACACAAAGTATCTTCACCAAGCTCCCTAGAGTAGAGAATGCTAGAACACCCAAACCATAACCCAAAGAAGTACACTTGTCCAAATATTTAGCGCGTTTTTCTTGGCTGGCGTTAGAAATGGCCTTTTCGGGACAAAAGAGCGAACACCAGCACCAGTGAAAGGAGAAACCCCAGTAACATCCATACAAACATCCTGACCATTTTCCCAATTGAGAACAAGAATATCAGCAGGCCTCAAGTCTTTGTCATCATCTGACTGAATACCAAGAGAAACCTCCTTACGCACCGTTACACCAGCCTTGTAACAAATGTCAGCTACAATATCACGAACAAAATCATGTCGAAACTTGCAACCAACATCCGTAGCACAATGAAGCGCATGGTCTCCGAAATGTCCATAGACCGGTTACAACATGGGCATAGGCCATCCTCAACAAACAAAGGGATACCAAGTCTATAGCGAGCACGGCTCGGGCTTGTCTAGGGCGAGACACCGATTGAGTCCACTAATAGGTATTGCTAATAAATAATCTTGAGCTGTGCTTGACACGGTTACACGCCACAAAATGGAATCTCTTGCAGAGACATATTAAATTGGTCTCGGGATTCGTTTCTTGATCGCATCAAAATAAGTGACCAGCTGGTGTGCATGGAAGGGGGCAAGATATCATCAACACTGTAAAGAAGGAGGTAATCCACATACACTGGATAAAGTTCAAGAGCTAACCGAGCAAGGTAGCCTTTGTTTCCGAGAATAAATTACCAAGAATTATCTTACGACCGAGGCCGTCGACTGGGAAGCAAGATAGCAAGATAGCACGGGTGTCTGCCATGGTATAAATACCAAGACCACCCTCATTGATGGGCAAGGTAGCTAATCTCTGTTGTAGGGGACCAAAACCAGCACCATCTCCAGTGATGAGTAAACGTAAATAATTGAGCAAATGGTCATCAAAAAGATCAGTCATTTGGTTGCAAGGTCATTGGATTGGTAGTACGCATTGCAAAATATAGTCGGAAACACGATTGCAATTGCGGAGTAATAGCATCTCACTCGAGGGTCTTTAAGTTTTTTGATAGCAGACATTAGTGAATGATCTTTGTCACCCGGTCAACATCATGTCACTAATAAAGTTCAAATCTAAACTCACAAAGCCCACCAAGGAGTTTAACACCATTAGAAGGTCTACCAATATCTGGTGGAAAAACACCATCATCCATGCTTCTGGGATCAACCGAAGGCCAAAAGACTTCTGTTTTCTTCACATTGAGGTGCAGCCCCCTACTTGGCCCTTCGGATTCTATTATGCTCAAAGCCTTGGCCACCTCCAAAGTATCACCAATAATAGTGCCATCATCGAGGTACCAAGCGTGTAAATCAAGAGTGCAACGAGAAGCAATTGACTTCACTAGAGGGTGAAGTGTCAACGCAAACAACAAGGGACCAAGGGGGTCCCCTTGTTGAACTCAAGTGCGACGACAAAATATATTGGTCATAATAGAGCTTAGCAGACGCAAGTAGCAAAATTCTACCCAATGAGAAATACCGGACAATGTAGGCGAACTTCCTTGATGAGTTGAGTTCTACTCACCATGTTAAAGGCATTGGAAAAGTCAATAAGCAACATTGACATTTTATCGGAATGCCCTTTCATCTCTAGTAAGCAGTTAAGCATGTAAAATCCCTTCTCCTCCAACAGGCACACCAACCCCAAATTGGTAATCGCCTAAATAAGAAGCCATGTCCTTACCTACGAGAAGGCGGCTACTTTTGAGACCAATCTTCGCCAAACCGTGCCCACCGCAATAGCCGAATTCCACCCCGGGCTTGAGCAAAGGAGTTAGAGGTGCACTGGGCAACGAACTCCCCAAGAGACGCAGGGCATCTACCGCCCAACCAAAGGTTGACAACCCCTATGTCGAAACGAGCGGGTTATCCGCCACCGCCGCAGCCTGCTCCACTCATCACGTCCATCAAATGCTGCGCCCGAGACCATCACGACCGCACGACGTACCCTTTGGGAAGCCTTTGATAGCTCCCAACACGGCGCGAGAATCCACCGTAATAGGTGCGGCCAAGGGAACATCGTCGGGAATGACAGGTGAAGGGGCAGGGGGGTGCTTATCTTGCAAATCAAGGTAAGTTTTCTCGCTACGAGGAGCCAAACCTGATGAGGATAACACACGTATATGGCAAGCAGCAAAATGTCCGCACTCTACTTTCCTCCGGCAAGCCATCAAGTTAGCAGCGTCTTTCTTTTTCGATTCTGTCTCCGAAACTACCTTCTTAGAACCCGGATGCAAAGGCTGTTGTAGAAGTTTAGTAGCCAAGGCATAACAGCCACCTGGTTCCTTCCACACAGACAAAGCATGGTTGATGGCAGCAACCTGCAACCTCTTGTTCTCGATTTAGCTTCGGTGGAACTTCTTGGTCTGAACAGCGAAAGAGTGCAGATTGGAAGAAGTAGTAAATGAAGCCACGCAATAGTGTTGCTCGGACCGACGATGATCTGTCGAGGCAAGATTTGATTCCAGAGAAGGCCAGCCTACACTTGTGAGGGATGTGGATTCAGATTGTAAACTGTCTCTTTGAAGCATCGCGTTGAGTAAATCCGTGGAAAGAAAACCAGAGCTGGGAGAGTTTGTATGTACAACGTCAGTGCAACCACCTTCAAACGGCAGCACCACTCTGTTACTGGGAGATACCGATCTTTGGCCGAGAGCAATCGGTGGAAAGAGAGTCCGTATGTACACAAACAACAACCTCAGATGAAGGAACCAATTCTGCACTAACCTCAACTGGTTTATCCAGGCCATGGATGAGAAAATCCGCTTCCGCAAAGTCGTTTAGAGGTCCAGCGATCACCTCTCCATGTACAGCTCCATCCCTACCCTTGCAAGGCATCTTCCGAGGCATGTAATTGCATGCACCTACAAAGACACTCACATTCGAAGGCTGTATAGAACTTTCTCCCATGCAAGATGAACGTTTAGGTTTGAGGGGATCAAGTTTCTACAAAAGGATTTTCTGTCTTCAGAGGAAAAATGCCTGTCCATTAAATGTTTCACGAAAGACCCTTTGGCATATCCTTTCGCCATTCACGCCATCTCCACAACCATGGAAGGTCTTGAGCGGGCAATGACAAAATGGCCGTCTCATTGCACTGATCATTTGGCGTGGAAGAGGAAGAACCATCAGACGATGTAGTACGAGAAGGTTTGGGTGCTCTGGGCATTGCGATAAAAATACAGGAAAAGAACCCTAAATGGGAAAAGTTCTAAAACCCTAAAAAAGAAAAGAAAACAATGCTCAGACGAGCAGGAAGCAAAGAGAAAATCAAGGCAGCGAAAACACAATCGAAAACAAAACAAAAGGAGAGAAAAACCTACGAAGAAAACCAAATCAAACATGGTGTTTCCAGGGAATCAAACCCAGTTTTCAGTCGCCGGGGGGTTTTCGCCGGAGCGACCATGAGAGAGAAAAAAAAAAAACTCTAAATGCAAAAATAAAAGGTAAAATAATTTTTTTTGAAAATAAAAGGTAAAATAAAAGACTAAAAACTCTAAATGCAAAAATATGCAAATGCACCCCCAAACCTAAATCAAACATTGTCCTCAATGTGTCACGATAGAAAATTTAAACAATCACGTACCACGAGAACTATGCCGATAAGATAAAAAGGGAAGAGATTACCGGATGTCGGCGGGAGCAAGGTTGAGCTTCATTAAATCAAGGCAAAATCCAACATTCTCCGTGGTGATTATATCGGATTAGCACAAAAAAATGCACAAGAAGACTCAACCGATTCAAGAAAGAAAAAATTAACAAGTCCTACAAAATTTACTATGAGCCTAAAGAGTTGAGGGTCAACCCAATAGAAAATATGTACAAACATTAACAAATATAACAAGAAAATGGGCTTTGGTTTGTTTGGGATTTGGTTTCAATGGGATTCATTTGGTTTTGTTGGGAAAGTTTGGTTTATTTGGGAGGCCCAGGTTGCTGTGGGCTCAATTTGGTTTGTTTGGGATTTGGTTTCAATGGGATTCATTTGGTTTTGTTGGGAAAGTTTGGTTTATTTGGGAGGCCCAAAGTTCTTTGTTTGAAACCCGGGAATTTGTGAAAACTTTCTGCCGGATGTCCCTAGCTTATGTAAGGGGAAAGTTGTGTGGTTGCGGCCCAAGTGGTTGTGCAAAGCCTAGGTTGAGTTAGCCCGGTGAAAGTGTTCAGCTTGAGTTCGGCCCATCGGTGTGGCTTGATTGTGAGCAGCCAGGTTTGATTGATTAGGTGGGCTTAGTCGATTGCATGCAGCCCATTTTGGGTGTGCGTAAGTAGAGCCCGGTTTGAATGGCCTGATGGCCGTGCCCGAGATGGCGTGGGAACCAGGTTTGATTCGTGATCAGCCCAGGTTGTGGGCTTAAATACAAGGCACAGCCCAATAGTGGGCGGCTTAGCTGGGAAAATCGATGTGTGGGCTTTAGTCTACTACACAGCCCACCCGGTGGTACAAGGCTCGGTTGTGCAAAAGGTTTATGCGAGGCTTGCACAAAGAGCCTCGATTTAGTGCAAAGAACAGGCTTTGTAAGCCTCCATGACTCAGCTTATGCAATAGTTTTGTACTGATTTACACAAGGATGGCACTCACATTTTAGCACACAGAGTCTTTGGATGATGTTGCTTGAGAGAGACACAAAGACCGAGAAATGCAAAACTTCAAAAATGACACAAAGATTACGGTCTGACTTGTCATGCGGCCCTAGGTTACGTGCAGCCCAAAGATCGGGGTTATGCTTGCAAACACACAGGGCGGCTATTCTATCATGCAAAACATGGTTTACAAATTTCTGAGGTCAAGTAATGGCCAAGATTCAATCACGGGCTTCAAGTTTGCCACGGTCACTTAAGTGTCACACTATGATTCAACAAAATCCAGAGATGGAGCAATATGCAGCAAAGTATTTAGCTCATCATGCACAGATGGTTCACATAGCTCAGGGATTACAAACAAAGGTGCTCAGGGTTTACAACACATCACAAGTTCAACAGGGTCAGTTGACCCTTTTTGGTTTTCAATGGGCTTGCGGAGTTAAGTTGGAGCCTAACTCACACAGCCTTCAGAGGGCTGGAGGATTACAGCTTCAACTACTGACTCAATCAATGGCTCAATGACAGCTCAACTAGCAGCTTCAGGGGGCTGGAGTTGAGGGCAGATGACACGACTAATATCAATTCACCGATGCACAAAGTTGACAGGATAAACTGGAGCAGTTGATAAGGTTTCCTATGTTCAAACATGTAGCTTCAGGGCTAGCAGTTAACATGTGGCTCACAAGGTCTTGATGGGTAATTCATGCAAAGGGTTGTCGTAGCTTGGCTCAACAGCTCACACAAGGTACAGGGCACTTGGAGTGAGCTGTTCAGTTGGTAACAAGTGAGTCTTAAAAATGCAGTGCAGGGTTATACAGGTGGTAACAAGTGAGCAGCAGCAGGGTCTCACAGTTCATATACACTGATGCTCATGTCACTCAACACAGCACAAGACAGAAATGCCAGCAGTCTTGCAGGGCTGGTGGCTCACTAGGCATGGAATGATGCAGGCTAAGGGTTGAGCTCAGACAAGGTTTCAGGGTTACACACTAACCCTCTTGTCAATGAGAATAGAGCTCGAGGTTGTCTCACACGGGGTTTAGCACAAGGTTACGGTTGAGCATAAATGGCACGAGAGCATACAGGAGGTTTAGTGGCATACGGGGATCTAACCTCAATCTGCGCCTAGCCGCGTCTTTCTCCCTTTTGGCAAGCACAGCAGTACAGCAGCACAGGTACCTGCTTACTTAACCACTCAATTTCAGTTTTCAGTATTGTACAGTTAAAGCACTATGAGAAAATGTGCACAACAAGATGCTTATCTTTGATGTGACACAGTGTGAAGAGCTAAGCCGGAGCAAGCTTGAGCTAAGTCCAGCCCGAATCTTGACCGAGATAATTGACCGACACGAGGAGTTAATATGCAGGGCAATGATATTTATGAAGTTATCGCGAAAACTACAAGGCTAAGTATGCAATGAGCAAGATACAGAGTGCAATGACAGATTAATCTACAGAAATAAGCATGAAGTAAGCTAAGCTACACTACAAAACTAAGACAAGCTAATAAGAACTATGATGCAACTACAATGCAATGACAAGTTTATACTAGAATTTCTTAAATGACAGATGCAGTTTACAAAAAAATTAACTAAGTTATATTAATCACAGACTGAAATAACTAAGTAAAATGGATATGTACAGTGGGAGAAAATCAGTAAAGCAAGCAATGAATCACAGGGCACACGCCAAGTCCCAAGAACAGCGCCAAAAACTTGGTAGGCCCGAAAAGATGTATAAATTTAAGCCTACGGTGATACCGCAAGTGCACGGTGTCGCGATGTAGCCCAGGCACGTACGGGTCAACCACGAGACTTGTGGTGCCCTTATGTTGATCTAAGGCTGCTAAACGAGTTCTAATGTGTGAGTTAACAAGAGGTTGTAACATATATTTTTTGTCCGAAGCAGCGAATATTGAACTTGTGATCCTAAACTAAGGTATAAACAATGATAAAGAATGCTAAGGTATGCAAATCCACCTCTAACTCTATCGTATGATTAACTAAGTTAAGGATCTTGTTGTCCTGTGAATGATAAGGGCGAGGTGTCAATTCCACCACCTATCTCTCCCTGTAATGCTTCAAAGAACGATTTTAAAGTGCTGACCCAGAGCACTAGTTGTCTAATTAAGTACAACTAGTCAAGGGAATCGCATTTGGTCTAAACATTGAGTCTGCAAAGACACTCAAAGTAGTTATAACCTAACTACAATGGATACAGGCATCCATTGTGAGAGAAAAACCTTGGGCACTATGATTGAAGACAAGTTTATAGTTTAAGCATGCAAGAATACTTCACATATAGTTAACATCACAACATGGAAATTAGGGTTTCAATGAAACCCTAGCAAATTAAATTAAAACAACAAAAACAGAAATTAAACCTAAGTGACAGCACTGGCTAATCCAGGCGTGCCCAAAAACAACTTCTCTCCCTCCTATTTATACATGCAATTCATCTCCCAAAACAGCCAAACCCTAATTCTTTAAAAATTGAAATTAATTAAAAGGTAAATCGAACCCATACTCTACGAATCTCGCCTCTTTGTCAATTCTCTCCTGCGCTCCATGCTTTGGTTGTTGGCTAACCTAGTTTCAATTATCTATCATTTAGCTTCTAGGGTTGAGAAGCTATGTAATAGATAATCTAAACTAGGAGCGGGCTATGCATGAGTTGTTGGTGGCAGAGACCGGGAGTGATGGTGATGGAAAGATGAGATGGTGGTGGTGAGGGTTTTGCGAGCTGCCTGTGTCGGGGAAGAAGGAAGGCGTTTGAGAGGAGTTGCTCGAGAGAAAGAGAGAAGAAGGAGGAAGAAAGAGAATGGGTCGATAGGGTATAGGTGTTGGGAGTTTTTGTTGTGGCGGGGACATCGGGGAAAGATGAGACCGCCTAGCGAGCGTAGGATGAAGATGGTGCGATCCGAACGGACGAGAATGGTAGCCGGTCTCGGTGTGATCTGGTGTTGTACGGGATCATCGAGAGATAGATGTAAGCGGTGGAGCGACCAGTTGGATGTAGCCGGGCGAGATCTTGACGGCTCGAGTGGCGGGCTCGGATCAGGGTCGTGGGTAGCTCTAGCCCATGTCTTCCTTGTTGGGTTGCAACCCAGTTCAAGGCTGGGCTTTGGCTATCTGCTCCATAGATGCTCGACTCCAATTCTTCGCTCTTTTGGCTCCTCGATTCTCCGGACTTTATTTAGTACCTAAAAATACAAAATTAATTAAAACAAATATTTATTCTTGAAAACAAGGAAAACACGAGAATGCAGGATAATATATGATTTATAAGCGCAAAGATGAGTAAAAAGCCAATAAATAGATGTATAAATATGCACTATTTGGCACTCATCAAAGGTCGATTCAAAATCAGTTATGAGCCTTTTTCCTTTTCGATCATAAGGATCACCATTGAGACCATGGCGATTAAGAGAAACATGACGAGGCCAAACATGACCAGTATTTATGGGTTCCCTAATGGTCAAAGCAGAGACTGAGGGCATAACAGAAGCAAAAGTATGAGTATAAAGTGCCGATGTTCTATTACCTAAAACCCCCGAAGTCTGCAAGAAGACTGAAAAGGCAGAAGGCTTGGATTGTACTTGAGGAATGCCAACACCAGTTCCAACAGCAGAAGATCTTGACATATTGGGGTTCACATGGAGAGGGATCAGGAAGTGCTCTGACATAGATCCTCTACTGAATCTCCTTACACTTATCATCATCATGGAAGAGAACGAAGCACCTCTTGCAAGCACGAAAAGGTAGCTTTGGATAAAAAGCAGTCATATAGTAAGTCTTATTATTTGTATTAAAAACTACCTTCCTTGTCAAAGGAGAATGAAGAGGCACCATAAGTTTGGCTTCATAATTATTTCCTGCCGGAGAGTCAGCAGAGACAAAAGAACCAATCTTACCCAAAACCTCTCGAACCCTTCCTCTGTTCACCAAATCAGTTGGGATAGAGATTTGGACCGACATGAGCGTAGTGTTCCAGATCAGATCAAAGATAGACTCCAAATTTCCTAATTGTTGCACTGCAAAAAGCTGACCAAACAACAGTGTAGGCCTGGCAACATAAGAAATATCTCTATCAGTGCTTTTCTTAAACATAACAACAAACAAATTTTGAATACCCATTCCATGTATATAGGGTTTTGAAAGCTTGAAATCTGGAGAGTTAATGGTCCAGATTATGTTAAGATGATGCTTCACTGAGGTTTTATAGTAGCTACGGGTGTTATCACACAGTAAAGTAGCAAATCTATAAGGAAACTCTTCAACATCCTCATCTAAATCTAATACCCTAACTTGATCAGCAGCAATTGCCATAGCAGAAACAAAACTGGAAGAATAATAAGAAAGATAAAGAAAACCTTGAAACTCAAGAGTTGGAATGAGATAATCAAGTTAATCAACCAAGCATATATAGAGCCTAAACTAAACCAAATCATTAAATTAGTCATTGGAATTGAAAGATGATAGGCCTGCAGTAATGACATATACATCACGCTCATAAGGATTAACCCATTAATATCATGCATCTGAAAAGACAATTATGCTTATTCTCAATGTATAAAAGATCAAAGAGCAACTGAAATTGGTTAAAGAAACTTCCAAGTGTATGAAAATCTTTGATTCAGCCTCCCATTAACAGAGAGAATTTGTGAGGTGATTAAAATAAATTTTATCTCTCTTAATACAAAATTAAGAACATAATGAGGAGATAAGAAAGAAACACAACTTTTGATGTAGAACAACCATGATTTTTTCCCCAACAAGTAACCCCCATTAGATTAATGCTAATCTTAATGCCTATGAGTCTATCTCACAGTCTCATTATAGCCATCACTAAGAAAGGACTACACAGCAAAAGAAGCATATTCACAGCCCCAAAACAGAAGTCATCTGAAATTTATCTTGAATTAAAGGTAGATTCTTTACAAAAGTCGAAAATAATCAAATCCCTACCAGAGTAGAATCTCAAAACCCCAAAATCCTTTGAATGACTAAACTTCATAACTCATATAAAGAAAATTTGAATCTGATGAGATATATCATATAGACAGAGATAAAATCATTGAACCATACCCAACAAGCAGATAACCCCATCTTATCCCAAGTCACAGTTGATTAATCGAATCTCATGATGTAGTCTTAGAAAACCCCATGGTGGCACCTCCTTTAGCCCATGACCTAAAATGAGAAAACAAGAATAAACTTGAAACAATCAAAACAAACAGAGGATTAGATGTACAACAATCACAACAAACAATAAGTGTCTAAAAAATCATGATTGAAAGAGGAAAATTTCAAATTACAAAGAAAATGATAGTTCAAAATCAAATTAGGGCATAACTTAAAATTAAAAAACCGGAAACTAGAATTTGAACTAACAATTAGAAAACAGAATTAAGGGAAACAATTACTAGTAGAACTTGAATTAACTAATGATTTAACAGGACAAGATCTGAATTGATTAGAAAATCGAAGAAGATTTTAGAGTTGACCAAGTCAACGTCGCAAGAAAAATCGCTCTGCACAACGAGCTAGTATAACTCCTGACCCAAATGAAATTGTAGACTCACTCTTATACGATAATGTTTCACAATGCACAACAGAAGATGTCTATCAAAGGCATACTAAGCATCATAAGTGTCAAGTTCAATACATATGGGTAAAGTATGTTCCTCCTAAAGTGCAGATAATGGTGTGGTGCGTTGCACGATGCAAACCCAAATGCTGATCTTTGATTAGAAGAGGCTGTTAAACTGAAAAATATAATGTGTAGTTTGTGAATATTTTGGGATAAGTAATTGGATCACTTGTTATTGCATTGTATGAGAAGTTTGGATATATTATCGATTTATGACCATTTGGAATAATAAATAGAATGTTAAAGAACAATTCAAATCTTGGCCGGTCTCTTTTCCAAGATGAGTTGACTGTGAGGTGGGAAATCGAACAAAAAATGAGACGAAATTGAGTATTCTCAGCCTTAGGCTAGCTGGCGATTGCCGATCAATTCTTTCTTGCTTGCGTAGGATAAAAAGAAAAAGTAAGAACCTTACATGCCTTGATACCAGTTTTCAATAGTCACGAAGGCATGAGAACCAAAGAAGAGCATGATAAAGGAGAAGTAGACTATCCCTCTCACGTTAGACCACTAGAAGGAGCACCTAACCCGGAAATACCCCATTCGTAGCTTTTTTTTCTTCGTTGTTGGGGATACTAGGTCCAATCGGGGTTCTATTGGATGGGAATATGGTGTATAAGGAAGACCTTGGTCAAATAGGTCAGTAGTTGGTGATCTTGGAGAAGAGAATACAATCTCAGCTCGGTCAGCAGGTGCAAGTGGAATAGTGGGATTCTTGGTCATCTTGATTGAGATGGTTTATCTGGTGATTAGGAGAACTGGACCGAATCTAGTTCATCAGGTATGTCATTGCCAAGTAATTATGGGGAAACCAACAAAAAAAAGAATATGAGAAGAAGATTTTGGCCCATCACCCCATCTGGAATGATCAGATGGGTCATTTAGGGGTAGAGAAATAGAAAAGTGATGTTGAAGAAAAGATATAGAGACAACGACACGATCACTAACGAGGTTAAAAGATTCGGAGGGTTTCAATTCCTAACTGGTTTTTGTTAATCAAAGAAATTATCACTACTCACTCCCTACCTATTACATAGGCGGAATTTTCATTTTTCCTTGTACCACTATATAGTCGGAGTCCAAATTTCAAAATGATTTTTTACTTCTACTACCCCTATTTATTTGTTTGGGAATCATCACAATTGAGTATATGTCTCTAACATTGGGAATATAATTAAGGGTAAAACAGGAAAAACGCATAGAAATTTATAAAATCAATTTTATTTTTATTTTTTTTTGACTATATTGCGTGTATATATATGTGGTACGGAGGGAGTAATTAGGAAGAACTGTTAGACGGCAAGTAGTTTATTGGTTTTTATGTGGGCTATGGATCTCAATTAATCAAGTACTTTTATCACCGGAAACAATGTTGCATATATATTTGTTGTTAATTTTTTGTTTTCTTTTTAAACCTGGCAAGATTGGGGTATACTCATACTAATTGGGGTATACCCAATTTTAAAGGGACACTTTTTGTGGGCTTTAGGGGAGAGTCCTAATGAGTAAGTTACAAAACTACTCTTACCCATTAATAATCTTAATTACTCTAAATCAGTTTTTATTCTCTTCATTTCATCTTCTTCTCTTCTTCTTCATCTTCATCTTCATCTTCATCTTCCATCAATCAAAGCCATATAAAAATCTTCAACTTTGATTTTCCAAAAAAATTGTTGACTCTACCAACGAAAAGAAGACTATAAATGATGTTTAAACTCAAACCCATCATTGTGTTGTGTGATTTGATTGTTATATTAGGTTAGAAATCGAAAATTATGATTTTGTGTTTTGGTCGGTAAGGTCGTAACATGCATATCTTGCCGACTTTTCATAACAGCCATGGCGGCGACTGTAAATTTTTCAACAGCCGGCAGGGTATTTTTTTAATACCTTGCCGGCCAAAAACAGCCGGAAGGGTATTTTTTGAATACCTTGCCGGCCAAAACAGCGGAAGGGTATTTTTGAATACCTTTCCGGCCAATAAATTTTTATGTCATCTCCTGTATTTCAAAAAACAAAAAGTCGGCAAGGTCGACGATGAAGATCATGTTAAGGCCACTTTTGACCGACGAGGTCGACGATGAAGACCTTTGCCGAGCTTTTCATACTTTCAGAACTGAAAGTGTTGATTTATTCTTTGATTTTGAGTATGATTTCATATAACAGATTTGCAATCCCCTTTTTAGAAGTATTTCGGTTGTGTGCTTCATTTTCGTTGCAAGAGATATTCTCAAAAAAAAAAAAAAATCATCAAAAATCATCCCACAAAAGTTCAATCAAAAACAAAATTTCATAACTTAAAATTCATAAGTTTTAATCTATTCAATCAATTTAAACTTAATTTATTAATCTAATCAAAATTTTAGTGTTAATTAAACGAGGGCAATTTTGCCATTTTGAAAATACAAGGTTAAGGGGTGGCTTGGTTTTACTTCAAAATGACCATATTTTGTCTTATTGGGTATACCCCAATTAATCTGGGTATACCCCAATCTCGCCAGGTTTTTAAATATGGTCTACTATTGCAAATATTTCTTATTTTTTACACAAAATTGGTTAAAAAGACCAAAATCAGGTGAAAAGGATACTTTAAATGATTTTTTTAAATATGGTCTACTATTGCAAATATTTCTTACGGAGTATTTCTTAATATTCAACTCTTGAAAGAAAAAAATCATTGATAAAGATGACACACCAGGTGTATGAGTCACACGAACCATCACTCGACATACCATTTTAGTGAAGTTGATTTTTTATTTTTTGCTTGATATTATATTTGTCGAAAATGGTAATCCGATATTATTGCTGAGTTATCTTATATTCTTCAACCATATTCTATGGTACGATAGTACACCTATTTATGAAATTAAGTTTATTAAAGGAGACGATGAAGAAATAACGTTAAATAATTGATCAATTGAGATGTACAATATGGAGTTATTTTTTAAGCATTTGCAAATGAGGTGTTGATGGAAACTAATTGGACTAAATGGAAAATGCTGGAACAAATTGATGCTAAGCATGTATAAAAGGATTGGAAAAATTAAACCAGATGTTGAAATGCTAGTTAGATACCGAGAAGTTAAAGTTTGGGTAAGAGTAGTACAATTGGAAATCAAGTTTCAGTTAGTCTTTACTTTGGTGTAATAACGCAGCATCATACATCATTAGCTTGATTCTGTTGCAAAAAGTATCTAATTTCTGGTTGAGTAACGGCTTAAGTGAAGCTTGTACTTAAAAATGTAAATTATCTACTATTTATTTATTTTGGAGATATACCAAGATAGATTCTGTAATTAAGCGATGGAATAGAAGTATTATAGCTGTGAACAAAGCACTCAACGAGGAAAGAGAGTGTCCGAAATAGTAGTTTTAGTCAAAATTGGTTTCTAGGTCTTTGACCTAAGTCCAAATTTTTATCCGGATTTTGGATCTAGGATTCTGTTCTTCTTCCGTGAGATTTGAGAGTGTCTTCTGGTGGATTTTGATCCCTTTGTGGTTGTTGAAGAGCAGATTTCATCATCTCGAGCAGGTAAGTGATTTTATCGACCTTGCTGGGTTGGTAGCGTTGTTGGTTGGGTGTTCTACAGGTTTTGCTTTGATTCTTCATTGAATTGTCAATTGGATTTCTTCTAGTTTAGGTTTTCTTCTTCTGGTTTGTTACCTGGTCTCTATTTGGTTTGTGTTCTTCGATTGTTTGGTTTCTCTCTCCGTTTTTTCCTAGTCCTGTTCTAACTAGATCCCCTTTTCTCTTCCTCTCCTTCTTCTCTCTTGTTTTGTTTATTCTTTCCCAGATCCTTTTTTGATCTTCTCCACGCCTCCCCTTACTCTTCTAGATCTGCAATATCCTCTCATTCTCCTTATTGCTCTCTTCTTTTCTCAATTGGTGTCTCTATTCTTAGTAGGTAAACTGATTGTCAGAAGCTCTAAATTTTTCAAGTATAAATATAGACTCAAAGGTAATCAAATAGAAGAAACTACCTGCTTATGGCTACTACATCAAACAATACTACAACTATTTCTGAAATCTCATATGATACTGTTAACAAATTAGCCATCAACATGAAAAACAATTTGAATCTTGAGAGTGCTATAGAACCAGTTGTATTCCTAGATAAACATATGGTGCTAGAGAAGGAAAAGGAAGATTTCTCATTATGTATGCTCGGAAGAATTTGTTGCCATGTTACTATATCAACAAGCAGAGTAAGGAAACTAGTGAGAGATTTATGGCCTATGTTCAAAGAGGTGTTAGTAAAGAAATTTGGTGCTAGGCTTAATGTTCATATTTACAGATTTGGGTCTGAAATTGATATCATGAGAATTAAAGATGATGGCCCCTGGCTTCTTGATGGTTATTTGGTGGTGCTTATAGACATTCCAAGTCTAGGATTTCAGTTTGGTGCTGCTATAAATATGGATTATGAGCTGTTCGTAGTGTTCTTGTGCAGAATTCCGAATCACTTTCTTACTCCAGCTGCTTTTAGAGCTATGGCTGCTTCTATTGGGGAGCTGCGTGGCTTTGCTGAACCAATGGGTCTGTCTCCAGAGCATAAAACTATGAAGATGTTGATTAAGATTAATGTAACGGGGTCTCTACCTAGAAGAGTTCTTGTAAGGGCTCAAGAAGAAGAAGCTTAGATTTCAGTAAACTACAATGTCATGCCTTGGAGAATTTGTGATATATGCAGGGTTATAGATCATAGGATTGAGCTATGTGTTGTAGGTTAAGATGTAATGATAGTTAAAGATCCTGTTGTTGGTGCTGATAATGAACTTGGGATTGATATGGAGCAGTTGGTTACTGGTCATAGTGGTCATGTGGACATGAGCAATTATGGTGTCAGTAAGGCTACTTTAATCGAGTTAGAATTAGAGGAGGCTCGCGACTCTATCAGTGATGAACAAGGTTATAGTTCCATGGAAGGGAAAACTGTTGCTGGTGAAAGTAGTGATCTTAATTTGGTGGCTGCTCAAATTCTAGTGGATACAGAAAGATTAAATGAGGACATAAGGATGGTGGAAGAAAGAAATAGGATAAAAGGAAAAGGTAAACTGCCAATGGGGATCAGTAAAGAGCTAGGGGAGTGTGAAGTTAACTACGGGTGCAAGCTTAGTGATTAAGGAAGGTGTTAATGTTGTGGTTATAGAAGAAGAAGTTCGAAGATTGGAAGAAGAACATGATCATCAATTAAAGGCAGACTCGTTACTGGACTTCACTGTCAATGTTAAGGAACCTGAAAGAAAGAAGAGAAAGTATAAAAGAAGAGTTTCAGAAACAGTTGAAGCAGGGACTGTGAAGAAGTTTAGGTTGCACCAATGTTCGGGTAAGGAGTTAACGTTGGAAGGTGTGGCAAATGATGGTGAGGTAGAGGAAAATGGTCAGATTATCTCCTCCTCCCTTCTCAATTCTCTTTTCCTTATTCCCTTTGTGCAATCTCATGGAGATGATAAAATCATTCTAGCTAACACTCATCTGGTTAGTATTCCCATTGAGGCTTCCGAAGACCCTTTTGGCATGTTCAATGATTACATCATTGACATTTCTGCAAGCCATCCTCCAGCAAACTCAACTAATCATGGTAAAGAGATGGTGACAGCTGCTCAGATCAAAAATCAGGCACATAATACTATCCATCTAGTATGTTTGTTCAATTTTTATAATCCCCCTGCTAAGCATGAAACTAGATTATATCACAACATGAACAACTACAATTATTATGAGCATGATAACTGTTTTAGAGATGTGAACTGGATGATTATTTGTTTTGAATGGAAGTATGTCTACCTGATTGATGTGAATGTGTTAAATTTTCATAATTATGTCTGGCATAAAGAATTTATTCAATTTGGAAGTCTGAAAATAATGTCGTGGAATTGTCAAGGTTGTGGGAAAAATTACAATAGGGATCATTTTAGAGAGTTAGTGAAGTTAGTGCAACCAGATGTAATTTTTTTAAGTGAAACTAAACAAGCAAGTCCTAAAGTTGAAAGTATGTTCAGATCAGTTAAATATGAAAACATGTATGTCATGGAGCCAGTAGGCAAATAAGGTGGTATTTCCTTAGCTTGGTTGGACACAGTTAAACTAGATGTTATTCAAGCGTCAAGTTTCTTCCTGAATGTGTGATAGACACATTTTGTGTCTAAGTTGTCCTCAATTTTCTGTATTGTTGGTACTCAATTTCGTACTTATTGTGGTGTTTTATGTGTTTGTAGGTATTTTTTGGAAATAAACGTTTTTGGAAGAATCAGCTCGAAAAACTGCTAAAGGCACCCCCGGAGGACATTTGCTAAACAGACCCCAGATTTGGATAAGGGGCTCCCAAGGTTATGTGCAGCCCAAATTCATTCTCAGCACCAAATTTATCCATCGCACCGATCTTCATCGTTTGAATTTTATTTTGGAGGGAAAGCTTGCCAGACAACAACGTATCTTCTAGTGGGATTTTTGGCGAGTTTTAGGGAGATTAAAGCGTGTAAATTGGTTGGAGATATCCTGTTTCGATTAAACAAGACTGTATGCGTTGGATTTCTAAATTAAACACGGGGACACAAGTTCTTCACGGGTTCTGTGTGTGTTTGGAGTATGCTGAGTCTCAACAGAGGCATTGTGGAGTTAAGAAAAGAGATTATATGCATAATTCTAAATTTGCAGCAAAGAAAGGAAAGAAAACAACCCGAGAATATTTTTTCTTAACTACGAGTTATGAGAGATATTTTGGAGTTATGAGGAGTAATCTTTGGTCCTTTCGAGTATATATAAGGGTCTGGGGAAGTCTAGAGGGGTGACAGAGAGTTTTGGGAGAGATACAGAACGTTATAAAGTCGCACTAGTGGAAAATGGGTGTTTAGCAACCCACATGAGAGACCCCCATTGACTGTTGTTTGACCGTTGACTCTTCAAAGCAGTCTCGATATAATGACAAAATTCGAGAGGATAATTAGCGGTCTCGAATTGGAAAATTTATTTACCATTTTGCCATCATAAAACTATCGATTCAACGACCCCTAGCCTTCGATGTAGATCCGATAATCGAATATGGGATTTACTTAATAAAAAGAAGATTAATATTCTTTAACCTCTCTCTAGCTCACATCGAACTCATCTCCAGAAATTTAAACATTTGCTCTCCATCGACCTCCATCACCTTCTTCTTCAAAGAATCAATTTAATCAAGCATAATGACTCAATCTTCTTATCTTCAATTTCATAAATTTAATTTTTAATATTAGGGTTAGGGTGAATTTTCAATCTCTTGATTTTCCCAGTAATAGTTTCGATTGAAGTGTTATTTTTTCAATAGGTTGTGGTTTACTTCAACTTGGTTCTTATAATGCGGTGATGATGGTGTGGTGGTGGTGATGAAGCGTGTTGGTCGACCGCTTATCAATTCTTTTTTTTTTTTTTTTTTACTTTGATTTGGTGATCATTGATTTGATGGAATTGTAATGCTTAGATTTGGATTAGCTTTAGGCGTATTGGAGATTTTTCTCGATTTGTGATTTATGAAAGGTTTGATGATATAAAGGTATGAGAGATATGAAACTCTTACCATACAAGATTGTCAAAATGTTGAGGTTAAACAGGTTTTCAAACCCCGAGGAAATTACGACCAAGATGGAAACGATGTCACACGCTTCCCGGCAAGATTGAGAACCAAATCAAATTAATTCATGTTTGATTCCACAATTTTTTATGTGGATTTGGAAGAATTTGCAATTTGTTTTTTTCTTGATGCTCACTACCAAGGATGTCGGTGTGATTGCAGGATTAAATGTAGCAAGAATCATGAGAGCCTATCACTTATTGTTTTTTGGAGTTATGAGACTATTGATAATGGAATCTTTGGTTCCTTTGCTAGCAATTCATTAGTTGATTTAGTATATATGAAAAAAAGAAGAAGTCTTTAAATTACGGTGGATTGATCGACTCATTCTCTATAAATTAAAATAGACTTTTAAAAAATTGTTCAATTATTAAGGCTGCTCTCCATACTAGTAACAATGCTCAACTATTAAGGCGGTTCTGTCACAGTGTGTCTTTATACTATTAGTATTGGTTTCTAATATTCTCATTATATAATTAGTTGCATTGCTCATGGATGTCAATTAAGTATATGCCTACCAGTTACATTATGCATTTTGATTACTTAAATAAAAATCTTATTTTGATACTTTAGGATGTTTGATGTGGGCACGATGACTTCCATTGAACCTACACTTTGTTTAGTTATTTGTCGTTTCTAGAACTTTTATATGTCTTGTATTCACACCTCGATAATGTCGATTGAATGTTTTAAGACTTGTGCATTCTTTTGTGCTATTTTGTCAAGAGTTTAAGCCGCCCAACTACAACTCCGGAAAGGTACCAAGTTAATTTCTTAAAAATATTTACAGTGCAAAATCTTAGTTATTATCTCGATATACATGTACTTTTGTTCTCGTTATAGCTAGAGGCGCAATACTTCCATGATTATACCGTCACAACAAGCCGTTGGCCCGAACCCAGTGGAGTGAATGCTCCCGATCCAATTGCAAGTTCGGTTTTTTCTTGAAAAATATTCTAAATGAGTTGATGTTATACCAATCAAGATCGCAAATCCATTGGTTGTTGAGTATACTATGAGTAATATTTACAAAATATCGCAGATCAACAATTGCAAATGCTTTTACAAATGCAGGCAACTCCCGATTTGCACGAGGCCATAAATCTCTAAGCAAAAGACCGATAGCAACCGATCCTAAGGAAGTTAAGCTGGTGATAACTTAGAGGTAACACTTTATCGTGCATGTCTTCAATTATTATATTATTTTTGAAGATGTCTAATTTGTGGACGTAATGCTCATTGTGCATCGATGAAGTTTTACGTGTTTAGGGCCTTTATGATGTCATGAGATTCGCCATGGAAAGTGGTGCCAAGGTTTGCAACGTTGTTTCCTTAATCGTGTGCTTCATCGAGACTAAGCTGTTCATCATTGCAGCTTCTATTATCCATGAATGTTACCTATCCTTAAACTTGAAGATCTGAATTGTTGCGTGTTAATATGTAGGTTCTCTTCATGTCCTGGTTACTTTGGGGATTATACCATAGTGAGAGGCATGGTAGTCTCTTGGGGTAGAGAAGGTTTGTATGGTGGAAACCCATTTGTAGTGGACTTATTTCATATAAATAAATATTCACTAAAAGTATGTTGACCGTAACTTTCATTAGTGTCTAAGGGCTGTGGGTGCAAGAGGGTTGAAGAAGCATTGAAGAGGCTCAATGCGCTTTTAAGCATTGAGCCTTGGCAAGCTTGGTGGTGCCTTTGTAAGAATCAATAGTCCTTTCTTGTGTATTCATATATTTATATCCGATGCTTATTTAGATTTAGGTTTTAATGGAAGATTTTTATCTTGGAGCTCCAAAACCATCATGGTCCATACAAATCTAGGTTTAGTTTTGGTATTTAGATGGAGTAACATGTTATTAGGTTTAGTTTTGCGAATTCCAATTTATGTAAAATGATTTTTGATTTGGGGATTTGCTTATATTAAAGGAGGTGGAGTGAAGGTGCCAAGGAGGTCAGTGTGGGAGGTAATACTATTGTCTTAACATCTCGAACTTGTCCTTACTCGCAACCATTTTTCCATTGCTCACCACAGAGATAAGTTTCATCTCAAATCTTGACTTTGGAATCCTTAGTTGTGCTCAAGGATGTGTTGTCCTCGATGAGACGGTGGTTGCAAAGGTAGGAAAGTTTTAAGTTTTTAACTCCTTGAGTTTTTGTTCTTAAGATGTTAGTTACTCCTTATTTCACTATGTTTAAGACTTTCTACTTCATAGTATTTGTTCCTTGTAAAATACTTTAATAGTGTATTCATGTCTAGCAAACTACTTGAGTGGGTATGTCTGGTAACTATTTGTCATTTGTGCATGAAAACCATTATCCTTTATGGGGTTTTCGAAACTTGATAGGGATTTATTGCATCGAATGTCTTGTGGTTAGGTGTGTTAAATGCTTATAAAGGTTAGGCATTTGGTCCAATTTAATTTAATTTAATTTTTTTATTCCCCGGGTCCGATGCGCGAGTCTTAATAAAGTTCATCGCCGGGGTAGAGTTTGTCATTTTCTGTTTAATCAATTGTCTATTAGTGTATCATTTTGTTGTTTCGCTAAGAATATTGTTCTAACTCGAGGATTTCAATCCTATTTTGTGTAAACCAGATGGATACAATGAATGAATGAAGAATTTTCAGTTTGAGTTTGAATTTGAGTTTAAGTTTTCGATTTCATTTGAATCACCTTTAATTTGACTTTGACTTGACTTTAATTTGAGTTTCATTTGATGTTGTCAGATTATTTGCATTTATCCATTCGGGCATTTGAAGAATCAATCTATATTTTTTTTTATATTATAATTTAAACACTAAGAAGAACATAAGACACATATCGTAGAGAAAGTTAAAAATAGTCGTATAACATCGACTTGTCATGCGTTTTCCACTAGTGTCGAGAAATCCAGAGTTGAAGCTGCGTGAAGAACACGAAGAACATAAGACACATCGAGAAAGTCATGCTAATGGATGACGCAAGTGGGTCGTAATTGCTACAATAACAGTGACAGTTATCAGTTATAGTTCTTTGTAACAGTTCGGTTTGTAACTTATATAATTCTTACAAACCCGGTTTTAATCATTTTCTCCCATTTTCATCATTTGTAAACACTTTGAGCAATGAAATCAACTTTTGAGCGTGTTTCCAACATGATGAGCTAATTCTCGCGTGATTGAGGCAACATAGGAAACTATTCAGTCATGCTTGATTGGTAATTTTTTTAATTATTTATTTTATTTAATTCACTAGGATCAACATAATTGAAGATAAAATGGTTTTCTTAATTAGTTGTGAATCAATTTGATGTATTATGCTTAGAATCAATTCTTTGATAATTCCTGCTTAGGGATTACAATTCAATATTTGGACACCTTAAAGATTAATAGTGAATTAACGAGAAAAGTACTTAATAATAATTATTGAAATATCATTATAAACCAATCAACTAGAAAGAATAGTGGAATCCGGAGTCTTGGTCTATTTTAATATCTTGGAATCAAATTTTGAATTAAGTTTTGTTTACTTTTAAGTTTCATTAAGTTTAAATTCTATTGCTTTCACAAGTCTCAACGAACTTATTACTACAATAACTTTGAAATCAGATCAATGTGTGTATACTGGATCTGATAACTAGGAAGGACTGGATTCTTAGTTGCCTTTATGGTAATTCCCAATACAAAAACATAACTTGGGAGTTCTTAACTCAGATGGCTTCAGTTACCACTCTCCCTTGGATGGTAATTGGAGATTTAAACTTCACAATGAATAAAGAGGAATCTAGGGGAGCTTGCAGAACAAACAAATTAGATATAGAAAAGTCAGTAAAGGCAGTTAATCAGGCTAGGCTTGTTGATGTGGGGTTATATGGGTATCCTTTTACTTGGTCTAATCATAGAATAGATTCTAAGTTAATTGAGAAAAGATTAAATAGAAGTTTGGCTAACAAAGATTGGTTGGATTTATTCTCTGATGCTAAGGTTGTTCATCTAAGTGTTATTGCTTCTGACTACAGTCCAATTATTCTTAGTACTAAGCATGTTATGAATGATGGGGCTAAGATATTTAAATGTTTTGGTACTTGGTTAGAAAATTATTCATGTATTGATGTCATAAATGATTCTTGGCTAACTCATCATGATGGTTCTCCAGCTTTTAAAGTAATTAAAAAACTCCAGATTGCTAAGAAAAACATAAGTCTTTGGAATAAAACCAAGTTTGGTAATATTAATTTGAGACTTAAACAGGCCAAAAATGATTTAGAATGTGCTAGTAAGATTCAAGATCTTCCCAATAGGTCTAATGTTTTGAAAAATCTTAGTCTTGAGGTTGAAAATGGTATGCGTTAAATGAGTCCTTTTTGAAAATCAAAAGTGGTGACAAAATGTTGAACTTAAGAGACAAAAACTCTGGTTATTTTTATGGACTGGTAAGAACAAGGACTATTCGTAACTCTATTTTTGCTCTTAAAGATGAGAAAAGCTTATGGGTGGAGGGTAGAGCGAAAATTAATGAAGTGCTTTATAAGGATAAATGTTGATTTAATATCTAATATACCTTGCATGGTGTCTGATGAGGATAACTGTAGACTTATGGAAACTCCGGGTTATGAGAAAATTAGGAATGTCGTCTTCAACATGGCGCCTAATTCCTCTCCCCTGTCCAAGATGGTTTTCCTGCGTGTTTTTTCCTTAAAAACTGGGATTTAGTGTCTTTAGATATTGTTAATATGGTTCAAAGATTCTTCACATGTGGCTTTCTTCTCAAGGAATTAAATAACAACTTTATTTCTCTTATACCAAAAACTAAAATCTCAGACGAGGCCTCTTATTTCAGACCTATAAGCCCGTGTAACACGACATATAAAATAATCTCAAAATTACTTGCTAATCGCATGAAACCTCTCTTAGATAAACTAATTTCTCTGTTCCAGTCTGCTTATGTCCCTAATACACAAATATCTGATAATATAGTGATATCACACGAGATTATTCATACAATGAAGAAGAAAAAAAAAATGAAAAAAAAGGATATATGGGTTTAAAGATAGACATGTCTAAGGCATTTGATAGGGTTGAATGGAACTTCTTATTAGTTGTCTTAAAAAAAAATGGGGTTTGGAAATGAATGGTGTAATTTAATAAAACAATGCATTGCAACTACTAGTTCTGCGGTGCTTCTTAATGGTTCCCCGGGTAAAATTTTATTCCCCACAAGAGGAATAAGGAAAGGAGATCCTCTATCTCCTTACCTCTTCATCTTGTGCATGGAAGCGCTATCTCGTTATCTGATGCTTTGATGTGATTTTATTGTTTTTTGTAAAGTGGTAGTAAAAGTTCGTTCAACTCGGTCTTGTAAAGGTTTGATTTAAGAAAACACCAAAAACGAAGAAAATATATTCACAAGGTTGTCACAAATATCGAGAGTTACTAGGACTTCGAATTCCACCATTAATCACATTCAATTGGTTCATATAATGACTCATAACAATTCTAGGTCTTTTGTTGACTCTTTTCTTTGCCAAAAGTAGATTTCTAAAATATTAGATGTAAATCACAAGCATGATGTATCAAAAGATCTTACGTCTAAGCATACACCATCAAACGAAATCACAACTAATTAGTGAAAATCATAAATCAATTAAAATAAGTGCAAAAAGTCTTAAAGAATCAATTATAGTTACCAATAAATTGTGATAAGGCTTCCTCCGTCGTCCCAGTGTTGGGGTTTAGCTCCTCATATTATTCACGTGCTCAAAATAGTTGTTCATAGCTCAATAGGAGAAAAACAAGAGAAAATAATAACTCAGGCAGTTTGCAACGCTATATAGGCGTTATAAACCAGCTGTTACAATGGGTGTTGAACTGTTACAGAAAAACTATACTTATGAAGTGCTGCAGAAGAACGGTCTTATATTATGAACAGTTTACGATACACAGAAAGTGTCTCATGTGTCTTCTTCTTCTTCCTTCCCTGCTGCTGATGTTCACGTCTCTGCAAGATTTTTTTATTCTCTGCAACTACCCAGAAATATCCCCCAAGGTCTCGACTCCCCTTCATGTTACTCGTATATTCCTTTATAAACACCACAGCTGCCAGATATATCGAATAATTCCCAAAATAATTCTTCTTTTCTTCGGCCAAAAGACTTGGAGATTTTCTTCATTCTTTCCCTTTACGCGTCTCCCTGTTTTTGTCCAAAACTCTCATAAATATGGTAATAATTCCTGGCAGAATCCAAGCACAATATCCTCTCCAAACTTGTACGTAACTTCCAACCAAATTATCCCGAGAAACTTTCTTCTTTCCCCGTTTCAATGGAAGTCCGGTGAACTTCCTTTTTTATCGTGACAAATCACCTTATCAACTCTGTTTTAACTTAACAGGGCACTACCTACCAAACTTCACGAGAAAAACTCAACCGAATCTCTTGTAGAAGCTCACGTAGTTCAACCAAAACCGAGAACTTTTATTTCCCTGTTTAATTCCAAACTCGACTAACTAGCCCCTATTTTGTTGAACCAAATCACTATACCAAGCCCGTTTACTCAATTAAAATCCATCCCAAATAATTCTGGCGATTGAATCTCATTAAGTACCTTCCAAATTTCGAACCCTAAACTCAGTTCGTGAATATAATTTTTCCCTCCTTTTTCCTATTTTGAAATGTTGAAGATGAATGCCCCTTAACCTCTGATGGGGTGCAAATAACATGTGCCCTGAGGTTGCCCCTTATCCAAACTAAGAGTCCAAATAGTAATTTTCTCCCACGAGCGCAAATACCACTTTTCGAGCCAATTTTCCCGCAAAAGCTTATTTCTCCAAAAACACCTACAAAAACATAAAATGATCAAATAAGTACAAAATCGAGCACTAACAATACACAGTATTGAGAACAAATTAGACACAAAAATTTGTCTATCAAATACCCCCAGGGCCCCAGACTTATTATTTGCTAGTCCTCGAGCAAAACTAAAATAGAAAATAAAATCCTAACTCACTGTCGCAGGAATCGTTGGTTGCATTTAGCGTATGCAACAAGCCTTTAAACCCTAGGTGTCCCTAGTGGCCGAGTTATAGTCTCGGGAGGGTTTACCAGAGGTGTACCCACAAAACCTTTTTACCCCAGACCCTAGCTATCTACGCAGAACCTTGGAAGGCACTAAAGAATCTCCTTGGTTAGCATACTTATTGACTACAAGAGGAAGTACCCTGATGCGAAATTCCAATTGCTGTACACGAGTTTGCACTCAAGCATACTAAAATTCATATATAATTGACCGAGCTCTACTCAGATAGTTTCTGGACATCATAAACGGAGTCAGCCAATCACATGGATAGATTAATAAGATGGATGTAGAGAGAAACGTAGATGGTTTTGATGTTGACTAAGGTGAACGGTGTTTCTCATATCTGTCTGAAGGCCACTGCCAAAATAAACCTATCCTAATGGACTGAGATACTGGTCTAGACTAATATCAACATACTGGCATTACAAGGGTACCGGTGGTCGATAATCCTAACTCTAGGTCAACACAACTGGCATATACAAGGGTTCCAGTGGTCGAATTTATTGAATTTATTCCGGTTGGTCTGATGGTCTGGTCTCAATTTTTTGTTTTTTTTTGTTTTTGGTATCTCAATCACTATATTTCACTCTAGCAGTGGTAACAACTTGAATCGTGAGCCCCACCTAATCACTTAGAGAAACATATTTTAAAGAAAACAAATAACAACAGAAGTGAAAAGGATTCAACTAGATATGGCGAAACTACCATGTTTTTTTTTAATTATAACACCTGAGCTCTGTGCTTTTATGAATAGACACTTTAGATGTTTCCATCTAATCAGATTGGTTCCTCAACTCCTATAACCAAGATGTTTCCATCCACTTAGATTGGTTAGTGTCATCCTTAATAAGCATAAATTTATAGGCTCTGGAGTTTATTTATTGTAACTAAAAAGTTTCTCCCATACCCCCAAACTTAAATCTAACATTGTCCTCAATGTTCTAAAGATAAAATTAAAAGCATGAAAAAGGAGAAACTGTTACCATTTGAAGCAAAAGAGCATGTTGCATGAGCATGGGTTACCTCCCAAGAAGTGCTAAGTTTAATGTCTTCAGCCAGACTAAGAAAGGATTAGTCACCTCATAAAATCATAAAGTAATAGCCGAAATATCTGTGGGTCATCAAAACCAAATAGAGCTATCACAAATAAAAGGAATCTCCAACCTGCCAAGAAAAGCACACCCTTGTCTAGTTTCCTGTTTAAGACAACTACATCTAGGTGTGGTTCACGTTCAGGTTCTATAACTGAGTCCAAATAAAATATTTTCGTGGGTTGCATTTCCTCGTAGCTAAGATCCGATTCAGGTATTAGAGTCTGGAAAAACTCAAGTAAAAACTTAGAAGCACATAATAATAACCTAAATAACTTCGGATCCTTAAAGTCAATCAGTTTTGACTCACACAATTGACCACGATGAAAGTGGTGGTCAATTTTAGGAAAATGTGTCGATTCTAATCTCCTAAAGTACTTAGGTTTAGTCTCAAAACTAAATAATTGACACATCTGAAACTTATACGTTCCCACAATTGGTTGAAAAATATTTGGTGGGAAAACAAAATCGATCTGGGTATCAAAGCCTGTGAAAACCACATCAACCAGAGGATGGGTTTCTAACAACTGAATTTCGTCCCGAACATTATTAGGTTCAGGAAAACGTGTATGAAGATAATCTTGTAAAATGGTTGAGGCACATATGTCAAGTCCCAAGTGAGGGACCTTTCTAAGAGTTAAAGCACATGGAAAATGATAATCACCCCCAAACTTAGAGTTTTCAGTGTCTCTAGAAAGACTAGTCACAACTTCCCTAATTTCAAGGTCATCTGATTCCTGAAAATGGTCAATTGATTCTTCTAAGTTAGGTTCATACTCACTCATCTCTACGAGTTCATCTTCTTTGTCTAAGACTATAGTTTTTAAATCATTGGACTCTAAAACAAGTATTCTCATAATAAACTCGTTCCTCTAAACCATTATCTATTTTCGTAATCAAAAGGAAATACTACATCGTCTAAAACGGTGGTATCTCTAGTCAAATCCCCGTCCTTTTGAATAGGTAAATAATTATTAAAATTATTTGGATTTGAACTAGAAATAATATTATCATTATAAAGCTCAATTGGAGTAACAAATTCCTGATCACTGTGCCTGCATATTTCTGATTCTTCATCAACACTATCCTCATCATAATCATCATTATAATAACATGAAAATGATCGAACCTTATCTAAAGTAGTGTTACCAATTCTAACCTCGTCATCTTAATTATGAAAATAAATATCCTCATTTTCAAGGGTATTATTGGAAACACTATATTGGAAATTAAGATTATTTCGAGCAATTCTTTCGTTCGTCTCAGCCATCAGCTTGAGGGATTCCTCTATCGAAGGTTTATTCATTGGTGCCGTTTGTCCGTTAATTTCCAACACAAACCTATTTGTCTGTTCAGTTAACTTCTTGAGGGACTCTTCTAGAGATATGGAAGGATCATAAGTAGCACTAGGGTATAATTGTTTGATTAAATCATTCAACGGGGAACTAGTACTATTATATTCCTTATTTTCTTGCTCGTATGACCGGTGCGTGTGTGGATAGTAATTGGGCTCATCATGGTATGAGCCATAACCTTGAAAAGGCTGATGTTCCCAACCACTATTCACACTATGGTCAAAGTAGTAACGTCCATTTTGAAACTCAGAGGATATTCGTTGTATTGGACATTGTAATACCAGTTCGACATTCTATTTCAGGGGTATGAGTTGTCACAGAGAATAAAACCCACTGACAGGGTATTCGTGGGTGGATAGAGTCTTACCTCCCGTACCGACGGGCGATTAACCGTTGAAGTCGACTCAGGCCACCGACTCCGATGTCAGTGTACGAACCCGAGGGGCCGAGACAGTATCGTAACTGTCGTCCTTCCCTGCAAACAATTTATATTTAATTTCAACCCTTCCTTAGGGTTTTAAAAATAATGTCCAGTCCAAAAAAATAAAGTCCAAAAAGTGTCCAAAAATAAAAAGAAAAATTACAAAAATACAACCCTATTTATAATTTCTAAAAATAAAACAAAATAGCTATATACAAAATCTTCTTCTTCACTCCTTTTGAATTCATCTTTTCTTTCATTCTTTGGAAGATGCTTTCCTTTTATAGCACTTTTTCTTTCCTTGTAACTTCGCTCCAAATCTGAAAAGAATCGAAAAATACCAAAGGCGTAAAAGAGAACAAAAAATATAAAAAATAAAAATAGAAATAGAAATAACTCTAAAACCTAAAACCTAAAACCTAAATACAAGTCCGCGTCGACGGCGCCAAAAATTGATGTGATTTTTATGTTGTTTGTAAAGTGGTAGTAAAAGTTCGTTCAACTCGATCTTGTAAAGGTTTGATTTAAGAAAATACTAAAAACGAAGAAAATATATGCACAAGGTTGTCACAAATATCGAGAGGTACTAGGACTTCGAATTCCACCATTAATCACATTCAATTGGTTCATATAATGACTCATAACAATTCTAGCTCTTTTGTTGACTCTTTTCTTTTCTAAAAGTAGATTTCTAAAATATTAGATGTAAATCACAAGCATGGTGTATCAAAAGATCTTACGTCTAAGCATGATGTTCACGTCTCTGCAAGCTTTTTTTATTCTCTGCAACTACCCAGAAATATCCCCCAAGGTCTCGACTCCCCTTCCTGTTACCCGTATATGCCTTTATAAACACCACAACTGCCAGATATATCGAATAATTCCCACAATAATTCTTCTTTTCTTTGGCCAAAAGACTTGGAGATTTTCTTCATTCTTTCCTTCACGCGTCTCCTCGTTTTTGTCCAAAACTCGTAAACTGTAATAATTCCGGCGAGAATCCAAGCACAATATCCTCTCCAAACTTGTACGTAACTTCCAACCAAATTATCCCGAGAAACTTTCTTCTTTCCCCTGTTTCAATGGAAGTCCGGTGAACTTCCTTTTTTATCGTGACAAATCACCTTATCAACTCTGTTTTAACTTAACAGGGCACTACCTACCAAACTGCACGAGAAAAACTCAACCGAATCTCTTGTAGAAGCTCACGTAGTTCAACCAAAACCGAGAACTTTTATTTCCCTGTTTAATTCCAAACTCGACTAACTAGCCCCTATTTTGTTGAACCAAATCGCTATACCAAGCCTGTTTACTCAATTAAAATCCATCCCAAATAATTCTGGCGATTGAATCTCATTAAGTACCTTCCAAATTTCGAACCCTAAACTCAGTTCGTGAATATAATTTTTCCCGCCTTTTTCCTATTTTGAAATGTTGAATATGAATGCCCCTTAACCTCTGATGGGGTGCGAATAGCATGTACCATGAGATTGCCCCTTATCCAAACTAAGAGTCCGAATAGTAATTTTCTCCCACGAGCGCAAATACCACTTTTCGAGCCAATTTTCCCGCAAAAGCTTATTTCTCCAAAAACACCTACAAAAACATAAAATGATCAAATAAGTACAAAATCGAGCACTAACAATACACAGTATTGAGAACAAATTAGACACAAAAATGTGTCTATCATGCTTGCTCACCAAAAGGGGCTTATTCATGGTATCAAAATTACCAAGAATGCTCCTCCTATCAATCTTCTGCTTTTTGCAGATGATTGTTTGGTTTCTGGTAATGCTGACTTGGCTGAAATCAAAAACATTCTAAACATCTTTACTAAATTTTGTGAAGATTCAGGGCAACTTGTAAATTTTCAAAAGTCTGGGATATTTTTTAGTAGTAAAGTTCCTAACAAATTTCAAAGAATAATGATAAAAATTCTTAAAGTTCAAAAAATAAAAATGGATGATAGATATCTTGGTTCTCCGTTATTTACTAATACGTCTAAAATTTTCTGTTTTGAACCACTTGTGAAAAAAATTGCTAGTAGATTGAAAGGTTGGAAATGTATAAATCTGCCGGGTGCTAGTAGAGGAGTCTTAGCCAAAACTCTGATTGAAACAATTCCCAATTACCAAATGAATTGCTTTAGAATTCCAAAATATACTCTTAAATTTTTTTAGCTCTTCAACGTGACTTTTTCTGGGGTAAAAGAGAAGGAAAATCGAAAGGTGTGTATTTAAAAGGTTGGGATCATGTTTGTAAAACTAAATTAGAAGGGGGATTAGAGTTCAAAAATATTAAAATAATGAATGAGGCCGTGATAACTAGATTAGGGTGGCGTTTGGTGTCTTATCCTGAGTCTATGTGGGCTACTATTTTTAAACTTAAGTATCTTCCAAATGGTGATATTCTTGATAGGAATTTTAAAATTAAAGTGACTGCGTCTTGGCTATGGAAAGGGATAGCGAAAAGTTTTCAACATTTGAGGCAGTATAGCTACTGGGAGGTTAACAATGAGAAGGATATTGACATCCTAATCCATAAGTGGATCCCAGGTGATGTAGATACTGTTAAAACTTTACAAACATTTGGAGCTCAAAGTTTTGTTAAAGTTTGTGATCTCTTCAATGAAGAGCTAACTGACTGGGATTTAAACAAACTCAATTTGTGTTTTGATGATGTAAGAATACAAAAAATATACAGATCAAAACTAATGTGAACAAAAAGGATAGACTCAGGTGGAGTCTGACGGCTGATGGTGAATTCTCAGTTAAATTTCTGGATAGAAAACTTAGTGAGGTCTCTAATCAATCATCCAACACCAATAGTGTTAGGTCTAGTACTTGGAAAAGTATGTGGAATATGAAACTGATGCCTAGAATTAAAGTTTTTTTGTGGAAGTGTTTGCATGATATTCTCCCTGTGGGGGAAAGAATTTCTAAAATTCTTCTTGAAATAAACACTACTTGTTTAATTTGTAATGAGTCTATTGAAAATTTAGATCACTTATTTATGAACTGTCGTTTTATTAAAAATGTGTGGAACCATTTGCCTTACAAAACTAAGAATCTGCGAACTAAGAGTAATAACCTGCATAATTGGATCAGAACCTGGATTCAAAACAACAAAAAATTCAATCATGATGATGTTAGCTGGGAGAACATTTGTGCTATTATTATGTGGGTTGTGTGGAAAACCAAGTGTGAAACTGTGTTCAATGGAAGCAAACCAAACTACAAGTACACAACTTTTCAAATAATGACTCACATTTTGGCGATGAGGAAGACTACTAAGAAAACATGGGTTGAAGAAACAAAACAAGGAAAAGTGTATTTGTCTGTGTTCCACAACAAGAATGACACTACTGATTACTTAATGATGTTTGCAACAGATCACGCAGGAAGAGTTGCAGGAGCAAGGTGCATCAGTGACCTAAAGGAGTAGATGGCAAAGATATGAAGAAGACCTTGATAACTGTGATGAAGTGGTTGTCCATGATAAAATGTAAACATGTCGTAGTGTCTTGGCAGGTGAAAGAGTCCTCTGGTGACTCTACTGAGTTGGAAGGAAAGATGGATCTGAAGAAGTATATGTTAGATAAGAATTTCAGTAGTAGCAATGAAAAATTTAAATCATTTGAAGTAAATGTTTGTAACACTCTAGAAGTGAATGTTGTTCTTTTGAGAATGTTTAGACTTAGGTTGCTTTTTGGGGAAGATTGGTCCTGGTCTGATAAAGAAGAGAGAAATATGAAGAACTGGCTTGAAACAATAGATAGAATGGACAGGTCTAGAGATAAAACTAGTTCTGCTTCTGGTTTCTCTCAAGGAAATGAAGACTGCACTAACTATAATAGAAGAGAACACATGGTTAGTAATAATGGTTTCGGCAGGGAAGATATGGAAGAGTCGGATTATGAAGGTCTCAACAATGTCAACACTTTCTGTGAGGGCATAAGAGATACCAATAATCTGTGAGTAGGAGGATGGAAGGAAGGTGTGGCCAGAAATGCTACAAAGGATGGAGCAAAAAGGGGATTTTTCAAGAATTTAGTTTACGAGAAAGGGAGTTCGAGCAAAACGTTGGGCAATATGGATTCTTTGAATACCAACAATGTGAACAATAGGTATGGCACTCATGATTATAGCCAATTTGGGCATGTAACTACTTTTTCAAACTCTTATATATATTAATGAAAATTAAGTTTTCTTTGCCAAAAAAAAAAACAAAAAGAAATATTATAACTATTTTCTATTTTATTTTGGATTATCCTATAAATGAATTCTCCCAACCAAACTTATTTATTTCTTTGATGGCATGTTAATGTGGATCTTCTTCTTAGATCTTGTTTTTTTCTTTCTTCTTTTCCTTTTGTTCGTCTCTTCCTCTAGCTTGTTCTTTCTGGGTGGTGTGAATGCCTAGCTGTTGTACCCATGTTCCGATAAATTAAAATCTCCCGACTAATTAAACATGCTCCTAGATGAAAAGAATACAGTTCCATCATGTATTAGGTACAAATATCATAGTAGAGTCGGAAGCCTACTCTAGAAAGTAGTACATGGTTAGTCACAAGAAGTTATCTCCCCTTTCTTTGTGGAGATCAACCCCTTTTATAGCCATCTATTTCTTTGACCTTATCTAATACCCATCCTTTTAGAAGTATTTACAAGCATACCCTTTCTTCCTTTCTAAGTTCGACTTTTTAGTCTTTCCTCTTGGACTTATTATCTTGACTTCCCTTAATGGGTCACTAGGACTTCTCTCATTTGAGTCCAAATTATCTTTCAAACCTTTCTTTAAGCCCTATTATTATCACATTTGGGTCATTTATCCCTTGGCATTTTCCAGGTATCTACATTAAGTCCCCTGGCTGTTTGGGCAAGGCGTTAGTCTTCTCAACAGTCTATCATCTTCTTCCTCAGCTCTTCTGTCTTTGCGCGCTTCTTATGACGCCTTTACCTACAACTTGGATAGTCCCGCAAGTCCTCTTGTATTTAAGCTCAGATGGTTTCGACTTGCACGCTTGCTGCAAGTCCCCTAGTCAGTCGTATGCGCCTCTTTCCTGGGCCTTGTGTGTTTTCTCGCAAGTCCCCTTATCTAATGATGATTTCTGACTTGCAAGTCTCCTTATGTGATGTATCTTCGACTCGGCCTTTTCTCGGCATGTCCTGGGCTTGCTCTCTTCCTACAAGTCCCCTAGTGTGTATCTCTTCGACTTTCTCTCTTCTCGGCGTCTGTTGGGCTTGCTCTCTTCCTGCAAGTCCCCTTGTGTGATTTATCTTTGACTCGCATTCTTCTTGGCTCTATTGGGCTTGCTCTCTTCCTGCAAGTCACCTTGTGTGATGTATCTTTGACTCATCTTCTTCTTGGCGTATCTTACGTTATTGAAGGCTTGAGGGCGCCATTTGGAGACGAAGGGTTTCTGCCCTATTTTCTTTCCTTCCTTTTTGTTAGAGGTTCGAGTGGTGCTTCCCTATTCTTCTGTCAAAGGCGTAAGTTTCTCCCTTTAATGGTGAAGGGTTTCTACCTTTTCTCTTCCTTTTGTCAAAGGCTAACGCCTTTTGGTGATGGAGGCAAGTTTCTTCATGGGCGGGTTTCCTTATGGGCGTAAGAGCAGCTTTTATTTATTTATTTATTATTATTATTTTTATCATGGGCGTAAGAGCTGCTTTTTGTCAAAGGCTAGCCGCCTGCTTTTGGTGAAGAAGGCGTTTTTTTTTTTTTTTTTGGCGTAAGAGTCGTTTTTTTTTTCCTAATGCTTGGGCGTAAGAGCCACTTAAGGCTTGGGCGTTTTTTTTTTTAATGGAAATGTGAGTAGGGCGCCCGGACCCTGTCTTGGCGAGAGCAAAAGATGTAATCAGCTTTGGATTTTTTTTTTTTTTTTTTCAAGGCTAAGGTGTAAGAGCTGTTTTTTCTTCAAAGGCATGGGTGTTTGTTTTTTTTGTTTTTTTTGTTCCCTCAAAGGCTTAGGCGTTTTTTTCTTTTCAATGGAAATGTGATTTGGGCGCCCGCGCCATTGGAGACGCCCGGACCCTGTCTTGGCGGGAGCAAAAGATGTTCTCCCCTTTGAATTTTTTTTTCTTTTTTTTTTTCAATGGAAATGTGATTAGGGCGCCCGCACCATTGGAGATGCGCGGACGCTGTCTTGGCGAGAGCAAAAGATGTTCTCCCCTTTGATTTTTATTTTTTTCAATGGAAATGTGATTAGGGCGCCCGTGCCATTGGAGACGCCCGGACCCTGTCTTGGCGGGAACAAAAGATGTTCTCCCCTTTGGATTCTTTTCTTTCTTTTTTTCAATGAAAATGTGATTAGGGCGCCAACGCCATTGGAGACGCCCGGACCCTGTCTTGGCGGGAGCAAAAGATGTTCTCCCCTTTGGATTTTTTTTTTCTTCAATAGAAATGTGATTAGGGCGCCCGCGCCATTAGAGACGTCCGGACCTGTCTTGGCGGGAGCAAAAGATGTTCTTCCCTTTGATTTTTTTTTTCAATAAAAATGTGATTAGGGCGCCCGCGCCATTGGAGACGCCCGGACCCTGTCTTGGCGGGAGCAAAAGATGTTCTTTTTTTTTTCCAATGGAAATGTGATTACGGCGCCCGCGCCATTGGAGATGCCCGGACCCTGTCTTGGCGGGAGCAAAAGATATTCTCCCCTTTGGATTTTTTTCTTTCTTTTTTCCAATGGAAATGTGATTAGGGCGCCCTCGCCATTGGAGACCCCGGACCATGTCTTGGCGGAAGCAAAAGATGTTCTCTCCTTTGGATTTTTTTTTTTGTTTTTTTATTTTTTTTGTGAATATGTGCTCGAGTCTCAAGAGTGAAAACAAAAGGATTTCGACGCCTGAGTCTCAAAGATTGAGAGCAAGAGGATTTCGACGCCCGAGTCTCAAAGAGTCAGAGCAAGAGGATTTCGACGCCCGAGTCGCAAAGAGTGAGAGCACGAGGATTTCGACGCCCGAGTCTCAAAGAGTCAGAGCAACATGATTTAGGCACTCAAGTCTCAAAGAGTGAGAACGAGAGGATTTAGGAGCTCCAGTCTCAAAGAGTGAGAGCAAGAGGATTTCGACGCCCGAGTCTCAAAGAGTGAGATCAAGAGGATTTAGGCACTCAAGTCTCAAAGAGTGAGAACGAGAGGATTTCGACGCCCGAGTCTCAAAGAGTGAGAGCAGGAGGATTTGGGCGCTCCAGTCTCAAAGAGTGAGAGCAAGAGGATTTAGGCACTCAAGTCTGAAAGAGTGAGAACGAGAGGATTTTTAGGCGCTCCAGTCTCAAAGAGTGAGAGCAAGAGGATTTCGACGCCCGAGTCTCAAAGAGTGAGAGCAAGAGGATTTAGTCACTCAAGTCTCAAAGAGTGAGAACGAGAGGATTTCGACGCCCGAGTCTCAAAGAGTGAGAACGAGAGGATTTCGACGCCCGAGTCTCAAAGAGTGAGAGCAGGAGGATTTGGGCGCTCCAGTCTCAAAGAGTGAGAGCAAGAGGATTTGACGCCCGAGTCTCAAAGAGTGAGAGCAAGAGGATTTCGATGCCGAGTCTCAAAGAGTGAGAGCAAGAGGATTTCGACGCCCGAGTCTCAAAGAGTGAGAGCAAGTGGATTTAGGCACTCAAGTCTCAAAGAGTGAGAACGATAGGATTTAGGAGCTCGAGTCTCAAAGAGTGAGAGCAGGAGGATTTGGGCGCTCCAGTCTCAAAGAGTGAGAGCAAGAGGATTGAGGCACTCAAGTCTCAAAGAGTGAGAACAAGAGGATTTAGGCGCTCGAGTCTCAAAGAGTGAGAGCAGGAGGATTTAGGCACTTAAGTCTTAAAGAGTGAGAACAAGAGGATTTAGGTGCTCGAGTCTCAAAGAGTGAGAGCAGGAGGATTTAAGAGCTTTCAATGGCTAAACCGCTATCCTAATCCTATGAGACAGGCTCCCACCGTGGTCGCCAAAATGTATTAGGTACAAATATCATAGTAGAGTTGGAAGCCTACTTTAGAAAGTAGTACTTGGTTAGCCATAAGAAGTTAGCTCACTTTCTTTGTGGAGATCAACCCCTTTTATAGACATCTATCTCTTTGACCTTATCTAATACCCATCCTTTTAGAAGTATTTACAAGCATACCCTTTCTTCCTTTCTAAGCATACCTTGGCATTTTCCAGGTATCTACACATCATTTCGAGGCTGGATGCGTATTGAGAGTCGAGCGAGCGAGCGTCTTGAGTTGTGACACAAGGACAGTGTTGTAAAGAAAGTTTGCACTCTTTTAAACCAAACTAAAGGATACTTATTATTAAGTTGACAAATGCTCGGCCATTCGAACCAATTAAAAGTTAAAACAAATTGCTCCATATAACTTGCTAGGAATTGAAGCAACTATCATGAATCCAGATTACAGTGTTCGTATATCAATTCTCTTTTGTTAATGAAAAGTTGTTTGTAAATTTTATTATAAACGAAAACTTAGGTAATCCTAGCTCCTCCAATGCCAATGAAAACTTAGGTAGAGGTTGTAGATCCCATGTCAAAAAGAAAAAGTAGTTTCATTGGGTTTGTAGGAATTTTGTTGCTGGTTGATCCCGTTGATGGTTTCTCAGGCTTGGTACCGGGAATTGTTGTTTTTTTTCTTTTGTTGTTGAAGGTTTACCTTCGGTGTATCGCCTAGGCGCTCTTTATCTGTTTCCTTTTTATTTTTATCAATTAAATTTTAACCTTTCTACTTCAATTTTTTTTTTATTATAAACAGCCGGATTTTTGTACTCATGTTATTAGTTTGGTAGCTGCACTACGGGTCAAATCGATGCCAAGCATAACTCCACTTTCATCACCTTAGTACCCAAAAAAGATTATGTTGAGACAATTAAGGACTGCGGACTTATTTGTGTTCTTACAAGTGTTTATAAAATCATCGCAAAGGTGTTGGCGACTAAACTCAAGCTAGTTATGGACAAGCTCATATCACCGGTGCAATGTGCCTATATTGAGGGTAGGCAAATCATAGATGGCACTTTAATCGCTAATGAGTCTGGTCGACTCTAGACTGGGATCGGGTAAGGCGGGAATCATCTGCAAAATAGACTTAGAGAAGGCTTTCGATAGGATTAACTGGAAGTACTTGGAGTTTGTTCTAAACCAGATGGGTTTCGGAAGAAAGTTATGCAAGTGGCTAAGGTTTTGTTACTCAACCTCAACCTTCTCTGTGTTGATTAATGGCTCCTCTTTCGGTTATTTTACTAGATCTCTTGGTGTTAGGCAAGGATGTCCAGTCTCACCTCTCCTTTTCAATATATCCATGGAGGGATTCTCTAGATATATGGATAGGGCTTCAAATCTTAACTTGTTTAGTGGTTTTTCAGTGTCTTCTTCCAGTATCACGGTAAACCATTTGCACTATGCAGATGACACCATATTCTCATTACACCATTTTTAGGAATTAGCAACGGAGCCTGGACGTTGCTGACTGGGGTCGCAACGGCAGGTTGACGTTTCAAAACACGGTGTTGCGATTTTCGCAACGGCATAAGCTCCGTTGCGATTCTTGGTCGTGAACGGAGATTAGCAACGCATCGCGTCGTTGCGACTTTGTTTATTCGCAACCAAGGTCTGCCGTTGCTAAGTTGTTTCTAATTACAAAGAATACCCCGACCGGAACTATGGTTCGGTTCTAATTTATTGGTTCTCCGTTCTAATTTAGCAATCGAAGATCGCCGTTGCTAAGCTTTTGCAGAAAAAAAAAAAGTTCAGGTCTTCATTGACCTAGTCAAAATCCATTCCCCCACATTTACCCCACTGCAGTTACCCAGTTCCCCATATTCAGCATTCCACAGATATACAAACTTTTACACTTTCAATTCCACATTTACCATTATGAAAAAAGAATTCTTCAATTGAAGTTAACAAGTATGAGTATTTGATACAAACTATGTCATTCATTTAATGGACATACACATAAACATACTTGGTTCCTAAGTTCAGTTTGTATAAAGTTATGAAATTCCTAAGTTCTTCTAACTTAAATCTCTATAAGGAGATACTATATTATAACTTACAAATCTTGCAGATGCTAAGGGACCCAATGGCCGCTGCTTTGCTTCTTTGTTCAGCATCATTCAATTAACCTGCGAACAAAGCATCACAAATTCTTCTAATCAGATATCCAGTATGCTTATAAAGATTGAGTCAAAGACTAATAGGCTACAAATGAAGAAGATTCCACCATTATTTACTAATCTAAAACAACACTAGACTGAGACCACAATTTATCTAATTATCAAGTTCAAAATACTAATTTAAAAGTGGCTCTTATGACCTTACAGTTCTCCTCTTATCCTAATGCTAAACCGCGCATTTGAGTTCTATGTAAAATGACTAGTCCAACTCGTAAACCGAGATCATCATCGAAACATTGTCTTCAAATTTACTCACAACTCCTGGATGGGTCATGTCCATCATTTGACACTGACTAGCACTTGAAAATCTAAATCCAAGTCTTGCCCACACATTTTATATTCATTCATTACCATGATACCCAGCGTCTAATCATTGTACATATATGCTGGTCATTCAAACATGATTAAAAGATGCAGTCATTTACTACACTACTTATCATGCCACAACAATTATACTTATCATGCTAGTAAAACAAAACAAATAATTGCTTACACTCGTATGAATCCCCTACATCCGGAGTGTTGAGCCCACTTGTGATGTTTTTCTATAACAGGACGCAGTTGTAAGTGAGTTGTCGTAGTCGAGATAGCTCAATTATTCTTGGACTTCGACATGGTCGAGCTAGCTCAAATCCTAAATTACGCTGGATTCTGTGATATCTTTTTAGGTCTGCACTAGCATCTTGTAAGCATAATACACAAAACTATCCCCTAAAACTGTTCTTGTTTTATTTAGTACAAAACATTCACCAAAATCTTGAGTCTTGACTATACTAAAAACGAAACTAAGAACTGGTGAACTACTATATAATTTAAGATATATGACATACCATCAGTCATCTTGGCCTTGATGTTGGAAACATATTTATCATCATTAACACGATCATAACCATAGCGAAGCTTCCATGAATAAGTCTGCTCAACCATAGAGAGTTCACAATCCACTGAAAAAAGCCAAGTAATTTGCTATCAAAGTAATTCACACATTCATAATATTGGGAAAAGAGTTAGAATGTAACACATTCAATGCCCTGGAACTATCTTTACCAATTAACAATCAATGCGTGCTCATTACAAAGTCAATGCACATTATTAGAAAAGACATAACACAGTTAGCAGACAGAAGATGGTACTTTGAATGCGAGCTTTAAAGAACCGTGGCTTTCTTATTTGAAGTGTTTCAATCAAAACAAGATAATAAACATGATAAGTGTAAGCTACCTGTGTAAGCCCAGCCAACATAATTCGAAGTTCTTTAGCATTCCATTTCTTCCACTTAAGTTCCAAAACACCAGCATTAGCCATTCCTATACAAAAACATTCAAATGCATATCAATTTTTTTTAAAGAAGCCTCAAAAAACCAATACTCCACCCTTTGCGTAACTCGTAAAAATCAAAGCAAGGTGTTCATCATGTACAAACAACAAGAAAATTTGGATCATCAATAACATTCAGGACCTAATTATGCAACATTCTTAAAAGTATAGTTATTCTTGCCTTGCAAATTTTGCCATAGAAATTTTTTTGACTGGTTTATTTAGACCACTTTTGACTAAAGAAACCCGCAAAAGAAATATAAAAAATATATCGACTTGACGATTCAATGAATGGTGAGGGAATAGATTAGGTGATTCATTAAGCCATAAATGATGTACAATGGCAAAAAAAAAATCAGACTTGATTCATAAACCAAGTCCTCCACCAGCACCACCAAAACGTAACAATTAACCAGATATGAAATTGAAAGTTTGAAGTACAAGTATCACAGCAAACCAACACATGATCTATACATCTACAAAAACATGAAGAGTAGATTTGGTAACTTACTACAAGAGATGAATTGCAATTTGTCCTTCTAAATAAATTGCATGATCTCGATTAGGAAGAGTGACCTGACATGAAACCAGTTAGCCAAGAAATAGAGATACTCGTTCATATAAGATATACAAACTTTGATAGATGTACCTCGAGGAGGACAGGACCATACATTTCCTTATTAAACTCATGTCGATGTTCTTGTAACCAGCGATCTGACATCCGGAAAAGGGGTACATCAGTTAAGCGTATCAATAGACATATGGTGCAAGTCCATACAACAAGCTTAATTTCCTACCTGGTGGCGAGTTCAATTTTTTTTGAACTGAATTTTCCCTGGTACGAAATAGCAAAATTCAAATCTGCACATTTCAGGCTTAATCTGCATGCCAAGAAGTGAAATCAAATTCAAATAAAACTCCAAAACTAACTTCATTCTTTATGCAAGTACGAAATAGCAAAATTCATTCTTTATGCAAGTACGAAATAGCAAAATTCATTATTTATCAAATAAAACTCCAAAACTAGCAGCAATATACCTTCCGAGTAAGGTCACCAACAGCATAGTCCGTAGCAACATAATGAACAGCATAGTACCTCAAAAGTGATTATATAAAAAAGATTAATATCCATAAGTTTGTACTCAATATGATAAGTATAAGCAAAGGAAGTATACTTACCAGGGTTTGATATTCCCCCGGGTGGCTACTACCGCTTCAATTTGACCTGCACTGCAATCAGCTACGCAACAAAATACAACAGAACCCAAACCACAAACATCCATAAAGAAAAACTGATTATATATATTAATACTGCCGGTTCACATGGATACATTATGATTCAAAGTTTTTAAGCACAACTGCCTGAGAGTCTTACTTATGCACAACTGCATAAGAATCTGCCTGAGATTCTTCCTTATGCACAACTGCATAAGAATCTACATGCTAGCATGCTAAGCACATGTACAAAAGTGTTCCAAAAAAAGCAAAAAAAGCAGCACAACTGCCTGAGAGTCTTCATTATGCACAACTGCATAAGAATCTACATGTTAGCATGCACATCTACAAAAGTGTGAACATATATAACAAAAAAAAAGATAAAGCCATATATGTTTGTTAATAAAGTGATTATCGAGCATTATATACGATGGATGAGATATTTCCAAAAAGTAAGTCGACCGCCGATGAGACTAGTCATTTCTGATGCACTTCTTTGGATGAAGCACGTACCCTCCAATTCCAACATCTTGAAAGGTTGAAACAAACGTGTTAGCTTTCAGGACTAGTTCATTTGGGAGGAAAATTTTGTCCACCATCACCTTTCCAAGATTAGATGGTACAATACAGCCGTGACACATACGTCCCATGGCACAAAGTGCTGCCTACCAACAAAAATAACTTCATCATCAAGGTTCAACAATGAACATGGAGGCATTTCATTACCTTCTACGATGATTGACCGGTGAAGGTGTTTGAGCGGTGAAGGTGTTTGAGCGGGTGTAGGTGTTTGAGCAGTGTAGGTGTTTGAGCAATTGAATCATTCGAATAGGAGAAGCTGAGTGACGTTGTGAACAACTGCTGTTGTTTGATGCAACAATCGACCACGGCATCGCAGTTTGAATTTCCTTCACAATGTTACATACTGATCCTAAACCTGTGATCAGAACCTCCACCTTGGTACTTAGCTCCTCTAACTGATGCTTGACAGCTCCATCCTTGGATTTCAATTCTTGTACTTTGGCACGCGCATGAGCAGAACAATCATATTGTGTACGAGTAACAGGACCAACATCACGAACCCGTCCTCTACATTCCTTCCCAAAAGCTTTAGTCACTACATCTATGTCTGGTATAGGAATACCCATGACTTTTTTCGGTTGATATCTTCTTGCACCTTCTTAAGCTCATCCCGCCATGTTGAGCATAATAAAGTGCATGTGTCAGATATAAAATATATAAATGACTAGTAGATAGTATACATATGAGTACTAAAATTCAGATAAAACACAAGCTGACTCACAAAGTGTTTCTGCGCACTAGGTAGAATTTCCCCTCCCTCTTGAGTATGAGCTTTAATCCACACATCAGAGGTGGTGATTTCCACATTAGGATTCTCGAGCTCCTACCAATATAACGAGTCGATTTATATGAATCAATCTAAAGAAGGATAAGACTAATCATAATGGACATATTTTGAAATTCATAATACTGAAATCAATATACATACCAGTTCATCTTTGACCAAAGAATGAGGTTTACGACCGGAGGTGTGAGAGTGGTCATATAGCTGTCGCTTCCTATTGTGCTCAGCTCTACTTTCCTGTTGTTTAAGAGTGTTTTCATTCAAACAGAATTCTATCCACTCCTCTTCAGGTTCACCAGGAGGAATATGTGCAATCCTTTCCTCATGAGTTGGATAGGGATCATAATAAGCATATCGTAACTCATGCTTGCGTCTCCTCCATATATGAGCCATCGACTTAACCACGTTAATCTTACAAGGCTCGGGTAAAGGATATACTTTCTGAGAAAAAAGAGTTATTTAGAATGTATGTAGAGCTAGCTAATACATAATACATTTATGTCATCATTTTAGTGATCAAACCAGTAAGGAAAGAATCAAATCATCAGCAAAAACAAAATATCTTAATAAAAACTGTGAACAAAAATATGAACCTGCAGTTCCTTCCAAATATCATCTTTGTAAGAATGGTGCACATGCTTCCATGTTTTGAATGAGATGGGGACATGAGTACGAGTCAAGGCGCCTTTCAGGCTTCCGTATTGTGTTGCATTTGCGGAAATGGGAAGACCATTCTCATCTACTTCCTTTCTTTGCAATAAAAACCTGCAAAAAAACAACCAAGTTCTATGGGAGAAAGAAGTTAAACCTATAAGGGATAGCCTTTGTCACTATCCACATAAACATATCAAACGAAGCTATAAAGAATGCGCAAGTGATAACACGTAAATCGGGAGAAAAGAGAACAAAAGAACCTATAAGATAATCCATGAGAAAAATATCCATAATCACACAGAGCTTTAAACCACATAATCAACACATATAAGCTTCTCTAAACTCTCATTGTCGTAAGAGTGATGATAAATACTAGGAATTTCAATACTATCTATAGAGGAAGTCAATCCTTGAGATGAATGCAACACCAAAGACCACCCTTTTTCGAGACACATCCTTTGAGTAGAAAACTTGTGTCGCTCGGATGCCGAGAATAAATGGCTCATCCATAATTCCATTAATGCTTTTCATCTTGGACAAGTTAACCTTTATCAATTTTGTAATTGCATCAACCTTGCACCCATTAGTCTTGTCTTCAACCTTCACCCAATCACAATAAAATACAGTTTCTTTGAATTCCATAAAATTCACTTGATAATCTTCCTAATGACTCCATAATAGGTCATTTCTGTTTCCTTGTAACTTGTGTCCGTTGACTTCGCTCTATAACTTGTAATAGCTTTCATCGACACACCACATGTTTTGTGACACAACCAACCCTCGTAATCTTCAAAGAAGAAAGTAAACCCATTCACTTGGTATCTCTTATACGATTGCGCCTTGAAGAGAGGTCCATGCACTAGTCGCCAAAGTGTTGAGTTTGCTTCATTAGCTTCTAACAACTGCAAGAGAACATGTGTGAAATCAAGCTAATTAGTAAACTATGAATTGTAATTACATAGATTACAGAAAGAGAGTCAAGGTACATAATTTAGGCTAATATTTTACCTCTTCACGTAACCACAAAAGAAAACTCTTTGAGGGACCGTTTCTCTGACCATTAACATAGGATTCATACTTCCTACAATTAAAAGATAATTCAAAACAATTATATCGATAGACATATAACAGCTCAAAGGTGTAAAATTAAAACTCTTTGCAACCATCGTACTTAAAACACTTAAAGGTGTAAAATTAAATTTTTTTACCTTTGCCAATCATCTAATCCATCATACTTAGAGAGAAGCCATTTGCGAGCTTGTTCAAACTGCACCTGGGTTAGAATAATATCCTTAGCTTTACTTAAAGGCATCTCATGACAAACTCATCGTCATCATCAAAAAATGCTTGGCGAGTATTCTTATGAGTACCATCACCATCCTTTGAAAGACCCTCCATGCCATACAAGCTTGCTTCTCGCAGCGTATACCCTCTTGCGATGCACCCATCAATATACCTTTTATTGCGCACCAACCCTTTGAAACCCTTAATTAACCTAAAAATTAGCAATTAAACAACAAAGTCTGTTAGGACATGACAACACTCAAGCTATATACATTAAACAACGTTATCAATTACTCAAGTTCTAGACATTACTCAGGTTATATATATTGATTAAACAACAAAGTCAGTTGTGAAATTTTACCTCTGAAAGGGATACATCCACCTGAATCTCACCGGATCAGGAGATTAAAGCTTCATCTCGCTAGATGAATCATCAGTGAATACGATAACAAAGAACGACGGAGGAAAATGTTTCTCCGAACACATATTGCTTCTACAAGGCTGGCTTTTGCTTTTAGCAGATGTTCTCGGTTTACAACCTTCGCGCACGAGAATATTGAAAAAGATGCTGATCCGGAGAAGAGAAACTCGGAGCTCTTTAGGTAGCGATGTTGCAGTATGAACCAGCAGCGGAAGCAAATGATGCATTACTACATGGTAACCATGAGATTTAAAATTCCTTAGCTCCGGAGGATTAACACTGACGCAGTTGCAAAGATTTGAAGAGAAACCGAAAGGTACCCTTAGATTCTTCAAAAACTGTACAAAAGTCAATTTTCTCCTTCTTCGTCATCTCAAATGATCCTTTTTCCATTGTTGTTCTACCAGTCTCAGCATCCTCTTTCAACCACAACTTCTTTCTTATCCCCATATCTTCCATATCTTGACGTGCAACATGACTATCTTTTGACTTGTTGTTTCCCATCATAGTATTCAAAAGATGCTCCATTATATTCTTCTCTGTGTGCATGACATCTATAATATGGCAAATCGCATTTGAACCCCAATTGGGCAAATCAAAGAGAATAGATCTTCGGGTAAACAAAGAATGGTCATTAACCTCATCTTCAATATTGGCGTCATCTTCAAGTTCCTGAAAATAGGTAACATAAGAACAAGGGTCAAGTTACTGAATTTCAAACGATTCAATATTGCACAAAAAATTCAATATAAGTTCAAATATCTTAACATGCTCATCACTGTAATAGAAAAACTCGGTACCTATATAGCATCCCTCTAGTTACAATCCATTTAAACAAAGTTTAAGCTAAGAAAACAACATAGCTCAATCTAATTAATCAAATGAAGACAAGACAGAGGACTAACCTTGATGGTATCAGCATTCCTTTTACGTTTGAGACTTGCTTGTGATGATTTTTTTCTCTTTCCCTTCTTGGAAATGATTTTACCTACAATCTCTTGTATCTGCAGCCCTGTTAGTGGCCATGGAGCTGTACCATGCTCCACACGTCCATCAAAATTTGTCCTATCATCGCGATACTTATGCTTCGATGGTAGCCATCTTTGATGTCCTCTGTAGCAGATCTTCTTAGTAAATGGAAGATAATCCGCAACAGTGCCTTCTCCACAAGTAGGACGAGCACAATATCCATGAGTTACACATCCCGCTAAAGTCCCTAATTTGGAAAATCGTGAATAGCCCACAACAACCGTGCTCTCATCAAAAATTCGGTTTTTTGAAAGCGTCAAATTCTAGTACACCATCCCATAACTTCTTCAACTCATCTACCAAGATTTCTAAATAAACATCAAAGTTTTTACCGGTGCTTTTGGGCCTGATATCAAGAACGACAACAAAGTGAATTCCCGCTTCATACACAACGAAGGAGGCAAATTATAAATACAAATAATCAAGCCAACAACTGTGTGCAAGACCGAAACACCCATTCGGATTGAAACCGTCGGTTGATATACCAAGTGTAACATTCCTTGGTTCCTTGGCAAACTCGCGAAGAACTATCGCATATCGCCAAGTCGAAGAATCGACGGGATGACGATGACGTTTATATCCGACTTTGCTCTAGAATGCCAAGCCATTGCCTCCGCGATCCATGGTTATTTTGTGAAACCTTTTCGACCTTTGTAATCAATGAAAAATGTCTAACCGTCTTCGAGCAATAGTAGTAAGCTTCCTCTCATCATTAAAAACCTTCTTATACCTAGATTCTTGACAAACATGACACTTCATCGCCGATGCATGATCCTTCCAATACAAAACACGAGTCATTTACACATGCATCATATGTTATATAATCCATTCCTAGATCTTGGATCATCTTTTTTACTCGGGTACTTAGAAAGTGTATTCTCTTCGAAGCAACTCCTTTATCAACTCTAAAATTGCAGTCATACCATTATCGTAAAACCCATATTGTGTCTTTATGTGATTCAACTTGATAGAAGCATACAATGCTGTCACTCCTTTAGGACACGACGGATACAATGGTTCTTTTGCACGCTCATAGACAGATTCCTTTTTCTTCCTTTTCCTAGTTCCAGCATCATTATGAACCCCACTATCTATTCTAATATTGTCATCTACTACAGCAACACCATCATCCTCAACAACATCTCCTAAATTTTCATCCTCACCTATATAGCAAGATCAATGACTACATCTCATACATTAACATTCTCACTACATTCTCGCCTACTTAACTTTTCCCCATGAAAACGCCATGTCGTGTATGTAGAAAGAATACCATACTTAAGCAAATGCAATGAAATTTCACTAAGTGGCCCCAATCCTTTACCATTCTTACATCTACTACAGGGCATAAGAATAAGGTATTTCTGCCACCATTTCTATTAGCGAACTCTATAAATGACCTAACACCTTCTATGTACTGAGAAGACTTACAAGGACATTTCATCCATCCCTTATCAACCGTAGATGACATATCCTAAAGACAGTATCTATGTTAAAATTCAGAGAGTTTATGTACACTACATCAATACAAAATCAACAGCATTTTTTGATATGATATCTACTACAACTCTAACATGTACCTATGAGAATTTGATATGTACACAACATAAGATTAATCAAAAGAATACTATCATTTAAAACTATACTAAATCCATTCCATGAAATTGAGTCCCAGCGGTAGGGTTGCCGAAGCTCTTAGGTTAACGACAGAAACATCCCCTCAACAAAGAGAGAATGAGCTACAATGAGGTTTTGCGATTCACCACTAAGACCATTTTTATCATGCTCAATGAGATTCTATCAAAATCGAAATCGGACTTACAAAAATTATTAAGTTCAGACCATACAAACTTATAAATATCTTTAAGTTCAGAAATTATACAAAATTTATAAGTTCAGACCATACAACTTATAAAAACTTCTAAGTTAAGAGATTATACAAATTTTCTGTAAGTACACCAATTCAATTCTAACATGTAGCTTTAACTAAATCCTAGTGGTAGGGTTGCCGAAGCCCTTAGGTTAAGACAGAAACATCCTCTCAACAAAGAGAGAATGAGCTACAAGTAGCTTTTGCGATTCACCACTAGGACCATTTTTATCATGCTCAATGAGTTTCTATCAAAATCAAAATCTTACAAAAATTCTTAAGTTCGGACCATACAACTTATAAAAACTTCTTAGTTAAGAGATTGCACAAAATTTCAGAAGTACGCCAATTCAATTCTAACATGTAGCTTCAACTGAATCCTAGTGGTAGGGTTGCCGAAGCCCTTAGGTTAACGACAGAAACATCCTCTCAACAAAGAGAGAATGAGCTACAAGTAGCTTTTGAGATTCACCACTAGGACCATTTTTATCACGCTCAATGAGATTCTATCAAAATCAAAATCAAAACAGTTGGATATACCTTCTTAGTTTTCCTAAACCAATTCTCACCAGTTCTTCTTCAAACTCTAATGAACTGAACTTCAGTTCTTCAATCTTGACAAACCTAGACATGGAAAAAAACCATTAGATTCAGATAAACAACAAACCATAAAATGGAAATTATTTCTTTGAAAATAACCACAACAATTTCATAGTTGATATACCTTTTTAGTTCTTCCTGAACCAACTCTGACCAGTTCTTCAATCTTGACAAACCCTAACATGGAAAAAACAAAGGGGGTATTAGATTCAGATACACAACAAACCATAAAATGAAAGAAAATAAATAAATAAATAAACTGAAATGATTCACAAGTGAAATCGAAAAACTGAAATCAAGCATTAAACCATAAAAACGAAAAACTTAAATGGAACCCAAGGATTCGATAAACTTAAATCAAAATCTCTAAATCCTAGAAATGAAATCTCTGAAACCCTAGAAATCACTGAAATCCTAGAAATCGAAATCTAAAAACCCTAAAAACTATGTCAAAAATTATACCTGTATACAGATCTACACGATGATGGAGATGGAGATGGAGATGAGAGCTGAATCTATATGGTTTATCGAGATGGAGATGAGAGCTGAATCTCTCTGGTTTATTGAGATGGAGATGGAGATGGAGGAGAGGGGGGGAAGGAGAGCCGAGTCTCTGTTCTGGCGGAAGAAAAAATGAGGATAAAATTCATCTAAGGGTGGGATATACCTAGACTTGGATTAAGGGTGGAAATAAAAACCGTAGTCTTGACCGAAATTTGACGGGGCATGTTTATCGGCTCTTGTGTTACGACCAAGCAAGCGGTTCACACGCTTGAACTGAGCGCGGTTGCAATTCGCAACCTCCCCTGTGAGGTTACAAATTTCGGAACGGCAGAAACCCGTTGCTAAATATTAGCGGTTGCAATTTGCAACGGAAAATTCGCAACTGACACTAAGCCGTTGCGAATCTTTGTTGCGAAATCCTAAAAATGGTGTAGTGTCTTCATTGATAATATAAAAGAAGAACTTCACAACTTATTCTCAGCTCTCAAATGCTTCGAATATATTGCTGGTTTAAAGGTCAACAATATGAAGACTAGAATTATAGCAATCGGAGATGTTCCAGAGATTTCAGTTTGCGCCTCAGAGTTTGGATGTACCATAGACAATCTGCCTTTCATTTATTTGGGTATGCCACTGGGAGCAAAACCAACTTCAAAGCAAATATGGAATTCCATTATCGAGAAGTTTGAAGAGAGGCTATCCGCTTGGAGGTAAATTTCACTCACAAAGGGAGGTAAACTCACTCTCTTGAAATGTATCTTATGTTCACTACCGGTTTATTATTTTTCCTTACTTAAGGCACCGACATCGGTCATCAAGATTCTAGATAGAAAGATGCGAAACTTCCTCTGTGAGTATAATGGTACTTCAAAAACTTCACATTTGGTAAATTGGGATTTAGTTTGTGCTGGCAAGGAAAGAGGGGGATTGGGGGTGTGTAATCTGAAGAAGATGAATCTGTGCATGCTTGCGAAATGGTGCTGGAGGTTTGGTCAAGAAAAAAATAGATTGTGGTACAGAATTATAGTGGATAAACACGAAGAAAATTTCTCGTGCTGGGTTCCAAATAAAGTGAAAACATCACACGGTGTTTCTTGATGGAAAACAATAGCCGAAATAGCCCAGATGGTTAGTACATATTCAACTTTGGTTATTCACTCTGGAACAAAAATATCTTTTTGGAATGACGTGTGGAGGGTAATGTTTCTCTTGCTTCTACCTTCCCTTCTATGCACAAGTTATCCACTAACAAAAATTCAAAGCTTGCTGACATGGTTACTACAGACGGGAATTGGAATTTCATTTTCAAACGTAATCTCACTGGTGTGGAAGTCAATATTTTTGCTGCCATGCTGCTCGTAATTGGAAGCAACCCACCGTGTCTAGACAGCCTCCCTGACACAAGGCGTTGGTCTCTTCACATCTCAGGTGTTTTCACTGTCAAAACACTTTATTCTAAACTCACTGCAAAACCGGGTATTGACAATTTTCCACATTATTTCATTTGGAAGAAGCATGTACCACCTAAGATCAACTTTCTTCTTTGGTGCTTAATGCATGACAAGCTAAACACAATAGATATGCTGCAGATAAAAGGGGTAGACATATATAACTCTTGTGTTCTTTGTGGCGATGATATCGAATCTCAGGACCACATTTTCCTTCACTGTAAAATTGCTCACAGTGTTTGGTCATCGGTTCTTCCTTCTGACTATTGGTCTTGGGTGATTCCAAGAAATCTAAAAATGCTTGCTTATGGATGGCATCATGTTCATTTCTCTATTGCTGGAAACTTTTTATGGGATCTAATCCCGGCTGCAGTCTTGCATACTATTTGGACGGATCGAAACAAGCGCATCTTTGAACGGAATTATACTTTAAAAATGGATGATGACCTGGGAATAAGAGTGAAGTCTTTGATTTTATATTGGGAAAGTGCATCTGGCAAAAGAGTTCATTTAAATTTTGCCAGTACAGTTCAAAACAATTGGGATGCTCTCTTTGCGTAACTTTGATGTTTTTTTTTGTGAACTCTGTTGTTTTATACTTCTGGTGGAACTCTTTGTAAATTCTCCTACTCTCTAATAAAACTTCTATTCTTATAAAAAAAAAAAAAAAGTTTGGTAGCTGCACCAACACCTCACTGTAATGGGCCGTATTGTGAACTTTTAGTTTTGTGTTTGCGGAAGTAATTAATTTCTTAGATAAAGAAGATGTTGCATTTCAGAACACTCCAAAAGAAAAAGGAAAAACATAAAAGATTCAAACATAAGTTCCAAACAAACTACTTAAAGTCATCCATAAAACAAAAGAAATTCATCTCCCAAAATCCTCATTTTCATTTTGAAACCGGCATTTGACAACATCAATTTGCTCATCATAATTAATTTCGATATTGCTCTTACATGAGCTCACCAGTGTTCTTTCTTCTTCTTTTTTGTTGTTCTTTTTCTTTTTCTCTTTTTTGTAACCTTGGTGTCATTCTCGGTGACATCTTTGTTTTCCCAATTAAACTTGTTATTTTTGCGTCAAGAAATAACAAAAATTGCAGCGGATAATTTTCTTTCAATCAAGGTTATCTTTTCCTTGTTACCAATTGCTTGTTTTATAGTAAACAAGATGCATGGAAAATAGAACACTTATTCACTGTATGTAACTCATGGAAAGTTTGGAACATTTTTTCGGGTAGTATGGACGATAACATGCTCGAATACGAATCATTTTTAGAGTTTTCTTTTCCAAACATTCATCAAGGTAAAAGAAGTTTTATCTAGAGTATGATAGGAGCTCGAGGTCGTTTGGAGGAAGAGCATTAGAGCTAACGCAACTCATTTAATAAGCAAAAAGGTTAATACTTCTTTGGATTTTTGATAAGAAATCTTCTTTAAAGGGATCTCAATCATTCAAATGCATCGTCACTGGAGAACAGTGTTACATATATACTAGCAACACACCGAGTGCATGGGTCACATAAAGCATCACTTGACATACCATTTCAATGAAATCGTTTTCTCTTTGCATGATATTATTTTGCTTTCTTGAGGGCATTCTATTGATTCCTTGAAAACAAGTTCTGGGAAAAATAGAGAAAATGGGTCATTTGTCCAAAAAAATTTAAAACACGGTTCAAATGGACGAGTAAAAAAATATACGGGTGAAATAGCCAAGAACAAAATAGCAAGGATGAAAACCGGATTCATCCTGGCTTATAATTAAAAAATAGCAAGGATGAAACTGGATGCATCGTGTAAAATAAAAATAAGAAAAAAATATTTGAAAATGGATAGGATGAAACGGTAACATCCTCGCCTATTTTTAAATTTTTGTCCATTTAAACAGATATCTTTTTAATTTTTGGCTATTTAAACAAGATATCAAAAACCTAAGTGTCTTTTTCACCCAGAAATTGTTGATTTTGGTCTTTTTGACCAATTTTGTGGGAAAAATATGCAGTGCTGAGCTATATCTTATCCTCTTCGGCCATATTCTATAATATGATAAGATAGTGTCTTCCCTATTTGTGAAATTAAGTTTTTGAAAAGGGATGATGGAGAAGTAAAAATGAATGACACTGGGCTTGAGATGTATATATGCTGTTTATTTTTAAACCTGTGCAGATGATATGTTGGTGAAAACTAATCGATAAAATGAAAAATCAAGAAAGGTGCCTTGATACTAAACATCTAAGAAGATGTGATAAAAAAATGCATCTCCAAAGTCAGCGTAAGTTGCATCTCGAATTTAATAAAATTCAAAGTCGTCTTTGAGAAGCATTATTAGTCTAATTCCCAACAAAACTTTCTTCTTTTGGATGGTCTGTTATGTTCGTCTTGTTTGTTACTTTTCCTTTTGTTTCTGTCTCTTCCTCTTGCTTGTTCTTTTTCTGGGGGTGCCATAATGCAACTAATTAAATTGCTCGTCGTTGCTAGGGTGAGAAATAATCTATTTCACTAAAACAATCCCAAGTAAAATCCTATCAAACGCTTAGACTTGTGAGACTAAGTGTTGGAGAGAAAGTTTGCGCATCTTTAGAAAGCGGGCGGGGGTAAGGGATCTCTTTTCTGCAACGTAAAAAAGGCGGAGCAGCTTCAACTTCAAGATAATGCTTAAACGATCGCTTAAGGTAATATACCCATTTATGAGCCACATAAAAATCAAGAGAGAAATCAAATCATTAAGGTAACACACCGAGTGTATGAGTCACATAAAAAATCACCCGACACATTATTTCCATGAAAATTTGATCATTATGTTGTCTTCTTGAGATCATTCTGTCGATTTCTGGAAAATAACTTCTAGCGAAAACAGTAATCAGACATCAGCTATCTCATCCTCTTCAACCGCATTCTATATGTATATATATGATTTTGTCTTGCCCATTTCACTATTTGAAAAGGGAAATTGAGCTTTGGGAATGCGATGAAGAAGTACCAGTAATAATACCGGGAACAATTGAGATGTATATATGTAATTGTTATTTAAGCATGCAAATGAGATGTTGGTGGAAACTAATCAATGGAATGAATTTTTAAAGAGCACTTAGATACTAAATCAGATCTAGGGAAACAACGATCATGCTGGAGTTAGATAATGCAAAATGAAAGTTTAAGTTGGAGTTAAATAATCTGCACACAAGTTTCAACAGGTCCTTATATTGTTTCATAGGAATGAGTTCTCAAAGTAATAAACCATTTTACTCATAAAGAAAAAAGGTCCAATCAAATGTATAATTACCAATGTTGTAATTATATTTGTAAGTTATTAATGTTTTTGAAAACCTTCATTAATTTATTAATTTCAATTTTCTTTTTGTTTGATGAAATTCATTATTTTAATTTGATACAATATAAGATAATGTCAAATAAAAGAAGTTGAAAGAGAGACTAAACAATGCTTATTATCAAGTTGGGAAAATTAGGCGCAAGCCCCAAAAAAATAATATTCTTATTGTCAGGCCCACAATTAATTTTAGCTACAGTGACACCCATAATTATCCGAAATTATTAAAAATGTCTGCATGAAGGATTATGCATTCGCATTACGGGTTATGCATCCTAATATTTCAGGGGGTATAATTGGCAACGCAACTTGGATATAACATATCTAAAAAATCGCGCCTTGGAATTTTACATTTTTTATATCGTTGAAGAGAGCTACACAACGAGTACAAAAAACAATATCACATTTTTGTTTTTCACGAAAAAATCGGAGGTGATCATCATTTTAGGGGAGAAATTCGAAAATTGACTACATATTCATTATGCAGACTCCAAAAATGATGCATAACACATTCTGCAGACGCATAACGAATTATGCAACCATTTTCTCGACTGCATAACAAATTATGCCTCTGCATAACCAAGTTATGCATCTATAACAAGTTATTTAGCCATTGTATTAGTGCGTAACTACATAAAATAATGATGCATAATGCATTATGCATCTATTTTCTCGATTCTATAAAAGATTGTGCAACATTTTCTCGAACGCATAATGCATTCTGCATCCATTTTCACGACTTCATAACATGTTATGCAGATATTATTGTAGATGCATGAAAAGTTATGCAGTCTTTGTTTTTGTTGGTTTCAACAGTGACAAAAAAGTTGTTGCATAACGTGTTAAGCAACCGTTTTCTGGACTGCATAACAAGCTATGCAACAAATTTTGTAGATGCATAATAGGTTATGCATCCATTTTCACGACTGCATAACATGTTGTGCATCTCTTGCAAACAAAAAAGGCCACAATCGTTTTGGTTCTCTTCGGAGTATTCTACTATCACCATGTACATAATCTCTTGGTTCAGCTTTTATTAGAAATAGAACGATTAACTAAGTTGCACTAACGTAAACCATCCAGATCTGCTCCACCCAGTTTTACTTATTAATTTATCTCCCCTTTGCCATCACGTGATGGACTGAGCTGGTAGTGATGGCTGATGGTCATATGTAACCCATGTGGTGTAACTACCATAAATATTACTCACCATTCTCTAGACAAATCCCAATTTCATTCCTTTGGACAGGAGAACATCTCAAAAACTGTCCATCTAGCAAGGGGAGGAAAACAGTGTAAATTGTATGAGAATTTTCATAGCAATCAACAACCACACAGTGCCCTCTTCACTGAATCTCTCGAAAACACAGCAAGCTTGAATCATTTCCCTTAATTGAGTCGAGCTCCATTCAACCATAATCAGCAACACCACCTCTTTTCCATTCTTTCTCATCTCAACCACCAGTTCCATCTCAGCTTCAGCCATTACTTGCAATCATCATCAATAACTCACTTTCATCTCCTACACTCGGTTGCAAATTGAAATCAACAACACCACTAATTCATAGCAACAACCGCAACTCTACAAAACAAACCCACCATCTCTTATAATGAACATCAGATTCATCATCTCCATATTCTCGCCAAATTCAAACACTAATCCAAACTTTACCATGTTCTTACACCTCTCACATACCCACCTGAAGTCAGTTCTTCCCTATCGATTTCATTAGCTACAGTGACCACCAGATTCATTTTCAGTACCACCATCTCATTCAAAACCCTGTAATCAGTCCCAATTCGACAAACCCTAACTCTGTATATTCAATTTTGCAAAGAGAAAAACATCTTCTATGAATCAATAGCAGAGACAGGAACTCCTCATTCTCCTTACATTATCCCCAAACTCGAGCAAGTCTTTTCCAAACATAGATCCAACTCCAACCCAACTCGTAATTGATCAAAAAATATCACTTGCTTCTTCAATTTCCTGTAAATCAATGTAAGCTACCCAGATAACCATCAAATCTTCCTGCGACAACGCTATCACCTTTTCTTCTTCATTGATTTGAAACCCTAACTCCGAATCACCACAATGTCATCGTTTCACTGATAAAGGATGTCACGGAAAAAAAAAACAAAGGAAGAAGAAGAGAAGAAATAGTTTCAGAAAATATGGACGTAAGAAAAATTTATCCCAGAAAAATGGGTGCGCGCGTGAAAATTTCCGCCCGTGGGTTTCACAGTGGAGAAAAACTGAAAAATGGGTCTCCCTTTAGTTTTCACAGTTACAAACTTACAAATACCCGCTCGAGCCCATTAAAATCAGTTTGCTATGTAACTTGCTTGTAATTGAAGCAGTCATCTTGAAATTTGAATCCATATTAGAGTTTCATTAGTGCTGTTATTAGGGTTTTGGTATATTAATTCTCTTTGGTTAACGAAAGTATGTTTGTGAAATTTTATTCACAAACGTCTGGATTTTGGGTAGTCGTGTTCTTACTTCTTAGTTTGGTAGCTTCAGTAACGCCTCACCATAATGGGCCGTATTGTACAGGCTTTCTTTGAAAAGGTTGAATGTCCCAACACGCCCATTTCCAAATATTTGCTATTTTCCCCGAAAGTTTGTTGTTACCATTTTTGCAAATGGTTTTTATATGGACTGAGAAGCGATTGGAATAGAACTGTAATAGGGCGCATGATCCTACAAACTAAGATACCCTAATCGCCTATAATCAAAGTAAATCGTCTTCAGTACTTGTGAATTGATAGTGAAATGAAGAGATGAGAATGAAAAGTTGAAATCACGTCACGTCGTGGTATGCCAATGGCAAACAAGTGGTTGTCTCTTTTATCATTTTTACTAATATAATGACATCACTTATTTCTTTAGGATAACAAGTATAAAATCAAAATAATCAACCGGATAATTTTCATTCACTAAAATTATACACCGAGAAAATGAGTCACAAAAAAGATCACTCGACATGTTATTGCAATGAAATTTGGCCGTTCTGTTTTTCTGTATGCTGGTATCTTGTTTTTCTCGAGGGCATTCTATTAGTTTTGAAGCTTTTGTGTGCATGCTTGGCATTTTCATATATAGAACATCTGACCAATCTTAGAAATAAGTTTTGTTTAAAAGGAATAATGAAGAAACGCGAGTGAAATCAATCGAAATATATGTATAATTGTATATGGTATATTTTAAATATACATACACAAATGAGATGTTGGTGGAAACTAATTGGTAACATGAAGAATCATATAGGTGCTTGATTTGATTATATATCAACATAATTAGATTATATATTTCACCCAAGAAAGTGCAGAGTACACTGATACATTCTTGTATATTTGACTTATTTACCTGGAAATCCAAAGTGGGATGAAATGACTGGAATTTGAATGGCCATACATTGGAAAAGTTTCTTAACATTGGACAATTTTGTCTATTTGGCTCATTAAACAAGCTAGTATACACTTAATTTATATTATAGGAATTTTGTTTGTAAGGTTGTCCAATTTTTGAGTAAAATACAGAAAATATATTAGGTTTGTTCAATTTGAAAAAGGATACCAAATCATCGCTCAGCGATTTAATGAATTAATTATGAAAAAAATTAAAACCAAGATAATCTAACTGGCGGGATTGGGGTATACCCAAATTAATTGAGGTATATATATATTGTTCCCAACCGAGACAGATGGATAAGGGGTGTCTAGAAAGTGTAGAGTTATCTTATTACCCGTTTTCCTTATGTTGAGACACGTGTCCTTCATTTGTTTTTAATTTATTTTTAGATTTCATAACTTATCTTATTAATCAATACAAAGAGGGTCCAATAAAAAACTGGAAGCGATCTTAGGAACAAACTGGGCTCCGATAAAATATATTTTTTAAAATTTTAAATTTTTTTGCAACAATTATCATGGTCATAGTAACAATGCCATGACAACTTTTCACAATTTTATCCCGAAAACATTTGTTACGTGAAAAGTTGTCACGGTATATTAATAGTAATGTTATTAGTCGATAACGACTAATAACATTAGCATAACGAGATAACATCAATCGTCATGGTCGATATCTTAAGACCATGCCGATCATTTCTATATGTCAATGTTAACCTGTTCTTTTCCTACCTCGGGCTCAAACTTCAAGTCCCAAATCTTCACACATTCCTTCTTATCAACACAAGCCAGTATCTCCATTTTTTCTTCTTTCTCACTGGTCAAACAACAACAACATCAATTTATCAATTTCTCGAAGAACCCATAATATTATGAGGACCCATTACTCTAGCACTGCATATAAACAGAACCCACAAATCAAATCTTTTTAGAATTCTTAAAATACAATCAATTTAAGGTACTTCTTAATTTAAGGCATTTTATCAAAAAATTTGAGCATTATACAAAAAGGTAAGTGTTTCAAAATATATAGGTCAGATAAACTACAACCTAGAATAAATTTAATGATTATTGAGTTCATGAATCATGATTGTTACAAACATAAAGTAAAACAAAGGCTTTAGTTAGGATACAAGAGAGATTACAGAAATAAAGTGAAACAAATAAACGAATTAGTTTTGAATACGAAGAAACCATACCTGGGTCGGTTCTTCAACTATTTTTTTGGGGAAATCAAATCAACTAAAAGATTCAATCACTTAGATTGAGACCCGTATTTTTCTTCTTGAATAAAGTTGAAGCGGAATTTAACGTTTTTCACTGTTCTAGAACAATTTTTCAAAACCATAATTTTTTTAATTTCTTCTAAAAACAGGATGGTTGTATTTGATCGATGCAGTGGTTATTTTGAAGAATGTTTTATAGGTAGTTTGATCATTTAAATGTAGTTTTAATGATTTGTACGATCAATTTTAAGAATCATTTTAATCTGTTTCGGAGATGGAGTAGAGTCAATAGAAGAACATAAATGGGGAAAGAAAAACTGATGAAGAGGGTAGGATTTATCTTGCGTTAATAACTATGCGCTAGGGTTTAATTATTGCACTCCAATTTATTCGAGATGTCTTAGATATGTGGCTTTCACCAAAAGGGTAAAACTCTAATATGATATTTTAATATCTCATATCGCTCATCCAAAAATTGATTTTTGTCGCGAGAATTTGACTAAACTAATTTATTTGGATGAAAAAGTAAAAACAAGCATATATTTGTAAAAGTGAAAAAAACGGGGATAGATTTGTCTATTGGGTATAATGATAAGGGTATATTTATTGATAATCCAATTTATTATTCCACCAACACCTGAATTACCTTGTTTTATTTGCTTCCTCGTGGTACTACTGCTTCTACGGAATCTTCAAATGTTATGGTTAAAATGTCAAAGTTGGAAAACTTGATTAATTTGATTATCAGACTCATTACCATAGGGTGGGGAACTTGTGAAATACTCTTTTCTATTGCTTAATATGTATTTCTGATCTTAATATTTTTTTTGTTTATAATCTTCTCATCCAATATAGAAACAAAATAAATAGAACCCATAAAGCAGCGACTACTGATATGGTGATGACAGAGGCACCATCCGAGGTTACATACGGGGAAGGACGACAACCGCCGTCAGCACCCGAAGGTGGTGGTGGTGGGATGGAGAATATTCAGTGACTCTAAGCCATGGTCGGAAATTTATTCGATACAACATATCTAGGAATATTTTTAAGGTTATTACCAAATACAAACCTCCAATCATGCCGATCGGTAAAGGAGCCTATAGAACCATTTGGTAATTTTCATCTCAATTGTTTTCTTATATATATACTTAGCAAGAGTTGTTTGAATTCTCATTCAGATTCTCTCGTTCTTTCATTCTTTCTTGAATACATTAGTGTGGCTTTGAAATATGAGACTAGTCAACAAGTTTCAATTAAGAAAATTTCTAATGCTTTTGAAAACAAGATTGATGCTAGAAGGACTCTATGTGAGATTAAGCTTCTTCGCCATATGGATCATGAAAACATCATTGAGTACATTCATTTATGTTTTATTAGTATGAACTTTCATTGTATATTATTCTCGGATAAATAGAACTTCTAATATATAATTTATAACAATAAAAACTAAATCTTTATCTTATGTAAGAAATTCAACATAAAAATCCCTGAAAAACAAAATATATCTCAAATATAAGATATATGTAGCATAGCATTTTACATTTAGAGAAGTAAAAAGCATCACAATAATCACATATTTGTTATATTTTCAAAAAAAAGTAACACATGTATCACATATAAGAAACAAGAAATTTTATGAGGCTTATATTGTGTCAGAAGTTTCTCATATTACTCATACACGATATTTAATGTTAATATGGGTATTTTGAGTTTCCTCCCCTTCATAGATTTTTAATTAAGAGAACCTCCCCTAAAGATTGAATATTAGCAAATCCTCATATTGTTAGCTTTTCCATAGGATTAAACTATCTACATAGTATTGGCGGCGAAACACTCATCCACTAAGATATAAGGTCTTTGAACATTTTTGTCGGGGACGATCTGCGGGCGAAGGTATCGGATTATGGCCTTCTGAAGAGTTCCCTCGATGCAAGCCATTCTATACACACTAGAGTACCAGGGACCTTCAGTTATATATCACATGAATATGCTGAGAGTGGTCATTTGACGGTTAAAGTAGACGTCTTTGCTTATGGGGCGGTTTTACTTGAGCTTCTCAACGGTACAAAGGCAATGGATAAGAGCCTTCCCAAATGGAGTCTCGTGAAAATATTTCGTCAAATATTTATCAATGACAGAGAATTCTTGAACATGTATCTCAACCGTGCATTTGACCAGGATGAGGAGGATGTTTAGAAGGTGGTAGATATTTTTATGCAATCGTTATCCTTCTCAAAATTCGGGATTTGGAGAAGTATAATTTATCATTTGGGGCATCTAGTGGTGAAGGGGATACCATATCTGACGTAGTTTTAACATTGGTAAGAAAGGGATTCGATTCTCAGACTTTTTTAAAGATTTGGTTTAAGACTAATTAAAGAAAATACTAAAGAAAAACTAGATTTGGTATATGTTTACCAAAGAGACGCAAACCTAGGATTTTGGATTCCACTACTTCTAATGTTTGTAAACTCAATAATATTAACTTTGAAACAATATACACTCCTAATTTACGCAAAGCAATTTTGAAACCAATCTCATGCTTTGGAGGATATAACGTTACAAGCTCTTTTTTTTTATGACTCTCGTCGCTAATCTAAAGCCTAATTTTCCTTCTCTTATAAAAAGATCGGTAGATTAAAAACTACCCAAAAAAATTATTATGAAGCATAAAAAAAAGATAAAATTTTTAAGCAATTAAAAGCACAAAAAGGGAGTAAATATGCTTCTTCCAAAACCCTAGAAAATAAATTTAGCTACTCATGAATCGATAAAAAAAAACAATGATCGAAGAGCAATATATTAGTAATTTAATTAACTTCATATCACTTACTTACAAGAGTAAGAAAGCTTTTACACTTTTCTTCTTGGATGAATAATATTGCTTCAATGCTCCGGACACAATCTCGCACTAAAGGAATAGAACCAAACTCTCTCAAAATTGTATGTAGTTTTTCTCCCCCCTCACTTCTTGTATACACAACTTATTTATATCTTTCAAAGGAAATCACTTTCCTTTTCTATTTTCCACTACCACGTCATCGCCCAATGAGAATGCGCTACATGTAAATACAATGCAAATTCCTCCAATAAGAAAGCGTCATGCCTTAAATAATATAATTCTCATGAAACATGTTTACCACACTTTCATATCCAAATAATTGGACCAATGAAATAATTCTCCGTGTTCCTTCTTTCGGGCCTGGCCCATTAAATTATAAATTACTTCATTTCCTCCATTTTACGAGCCGAATTCCTAATTTTTGATACGTATGATCTTTGTACCTTGGTGACTATTATCATAGGGGTGGAATTCAGAATAATAATAGACGGAATCTTATAAAACAGAACACAAAGAAGTAATTTGAAGAAAATATCTTCTCTAGATTATGAACAAGAAAACTATTATAATTATTTCTTTGTTATTCTTACAATCTCTCTAAACAGTAAATAACCTTTAACTGTTTTGCTAAGCTTGCTTCTACAATAATCTAGTATTGCCTCACAAACTTTTCCTTGGGTGATTTGTCTCACAAACCTCCTTCTCTAGGTGTGTTTGTATCACAAACCACATATCTAGATGTCTTATCTATGAGCTAAACATCTCTATTTATAACTTTAACGGTTTCCCAAACCTTCTACGAATCTATTTCCTTAACTAAAAGTATTTTCTTTTCTAGGTATATTTTCGTATCTAGAAATATTACCTTGTCTAGGAATATTCCTTATCCAGGAATAATTCTTTTTCTATGTATATATTTTCTTATCTATAAATATTATCTTGTCTAGGAAATATGCTCTCAGTGTATGTATATAAACGCATGGACAAGAAGTGTAAGTTGCATCAAGGGGAAGTAGTGTATGCCCACTTAAATGTTACGGGTCCTGTGTGTTTTGTACTAGGCATAGATGTTCATATTAGCTCTATTGCTTCCAAAAGCGCAGCGGCAGACAACTTCAGTGAAACATCTTTACCCACTGTAAGTTTGGAGCTTTTGAACAAAGTTTTTCAAGCACAAAACCTGACAGTTTCCAGCATCCCTGCCAAATATAGACTCCATTTCGCTCGTACTTTCAAGTCAGTTCTTCAGAAAGTGGTTTCCTTGCCTAGGGAACAAGCCTCTTGGATTCAAATCTTGCTTGTCCCGGTTTCCATTCTCTATACATACACCCCATAGAGCAGTCAAGAGGAGAAAGCTAGTACCAGAAAAAAGATGCAAATTAAGTCCATCAACCTGGCCTTGAACAAGTGGGATGAAGCTAACGGGTGTATGATGTTTGTTCAGAAAGTTTTGGAAGACCACAAGCTGAGACAAAAGCTACTAGATAAGGTAAATATGACCCATCCTGAGAGCCAAGAAGCAACCAATTTACGGATTTGGAGAGGGAATCTTAGAGATGACCTTTATGCTGTTGCGATTCGCACTCTCACGTCTAGTGGAGTTGCATCTAACATTGTAGGTACTCTGAAAGAACTGCAGATTAAGCATCCCATAATGGCTCCACTTATGATTTTGTCTACCCCTGTTACACATGAGGCTATGTTGGCTTCAACAAATCTTATTTTGTGTAGAATTAGAAGTTTTCCCAAGAGGACTTTTTATGGGAGAGATGGGTTCATGGCATAATATCTCTTAGATGTTCTCAGTGGATATGCAGCTGCTATCTCAGAGGAGTTAATCGCATCTATCACAAATGTGATTAACCTATGGCTCTCTGGTTTATGCCCATATGTTTTGGGTGAATTTGTATCCAGTGAACCTTTTATTCCATTGATTAATCCTGGTGGGGGTTTCCATCCCATTGTAGTGGGCACAATATGGAGAAGGCTTGTCTCCAAATGTGATGCAACTCATGTTGGCAAAGAGATCAATGCATATATAGGAAACTACCAGTTTAGAGTTTGAGATAAATGTGGGGGAGAAGCAATTTTCCACGCTGTAAATCGCATACTAGAGGAGAAGGGGTGCTTAGATAAACTTTCCATGTTGCTGGTAGATTTTTCGAATGCGTTTTACCTCATTGACCGCACAACTATGCTCTCTGAGGTATGTAAATTGTGCCCATCGATTTCTCGTTGGGTAGAAGTTTGTTACACTTCACCTACTCGTTTATATTACATGAATAATATTATCTGCTCATTCCAAGGAGTACAACAAGGTGATCCATTAGGGCCGATGTTCTTCGTTCTTACTCTTCATCCCTTGGTTAAGAAAATTATCTTGCAATGTGAGCTCAAATTGCAAGCCTGGTACCTGGATGATGGTACCTTGATAGGTGATAAATTAATGGTTCCAAAGGATTTGAAGATTATTCAAGATGACGAGACTGAAAGAGGTTTGCATTTGAATATAGCGAAAAAGAAGTTGTTTTGTCCCTCTCCCGACCCTAGAACTTCGGTAATATGTGTTTTCCCTCTTAATATTAACATGCCATCTAAGGGGGTGAAACTATTGAGTGGTCTGGTCAGCCTTGATGCTCAATTCAATAAAGACTTGGTTGTCAGTAGAGTGTACAAGACTATGGATTTTATAGACGTTGTAGAGAAGCTAGAAGACCCACGATGTGAACTGCTCTTGTTCAGGAATTGTACGGGTGTGTCAAGACTTTACTTTGCATTTAGAACTACTAGATGATTTATACACAAATCTCATGACTTATTTAACATTCGTTGGTTTCAATTCCTTAGGCATTATAGGAGATGAACCTGGTTACGGACTTCTTCAACAGAGACTTTCTATATTTCCATTAGAACATGGTGGTATGGGAGTGTCTACTATGGAAGACACCCATCATTATTGTTTCCTTGCATCTTGTCTGCAGACCCTAGAATTGGACTCCACAATTCTGAGGCGTTCCGGTATCAGTGGAAGTGGCCATTCTCCCCATCAAGCTTTGGACTCCTTCAGCCTACTGTGTGAAGTTATTTCTCATCTTTGCACTAGTAATTTTTCCACCCATTCCATGAACTCTTTGGCAATAATTTACTTTGATGCTGTAAAGAAGAACATACCCACCAGTTATGCTATGACGAAGCGTGATTCTGTGCTATGGAAATGCAACCAAACAAAATATGCTTGGGACAACCAAACAATTCCAATTTTGGGGATCAATCAACATATTGGAGCTAGGAAATTTAATGTAATTCTCCGATATAGATTAGGGATCCTCCTGTTCGAGATGGATGGTCCCCTGTACCTTTTGCAAAAGAGATATGGATGCCTTCGGTGATCATGCCTTGCATTGTGCAAATGAAGTTGGGATTAAGTGTAGATATGATTTGGTCGTGACACTATTGCAGACATGTGTTATCGATCGGGTTTTCCGGATAGGAAGGGGGTTGACTTGGAGTTTCTTGCGAATAATGACACTACTTTGGGACCAGCTGATATACTTGTGTATAACTGGGATAATGAGAGTGACATGTGCTTAGATGTGACTGGTGTTTCACCTATTACTGGAGGTGGGGTTTGTACCTTTACCCCGGGTCTTGCCATTAAAAATGTTGTTACTCGCAAGAATGCTAAATATAGAGAACTGTACGTCTCAAGGCTATGATTTTGGGACACTTGTCTTACCACCTTAGGAGAGTTGGGTGATGATACTATAGCCTTTATGAAGCGCTTGCATAATTATATTGCTAGCCATGATGCTAATGTTCGATTTGGAGAATTTCTTTTTTATAGGCTAAATGTAGTCATTCAAAAAAGAGTTGGAGCTCAGCTTGTCGCTAGGATTCCGACCAATTTCTTACCGGAAGATAATTGTTTGTACCTTAATATTTCACACCCAAAAATGGGCTTACTTAGGCCTAGAAAGCTCCTCTCTTTAGCTAAATATGGTTCATTGGGCCTAATATGCTCATCTTGTTAGCCAAGTATGGAAAACTGGGCCTCACAAACACTATACATACAAGCCCATGTGCATAGATCCAAATTAGGCTAGCAACTGCCACATCTCTACTACCACGTCAGCAGGCATGCCCAATCAGCAATGCCACATTAGCAACTGCCACGTCAGCAATGCCACGTCAGCAAGCATTCCAATCAGCATGCATGTCCAATCAACAATCGCCACTCAAAGAATGCCATGTCGTGAGGCATGTCCAACCGGCCTCTGATCACATTAGCAACTTGCCACATCATCGATCCGCCACGTCGAGGATATGCCACGTCAAAAGTTAGTCGGGCAAATGACGTCACATCGGCAGAAGACACTTAACGCCGTCAAAGCCGTGATGACGCCGTTAAAGTAGTAGCCAATTACATCGCCCAAAGTTGACGATGTCATAAAGCCGTTATCTGCACTTTCAAGAGGTCAGCACGACGTCATCATTCTGACGTCATCGATAACGCCAGCATGGTGATGCAAACTTGACGTCATCAATCGGTCATCTCCTCCGTCCACTGTCTTCTTCTCCGGCGACGATGGCGGCCATTGCCGGTGGCCGATCCAATTTCGTCCGACAGCTCCATGGGTGATTCTATGCTTCGCAGTACATCGAGCTTTGATGTGCCTGGGTTATTTCCACCCCACTTCGTTTGCATTGAAGGATGATTACACCCAGCTGAACCAAGTCAGCCAGTTGAGCCGAGCCGCTAGCCGAGTCAAGCCGAGCCGAGGCTTAGGGATGTCTAAGCCCAAATATGTCTTGCCTGCTGATGTTTACACCCCGTCTGCTTACACCCACTTCTTTTACACCTTTGGTTGTCTACACCCCATTGTATGGGCTTTATCTTTTGCACCAATTTTCTTGGGCTTGACTAATGATGCCTCATCCTTGGTTAATCCCATAACCCTAAAGGAAGATTCTGGAAACATGCAGAGGGAGTCAATACAATTTATGCCAAGGAGGCATGCATGGAAATTACTGCAGGGAGGCATGGAGGGAAATTACCGCAGGGAGGCATGCAAGGGAATTAATACAATTTATTCCTATCTCGAAATTAAGTTAAGGGTCTTATTCGCACCATATAAATAGGGGGTTTCACAACCCAAAAAGGTAAGCAATATTCCCCACTAAAATAATCTATGAAAAACCTAAGCTGACTTAAGCATCGGAGGGTTTTTTTTGCAGGTACCCCCCAACACTATTCACTAGGAGAAAAAAGCAGCGGATCGATCATCAACAAATCACAATTAAATTCGTGTTTGAGGTAGAACAATATTTTACCATACAAACATTGGCGCCGACCAAGGGTTTCGAGAAAAGATAATCGTGTTTTCCCAAATAGAGTTATGGCAGTAGTCAAACAGACTGCATGAAGGGTCGATTCTGTTAGCGATTCTCAACAGCGTAGGAGACATGAATCTCAAAGGCATGAAATTGAGGTTCGGTCATCTCCATCAGTACCCACTGTAAACAGGCAGGGTCGAGATCGTGCTCATGACAGAGCCTTGGATCGTGGTCGAGATCGAGATCATGCTCTTGACAGATCCCTAGATCGAGGACGAGATCAAGATAATTTGCGTGACAGAACCCTAGATCTGAATTAGAGAAGAGAAAAATAACCAGTGATCGAAGACGAAGGAATGGATGTTGATGGGGAAAACCCACAAGTTCGAGGAGACAGAGGTCGTGTATTTGGCAGCCCATCAAGGAGGAATGACGATCGACAGGACCTGCGAGATGGACGAACCGCGACTCCTAGTGCAGAGGAAGAACTGTTGTGCAATCGGATAAACGAGAAGGAGAAAGAGAACGCTCTCCTGAGATTAGAACGTGAGAACCAGTCTCGAACTAGGTCTAGAAATCTGAACAACCAGAGGGGTCGATCTGTGTGGCAGCGCCTTGGAAATCGTATTATCCCACAAGCTGCAGACCAAAACAGAGAAGTGATCGATCTTGATAGACCAGAGAAAAATCTGTTGGTCACTGGGGATCTACCTAAACTAAGGCGTGTATGAACCCGGCGATAAGGAACCCGGCCAGCTGCGACTTAGCAAAGTGCGGCCAGAACTACCACCCATTCAAAACATCTCAAGAATGATGAAGATGACGTTCGAGATCGTCACGATGAAAGAGAATTTTCGCCCGATTACTATGCTCGTTCGGAGCAAGGCAGAGCTTGAAGAGAGCCCATTGGACCCCAAAGGAAAAGAATGAGATCTAAAGCTCATATTCCAGAGGACTGAGATTATGAGCAGGAAGAAAGTTCCTCAGATGGCGATGTGGAAGCAATACAGAATCTCGCCTTTGCAAGATGACCGAGAAAGTAATGTCGAAAAAGCACTCTAGAGAAGAAAGGATAGACATGTTGCATCGAGCCGCAGGAGCTCCTTTCAAACTTAATATCGGATAATTCTGGCCGCCAATGAATTTTCAAGTTCCAAAGTTGCCAGAATTCGATGAGAAAACGGATGATCCAGATCAGCATGTTTTACACTGTGAAACTGCCATGACTCTGTGGTAGTACATCGATGAGTTTATGTGCAAAATGTTTCCACATTCACTGGCTGGTGGAGCAATAAAGTGGTTCAATCAACTCCCGACACAGTCGATCGGTACGTACCATGAGCTGGTTGGAGAATTCCGCTCTCACTACAAGTACAACAGACGTGATCGGAAGGGATGCCATGCATTATTCCTTAGGAATTCGGAAGGAGAAAATCATCAGACAGTTTACTCGACGCTTCAAGCAAGAGTTGGCTGATGTGGATGGTGCCAAAGACCGGGTCGTCATCGAAGCTTACAAACAGGCGTACTAGTATGATCAAAGAGTTGTGTACGGTTCCTTGGTCAAGAGACCATCAAAGACTCTTGAATAAATGTATGATTGAGCGAAAGAATACGCTCGAGTGGAGGATGATTCCAAAGCTTGAGAAATAAGAGAAGTTAACAGATCATCCAATCATCCAAATGATGGGAAGAAAGACTAGTCAAAGAATCGTTCGAGCGGATAGCACAACGATCGAGGTGAAGTTCGAGAGAAAAACCAAGGAGAATGAATGGAAACTGAATATCAGAAATATCATGATATGAAGATGACACCATTTAACATACGCCTTACAGAGCTGTATGAGAAAATAAGCAAGGACTTGAGCCCCCCTCGACCTTTGCCAGCGGAGACACGTGATAAACGTGATAAGAGCAAATACTGCAACTTTCATAAAGACCATGGTCACAAGACTGAGAATTGCCTCTCTTTACAGATCGAGGTCCAGCGAATGATAGACGTTGGAAATCTACAAGAGTACGTGAAGAAGGATTTTGGGAAAGGTCCTGGACAATTTGGCACAAAAAATGTGATTAACGCACATGTGATTAACTTCAGTCATGCCAGGATCCATTCAATGACCAGGCGGGCATCGGAAGATGAGACCAGGAGAAAGCTCAGGCAATTAAAAGAATGGTACGTGACAAATCACATTGATTTTGTCAGTGAAAATGGAGCAGAAATTCGGGAGCTTGGATGCACAAAGATCGAGTTCTCTGAAGCAGACATGATAGGTGTATATGCTCCCCACAATAATGCTATCGTTATAATATCTTGGATTGGTAAGTTTCGTGTACACCGTATTCTAGTAGATACAGGAAGCTCAGTGTGCGTGTTGTTTTCAGGAGCTTATTCCTCTATGAATCTCCCACACCGTAGACCGCCAGACCATGATAGGTGTAGAATACACCTAATTTACTATCTAGTAGTTTATGCTTTCTTTGCTATTTTTCTTGTAAATTATGTATTTTACGCTTGTTTTGAGTTTTGTAGCTACTTTGGAGTCGCACAGAGGAAAAGAAGAAGAAATCATCAAAATTGAGCAAAAAAGGGCAAACTTGTCATTTCACCAAGGAGGGAATACTATATGGAGCCCAGCCAAGGTTAAGGGGAGGTCAAAGAGGTGTCCCTTATCCAAAAGAAGTGAGTAGGCAATCGGTTCCGCGAAACTGACAAGCCAAGTATTACTATGGTAGCCCGTATCAATAGTGGGGTGCCTATAGAAATTTCCGTCATTACCAACCCCAACAAGAGAAGTGTTTATTTCATCTCAATCATCTCATTCTCAACTTCAGAGGAGCTGTGAGAATTGTACCACACAGAAATTGGTTTTATTTCCTAAAATCAGAGAGATTGATGGAAATTGTGGAGGAATCGTAGCTGATAATTCGAGTTCACGGTGGTCTCTGTGGTTGGAGAACCGGGAAGGAAGAAGAAGATAGATCTGGTGATGAAATACGAGAAATTGACGAAGACCCGAGTCCCAATCTGATATGAGTTTCTAGGTGTTTGAAATTGAGACAGAATCAGAGGTTCGGCGAAGAAACGAGAGGGATTTTGATGGTTTATGGAACTGAATTGAGATGAGGTTAGGACTTGTAGAGAATTTTACCTCTGTGGAGATTCAGACAATGGCAGGATTTAGGCCGTATTTCAGATGGAGATTCAAGAGGTGATAACTCGGTGAATTGGGGTTTTGTTGATTTAGGTTCAGGTGGTCGTTGTAATGGGCTCGAGTTCATCTACAGATGGAACTAAAGATTGAATCTGAGGAAAGTAGAGATTGGGGATTGGTTGTTCGAATTACTGAGATGGGTGCAAATTTGAATGAAGATGAGTAAGATGATGAACCAGTTGATGTCTTGAATGGAGCGTATGGGTTGAGGTACAGATAATGTTGGATACAAGAGCTGTAGAGAGTATGTGTTGTAGCTGGTGATGCAAATGTTGTTGCAGCTGTTGGCTAGAAGAGATGGACAGTATGAAGCTGAGTAGATGTATGCTTGGAATTCTGTAAGGATGAACCGAAGGAAATTACAGCTGAGCTGAAGATTGCAGTGGATAGAAGTTGGTGGTAATTCTGATGGTGTTGGAATGAATGGTTAGATGTATGTTAGGTGCAGGAGTTGGTGGCCTGAGAATGGAGCAGCTGAGGATTTAAATTGCAGGCATAGAGATGTGAGGAGTTGTGTTGCAGGTGTTAGGAAATTGCAGAAATGGTCTGTGTTGGTGGTGCAGCTGAAACTGTGGCATGAGATGGTGCTGGTACTTCAATTGGTGCTGCTGATGGAGTGTTTGAGGCAGGCATGGAATGAGTATAGCAAAGTGTGCACCGATCCAATTACATGGCGATAAGGTTGAGCTTATGGTGTTGGCCGGTGGTGCGCCGGGAATGGAATGAAGAAGTGTCGTGCTCTGCTAAGAACCGGGAGATACGATGGGTTATGATTTGTGGTTTTTCTCAGAAGATTCAGATAGGGTTTGTGCCTGGCACTGGTGCTTATGAAGAACAGTGCAGGTCAAGGTTTGTTGCTTTGAGAGGATTGAGAAGCCATTGGCAAGACAAGGAAGGAATATGGCAGAAGTGAGCTACAAATGAGAAGAGACTGATTAGCCATCATGGCTGGGCTGAGCACTGATGCACCATCTTGGTGCAACACAAGATGGCCTGGCAAGTGGCCTGGTCTGGACTGAGCTGGATCACTGACTCGGTTCTGACTCTGAGTTGACTCAGCCGGTGGATCGACCCGCCGACTAACGAGTTAGCGACGGTCGACCACTTTGACCGTTAGTCCTAACGGAGGACTGACGGAATATTCCGTCGAATATTCTCCCGACGACGGTGAACTTTTTCAGTGACCCGGCGGACAATTCCGGCACGGATTCGGCCACAATCCCGCATTTCCGCGAGCCAAAATTTCGAGTTTTCTATGGACTTCTCTCATGGGTGTGAAGACTTGGGCTTGGAATTGGATGGAGAATTGGACTCAAATTTGGAAAGAGAAGGTGGAAGAGTTGAGAAAAGCTTGGAATTGGAAATTGAATTGCAAAAGGAAAAGGATTCTACTCCTTAGAAGATTTGGAGAATATTGAAGCCTATAAATAGAGAAGTTTTCTACAACTTCTATACATCTATCTTTACACACATCTCCACACACAACACTTTTCTTTTCTTATTCTTTGTGTGAACTCTTTAACATGAGTAGTTAATTTTATTGATTGAGGATGAATTCCTAGTTCTTAACATATGATTTAAGTTTTTGTTTTCAAATTCTATCTTGAAGTTTTTCACATAATTATCGTTTGTTTTTACTAATAGGAGTGATCTTAAAGACATTCATGATTGATTGATAGATTGTTTGGGTGGCCAACTAAATTGATTTGTTAATTCGATCTAAAGCTAGTGAAAGTTAGGGGATAAGTAATCGTTTCTTGACTCTTTACATAAGTAGCAAACACGAGACCTTGCGGAGGGATTCCGTGGAGCAATTGTGTGTAGAAACAACGTTAGCAAGTAGACCTTGAGCTAAGAGTCTAACTACTAATATCAACCTAAGAAATTCACAAAACCTAATGCATGATCCAAGTTACATCTAGGTTGAGCTAATTCTAGGTGGCTTGGTGATTAGAATCCGGTAGTCGAGAACTTCCGTGTCCGGTGATATAAGGGATTTAGGGGTTTAGCACTGAGCTAGCTGCTTTACCTACGGTTGGTGATAATTTGTGACTAATAACAAGTAGAATATAACATAACTTTAATCATTGTTTCGTAACGAAGAAGGATTCCTTGGTCTTGTCTCTCTTATTGTTTTCAACTTTCGATTTTAATTGCTTTGTTTATTTTCTTTTTGCTTTTTACTCCCCCCTTTCGTGACAACTTTTACAACTAAGATCTCTTGCTCCTCGTGGGAACGAACTTGACTTCCATTATATTATTTTTAATTGAGTGGAAATATTGAATTAATTTGATTGCACCTACGACACGCATCAGACCATAACCCTAGTTAATATCCCCCATGTGACACGATTGATGTCTCGTGATTTAGTTAGTCAGTTGCTGACTTCATGACTTCATGGGACGATGAGTCCTTGTATTGTTGAGTCGAACTTGATTTGCAAATGTTCTGAGACTCATGAATTGAACGTGTCTGTTGAGACAGAGGTATGATCCCACGTAAATGTTGATAGTTAAGGTGAGCAAATATTACTCATTCGATGGATTGTTGAATATTGACAATTGAACCAATATTCCTTAGTCTGAACAAATATTGCTCATCTGACAATTGATAGCATGACCAAAATAAAATATTAATTTAAATACCGTCAACTGAACCAAGTATAATTAATAAAATGTTGACCATGAAATCGTCGTAAAATTATTAGTGTTTGAATCTGAAATTATGAACCTTGGACTCAAAACCCTAATTCGATCAATTGATGGTTTATTGAAAATTAACCACAGAAGGAGGGACCGGCTACATGGGATCATGGGTCGACCATGTAGCGCCCAGATGCTCAATTGAGCAAATACCAAGGTCTCTTGAAGACTTGTTGATTTGTTGATGAGAGGATGATTAAATGCTGGTTTAATCATTTATTAAAATAATGCTCGTCTGAGCCTTAGGTAATAAAAACCTAATTAATTATGAATATATGAGGGACCGACCAAGGGGTCATGAAACCGGCCCTGGATGGTCATGGGATCGTCTGTCGATCATTTTATGGAATTCCAAGTTGTTTGGAAGAGTTTGAACCTAATGTGAACAAATTAGGTCAAATGATGTAAATATGAGGGACCGGCCTCTTGCAAGCCAAAGAGCCAACCCTGGTCGGTCAAGGTAATATACTCGTGTCACCAAAGTGTTCGCGTCTCAGTCCTGAGAATTTTGATATTTTATGATGTGCGTTTGAGCAGCCATTTGAGAAAATATGAAGAAATCAGGGATTTTGCTGAAACTGAGGAAACATCATGAGATGAAGGAAAATATTTATAAAATGAAGGAATCATGGAGTGTGGGACCGGCTATGGCCAAGGCATGGCTCGCCGGCCAATGAGCCCGGTCCCATAGCATTTTTCCTAATTTTATTATATTTTTCATGATTTTATGAAAATACCATGAATTCAAGGAGTTTGTTGAAATAAAGGAGTTTTCCTTTAACTGAAGGAGTTTACATGAGATGAAGGAAACAAATAATAATAATAATAATAATATAAGGGCGTATGGGATCGGATTGGGCATGGTTAGCCAGCTAGAGCCCGGTCCCATGAGTTTTCCCTAATTTTATGTATTGTTTCATGATTTGAAAGAACTTTCATGATTTGAAGGAATTTTCATGATTTGAAGGAAATATCATGAAATCAAGGAATTCCATGGGATTAAGGAAACATAAAAAATAATAATAATAAAATAAGGGCATGTGGGACCGGCTAGGGCATGACCGGCCGGCTAGGGCTCGGTTCCATGAGTTTCCCTAATTTTATATTATTTTTTCATGATTTGAAGGAAATATCATGAAATTAAGGAGTTTTCATGAGATTAGGGAAATAATAATAAAATAATGAGGAATCAAGAGGTGTAGGACCGACCACGACTAGGGCATAGCCGGCCGGCTAGTAGACACGGTCCCACGACACCTTTCCCAATTTTATATTATTTTCTTGATGCGAAGGAAACACCATGAAACTGAGGAGTTTCCTTAAAACGAAGGATATTTGTTCAAATGAAGAGATTTTCATGAGATCAAGGAAAATAATAAAAATATGATAAAATATAGAATTTGGATGCGGGACTGGTCACGGCGTGACTGGCCGGCCGGTGAACCCAGTCCCCTAGTGCGTTGGCTAATATTTTATTATTTATTATTTTCTTCCTATTTTGCATAGGTTCATCATTCTTTCGTATTTTGGAATGCTTGTTCGTGCATTCAGGTGCTCGTTGGTGTATTATTGCTGAGTACACTTGCACCATTTAATTCGGGGCTTACTCGATAGTTGCTCAGATGCCCGTGTGTTGAATATTTATTACTAACACATGGAATTCTGCTGGGAAGAACCGTGAATTGAACCATGCTGATGCGCCTCCCTTCAACTTGTAAGCCACTAACTTCTCTTGTTTATCTTATGGAATATCCATGTACCCAAAGAAACGCTCTACTTCATTCAACCAATCAAGGAATTCTTCTATGTGTAACTGGCCATTAAAAGGTGGAAGATCAACCCTCATCTTGAAACCACCATGGTTGTCTTCTTGTTCTCCTCCATTTCGTCTACCTCCATCACGTCCCACACCACGATTGTGTGACACCATATCAATAATTTCTTTATCACTAGAATCATCAAGATTATGTTGTCTATGTATATCATGAAGAGGACGTTCTCTATCACATATCTGATTTCTAACCATCATCTCTGTCAAACGAGTCATGGAAGTCACTAACGTCTCTACGGACCTCATTATTTGCGCTTGAGTGTTAACAATCTTCCCTAACGTTGCAGCACTCTCCCGAACATCTTCAGTCGAGCGGTTGCCACCATCTACATCATTGTTAGAAGCCATGAAACAAGGATCAAACCTTGCTCTGAATCCAATTGACGCAGTGGTAACGATAAGAATTAGCCTTGAATCCACAAGGTGTGTTTTGAATCCACAAAACACTGTTCTGAATCCACATAACAACTATAATCTCAAGAGATTTGTGTTCTGAATCCACAAGAACAACAAATAGAACACTTGAAAATACACAAACAGAAAACTAGTTTCTTTTCAAATAACAAACTTCAATAATTTGTTTTTACAAAACAGGACCCTAAGATTAAATACTAGTAGGTAGTTACAGGCAGTTAACACACTTATCAGACACTAGGCATGTCAATATTTGTCCGATATCCGGAATCCGTTTCCGATTATTCGAGATCCTATAGGATTTTATCCGTTTTATCGGATATCGGATATCGGATATAATATGTTATCGGATATTTCTTACTTAACATATCAGAATCGGATTAAGCTATATCCATTTGTTTAGATATCCGATATGTTAAGGACGTAATTGTAATTTTCCCAAACCCTTATTTGCCTCCACTAGTCGAGGACTCGACAAGTCATTTCTTTTTTTTTCTTTTTCTCTTCTCAGTTTCTCAGTTCTACTTCTCAGTTCTCACCGCCTCTCCACCGAATCTCTGCAAGTCTGCAACAATCTTTATCATCTTCGATTCTCTGTTTTAGCAGCAGGAGTTAGTTAGTCATCTTCGATTCTTCTGCTACGTCGATTTGTTAAACTTGGCGTGAAAGATTGAGGGTGTGATGGATTAAGCTATACCCTAAATTACGCTGGTACCAATCTTTCTCTTCTCTCTGTGTAGATAGTTATCTAGTATTATGATATAGAGTGATGAATTTGTATGAGTTTCTATGAAATTAGAATTTATTAGGGTTTTGAAATCAGAAATTGCAAATTAGGGTTTCTGTTGTTGTTTCAAAATTTGGGTTTTCTTCTCAATCATAGGATAAACTTGTTGAGTTATATTTGTTTGATTTTGGGTATAATCGGCTAATTATTAGGATATTATGAGTTTATTTTGCAAATTACTATCAGATAATTGATGGCTGATTTTCTTTTAATGTTCAGGTTGATAAGTTTGGGATTCAAGCAGGTGATTGCACTGAATGTATTAGGGATTCCACAGAGACACTCTCTAGTCTCTAGCTAAGGTATTTGATTTTCTAATTCTACTTCCATATTGTGTTTATTTCGGTGTTTATGTATAAATGAGAAGCTTTACTATGTGATAGAGTTTAGAATCTATGGATATGATGAATATGCTTGTGGGATTGTATGGATTATATATAGAAAGTAATTGAACCCCATTCTTAGAATATAATGATTCCTTACTCTTAATACTCCAGCAATTTGCATGAACTATCTGCTTGATAATGAATATGCTTGTGGGATTGGTATTGCGTTGTTGACTCCATGAACTATCTGCTTGAGCGTATTTATATCTTTGTATCTATGAGCAGTACTTAAAACTTGGTAGTGACACAAAGTTCATGGTTCCCTTGTAACTTGATAATGACTTCGCTGGCTATTTTTTATCTGTGGAGGATATTGTCGACTGAGTTACGTTATAATCTATGACCAAATTATAACCTGCATATATATTAAGACAATGATGCACAAATTTATGACCAAATTCTTGAATCTTGGTTTCGACTGAGTTACGTTATAATCTTGTTTTCGACTGAGTTATGTTTAATGCAATGCTCTATTCTTGTTAGAATCTTTCTTTGTTTAATGTTCCATTTTATAATCTCACTTGCACAAATGCTTACTTTGTGTTTAATTTTAATATAGGCGCTTGCAAAAATGTTTAAAAAACCAGCCAAGGGAAAAGACAGTTGCAACCTCAAAGTCAACCCCTTTTCCTCAATCTCAATCAAATGCTGTCGTTTCTAGGGATGGTTCACAATCACAAAGTGTTCAAGCTTCAACATTTGGCTCAACACCGGGCACTAGTGACACTAGGAGATTACCAGAACCAGAAGAGAACCCAGCTGATGATAACATGCCAGGCTCTCATACAGATGATGAAGATGGAGAAGTTGGTGAGGATCCACTGATAACTGCTCTGAAGAAAAAGCTTAGAGCAATAAGGTCACCAGTATGGGATGAATTTGAAAGGGATTGTAAAGTAAGACACAACAAGAAAACACACGTGAGGGAAGTTGTTGTACTAGGTACATGCCATCATTTCAAGAAGGTAGTTGATGCTGATAGTGGCAGTGGTACTATAAGGTTACGGAATCATCTAAAGATTTGCCATAAGAGACCACAAAACAAGGATGGACAACAAAAGATTTCTACTTCACTGAAAACAGCAAGTAACAAAGCTTTAAAATTAGCTAATTGGCAGTATTGATCCTGCAGTTTCTAGGTAATACATGGTTAAAATGATTGCTAAGCATGATTACCCTCTAAACATGGCTCAACATTTTTACTTTAGAATGTATTGCAAGTCTTTGAACCCCGATGTTAAGATCATGAGTAGAAACACAACCAGAAGTGATTTGATGAAGTTTTTTCATGAACAGAAACAAGAATTGCAAGTAGTATTGGATAATTTAACCTCTAGATGTAGTCTTACAACTGATATGTGGACTGCTAAGCATACTAAAGATGGGTATTTTTATGTAACATGCCACTACATAGATGATGAATGGAATTTGGTTAAGAAAACATTAGCTTATATTTTAGTGCCATCACCACACACAGGAGATGTTCTCTCAGAATGTATCAAAACTTGCACTCTTGAATGGAACATAGATAGGAAATTCCTTGCTTTAACTGCTGATAATGCTGCTGCTAATGGTGTTATGATGAGAAATTTGATTAAGTGGCTAAATAATAAGGATTGTCTAGTTCTTGATGGGGAATTTCTTCACATGAGGTGTGCTAACCACATTCTTCATTTGGTTGTCCTAGATGGTATGAAAGTTGCTGCTGAGTTTGTGCAATCAATTAGAGCTTGTGTTAAGTATGTTAAAGCTTCACAAGCTAGAAAAGAGAGGTTTGACACGGCACTGTCACAATGTAGGTTGTCTGGAAAGGCAGTTAGTCTTGACGTGGACACTCGATGGAACTCAGTTTTTCTTATGCTTAAAAATGCAATTGAGTTGAAAAAAGGGTTTCAAAGATTAGCTGTCCTTGATCCTGAATTCGATTGTATACCAAGTGAAGACGAGTGGCAACAAGGGGTAGTTATTTGCAAGTGTTTAGAGGTGTTTAATGATGTTTCAACCAGGTTTGCAGGGATGAAGTATCCAACTACAAATCTGTACTACAATGGGGTCTATGAAGTTAGCAAGTGCATCAAACAATGGGAAGACAATGATTATAAGTATATCAGAGATATGGGGTTGAAGATGAGGGAAAAGTTCGATGTGTATTGGCTTAAAAGTAATTTAGTTATGGGCATCGGAGTTGTGTTAGATCCTAGATACAAGGCAAGATGGGTAGAGTTTCGTTATAAGAAATTTATGGAACTAGCTATGCAGTGGAGTTCAACAAATTCAAAACAAAATTTACAGCTCTTTTCTATGAGTATGATTCACAAAACTCAAATGCAGATGAACACTATTTTGGCGGCCGCAGCTCTGTCTATAGCTCAAGTATGATGGATTCAGACAATCCAAATGAAGTACGTGATCCTGAATATGCTGAGTTTATGATGGAGAACATTGAATTTGAGGTGCAGAAATCTGAGTTGGACCAGTATTTAGAAGAACCAATGCTTAGCAAAGGCTCACCAAAAGATGAGTATTTGTTTGAAATCTTGAGTTGGTGGAAGCTAAATGCACCTAAGTGCCCAACTCTTGCAAAGATGGCAAGAGATGTCTTGGCTATCCCAGTCACCAGTGTGGCATCCGAATCAATGTTCAGTGCAGGTGGTAGAGAGCTTACAACACACAGAGCTTCATTAGATCCAGAGGTTGTTGAAGCATTGTTGTGCTTAAGCGATTGGTTGCCAGATTTCATTTGTGAAGGTAACATTTTCTTTTTTCTTTTTTGCTTAAACTCATTGCATAGTTTCATCTGTTATTCTTCTTAGTTCCTATTATTACTACTTATGTAGTTGTGTATCTTATCTGAATGTTGACTTGTTATAATGCAGATATGGAAAATTTGGAAATCGAAGACGAATGAATGAAGTCAAGAGAGTCAGAGGCTGGAGAGGAGAGAGTGACAGATACTTATCATACTTCGTGTTTCGAAGTTTCTTACTTTCTATAGCATTTGCTTGTGTTTCTTTTCATGTATGTGTGTGAGTAAGAGATACTTAGAGACATAACTACTTAGAGTAAACTATTTTTGAAGACAATTTGGATGGTATGTATGAGAAATAGAACTTAAATTTCACCTCGGCATATGTTTTACAGACTGTAGATTTTTGTTTTTTCAGAATCGGATATTATTGGATAAATATTTGATAGCTTAACCTATCGGAAACGATATCTGATTTTGGTATCCTATAGGATATTATCGGATAATGAATATCCGGTAGTGCTTAACCTATCGGATATCGAATTTCTAAATATCTGACGGATATTCTTCCATTGACAGGCCTATCAGACACACAAGATAAGAAACTGAAATAGAAACTGAAAATACTTATTAGATAATATTTGAAAGTTCTAACTGTCAGGAGTAACTATGCTTGTTCTGCATCAGAAATAGATGCATATTAGACTGTTATTCAACATTACAAAACAAGCATCCATCAGAATTTACTTTACTAACTTTGAACAAGAAATCCAATGTAGAAGCATCGTTATAACAAAGAGTTCATAATAGGAAAGAAACTTTAGTGGAGTCTTGGGATTCAGAAGTTGTTTACAAAGACACATAAGATAACCCTCAACATAAAGAGATTCATAATAATTAGCAACATTGAAATCATCCCCTACATCCCATTTCTTATCATCTTCTAGATCTGAATCGCCTGAGTTAAAAACAGGGTCTCCAACACTTTGAAGTAATAAATCACTTCCCCCAATTTATTCTCCATTAAATTCCTATCAAAGTCAAATTCCCAAACATAATTCGAAGAAATACAATCTCTTACAAAAGCTAATTTTTTTACTGGAAAGCATGTAAAGAGAACGAAAAATAATTTGCAAACTGTTGTTCCGTATCCATCTATCTTTCACGAATTGCACCTTACATCTATTATTCACTTTAAGTATAATATTCAATATTAATTGGATAACAACAATAATAAAACCGATACAAATGACGTGATCATTTTCAATCATGAAAATAACACATTGATTTTATGAGTCAGAAAAATCACTTGACTTATAATTTAATGAAAACTCGGTCATGTCTTTTTTGTGTTTGTGTGCTGTTATATTTTCTTTTCTAGGGCATGATACTATTAGTTCCATTAAAAATTTTGTTTTCCTTTGGCGAAAGTAGTAACCATACGAGTTATCCTATGTAAAAACATCTTCACCTATCTGAAATTAAGTTTTGGACAAGAAATAACGAAAAATTAATAAGCAGCAACAAATGGAGTCAAATCGACTGAGATGTATGTACATAATTTATCATAAACATGTCTAGATAATATGTTGGTGGAAACTAATAGGTAAAATGAAAAATTGTTGTGATACTCTATGAGCTACGTACATTTCACTTTCTAATAATTATAGGTTCGACCATGGGTTTCCTTGGAAAATCTACAGTACACCTAAATATTTAGGTGTATGTTAGCCTTATTAGTATGGTCCTCTATTTCAGAACAAATAAATAAATCACTATAGTCTTTTCTTTCTAGATAATTTACTCAAAATTTTAAACAAAATAATTATTTAACAGTTAAGTTGATCACGCACTTTTTTTTTTTTTTTCTTTCTTTTCTTCTTCTTCTTCTCTTCCGAAAAAGAGGTTTCCCTCATTTCATTGATAAGAAAGGACCATACTCTCTATAAGGAGAGTTCTGGTACACTGTTACATCTTCATTCCATGTTTGGATATTTAGGTAGTTTAGGATGTCCCGTAAGCTATCCCCATTCCAACAATGTTTGATAATATATTTGTTACATAAAACTGAAATTTTTGCTGCCCACATTATATTGCTTCTTAAAACAAGAGTAAAAGCTCGAACTTTAAAGTTTATGTCTAATTTAGCTATATTGTATTTTTCTGCACTCTTCTTATATCTCGACTCTTTTGCTTCAACATACTTTCCTATCAACCGTCCGAGAGTAGGCTCCGAATCACTCCTGAAATTGATATAGTGCCCACTGCATTCTATTGCCCATTGGAAAGCCGCGTCCACTGCAAGCCTCTCTAATTGTTCCCTGGTTGTGCAATCGGCATGAAGTCCTCTAGCTTCTTTGATGGTTCCTGTTTGATCACAAAGAGTTAGTCCAATTCTTTCTTTGGCTCCTGAATCCATCATAGTGAGAACAATAACAATTTTCAAGTCAATGACTCCAATTTGTTCCTGCAATTGATTAGTAGTGACCCTTAGGTTGTCATTATTTAGGGGATTATAGTACAGAAGTTGCATTATGTCATAATCTGCCTTGTTGACTGTTCCATAGCTATTTATGAATTTAATTACATCATTTGTTGTTTCAGCACTACTTTGACTTTCCTTTTTGAAAGTTACATTACACCTAACTTTCCATATGTTCCATATGATTATACTACATAAGACTGGCCATTCAATACCATAACTTCCTATGTCAGTAGTCTCAAAACAGTTGGTTAACCAATCATGAAAATTGTGTGTACCATTTTTTATGTAATGCATATCGAAGTTAAAATGCATCCAAACTTCTTTAGCATATCTACAGTCTAGAAACAAATGAGTTAGAGTTTCATGCCCCTCTGTGCATACGTTACAGATTGTATTGGTCTCTGGTAGAATAGCTGCCATTCTCATACTATTTGATAGTATAGAGTGAGCAACTTTCCAGATGAAGATTTTCACTGCAGGAGTAGTGTTCATACTCCATATCCATTTCCATTTGTCATTAGCATCACCATTAGAATTTATTTGATTATAGAGAGATTACACAGAAAATTTACCTGAATGATTTAGGGACCAAAGGGGATTGTCTTCTCCACTATCAACATTTAAGTGAATTTTCTTTATTTTCTCTATGATTTATGCATCAAAGCATGCATCTAACCAGTTTTCCCATATCCCAATCATAATTTACAGTAATCAAATCAAATATGTACCTTTTTGATTCCCTCCGTGTTGTGTGGTGGTTTTAGAAGAGGAGGCATCAGTTCCGGAATCCAAAAGTCATTCCAAATATCAATATCAAAAGCAATACTTTTTTAGTTGGTTAATTCCTGTTAACATACCTTTCCATATCCAACTGTCTTTCATGTTTGGTGTCGTTTTCATATGCATAATGTCATTATTAGGGTAATACTTAGCTTTAAGAATGGTTGCAGAAAGAGAATCAAGTTTCTCCTTTAGTCTCCATCCCATCTTTCCTATCATGGCCAGATTAAAGTTTCGAATATTTTTAATTCCTAGTCCTCCCTCTACTAAAGACTTACATATAGAAGTCCAATTTTTAAGGTTCACTCCTTTTTTTCCATTCTCATTTACTATGTTTTCATTTTTTACCCACCAATAGTCTCTCTATATCTTGGTTATGTCGTTACAAATTTTTACCGGTATCTTAAAACAATTAATTTGGTAGACATATAGGGAAGTTGTGACATTTTTTACTATAACTATTTTTCCTGCTGTGTTCAGATCTATCCCTTTCAAACTAAGCATTCTGAGTTTCATCTTCTCGACTAGGGGCTCAAAACAAGTTATCTTAGATCTATTTGTGAACAATGGTGAGCCTAAGTATTTATAATTTAGAGGTATGGAAGTCACCCCTAGAATTTCCTTCACTCTAAGTCTAATACTAGTTTCAGTTTTCGGGCTGAAGAAGACTCCTGACTTGGATAGATTGATTAATTGACCAGAACCCAACCCAAAATCTTTAAATAACTTGACTAAGTTGTGACAGATTTTTTCATTTACCTTACAGAAAAAGACACATTTTGCAGATGACTTACGGGTGGAGCTTGGTGCACAATTTTTATTCATTTTATCTTACCTTCAAATTCAGCTTGTTTTATTGATCTGGAAAGCGTCTCCATACAAAACAGAAACAAATATGGAGAGATTGGGTCCCCTTGTTTGAAGAAATCAGTGGGAGACTCATTGATCAGAACAGAGAGTGTGGTTGTTGAAATACACTGGTGAACTAGGTTACACCATTTTTTACTGAAACCAAATTTGGTCATTATTTGTAACAAGAAATGCCATTCGACTCTATCGAATGCTTTTGACATATCAATTTTTAGTCCCATAAAACCTTTTTTAGATTTAGAGTTGGTCACACACTTGATTGTTGGGAATTGTGATTGAGGGATTCTTACAATTTAGGGTGCCCTTATACGAGAAATCAAGTAATTAGGAGTCAGTGTCATATGTCAACTCAAGTGTTGTAGCCGTATCTTTCTATTTTTAACATTAGAAAGAGCAGTCAGAACGTGCTACATGTACAAATGGCGGAACTAAAGGAGGAAAAATTCCTCCAAAGTGGTCTAGACACATAAAATATTTTTCTTGGTGGATCTCATGACATTCAGGCAGATCCCTAATTTACCATTTCTCATTATTTTTGGTTATATTATATAGTTTGTAATATGTCCATAGACGGTTTGCTAGATCGATTGTTCTTTTATCTTCTCAATCCTTTTATCTTCTCTGAGTAAGGTGTAGGAAACTGAATCCTTTATGATGTTGCTAGAGTTTGTATTTTACAGAATTGCATGCGGTTGACTACACTCAAATCTTTGTGGTTGCTAATAAGTTCAGTGGAACAACCAAAGTAACATAAACTAGGAATATCCGTTTCTTCGGTTAAAAAGAAAACAAAAAATATGTACAGATTTCCTTAACAATGTTAAGTGTATGTAAGGATGCACAGATGAAACTACACCAAATTGTGGTTATAAGATAGATAGAATTTCGCATTGTTGAACAAAAGAGGAAGTTAGACGTATTTTCATTGATGCGACAGTGGAGGAAGTTAGACGTCATTTCATCATCTTGGCTATTTTTGAAACCATTATGGGTTTGAAGTTGAATCTAGATAAGAGCACTATGATTAGTGTGGGAGCTGATGGGGTGATTGATGATCTTGATAGGGAGTTAGGCTGTAAGACAGAGAAGCTTCCTTTCACTTACCTTGGCATGCCAATTGGAGCTCATTGGCGTAGCACATCAGTGTGGGATCATGTTTTGCTTCGAATGGAGCAAAAATTGGCTTCGTGGAAGAAACTACAACTTAATAAAGCAGGTAGGTTAATTCTTATTAAAGGTTGTTTGGCAAGTTTACCTATCTATTATCTTTCTTTCTTTCATCTTCCGGTGAGTGTGGAAAATAGAATGATTAAGATTATGCGTAACTTCTTGTGGGGTGCGGTGGAAGGTAAAGGAAATTGGTATGGGTTTCTTGGAAGAAACTTTGTAAGCCGAAGGTGAACGGGGGTCTAGGTGTGAAGAATTTGAGGAAAACAAACCAATCTTTGTTAATCAAGTGGATTTGGAGATTTTCGAATCACGGAAATAGCCTATGGATGAGAATGGTGAATGAAAAATTCTCTTATAATAATAATCTTTTAATTCCTAACGTGGATAATGTTTCTCAAGGAAGGAGCCTATGGAAGAATGTTACTAAGATGGTGCCATTAATCCAAAACATGGCGAGCTTCACGGTACGGAATGGGAAGGGCATTCGGTTTTGGAAGGTTCATTGGCTTGATAGGGGTATTTTTACAGAACCTTTTCCCAGTGGTTTTCAAGGCAGCAAGGATGAAGAATGCTACAGTTTCGGACATGATTGTGAATGGGGAGTGGGTTTGCGATTTCAATATACAGTTAAATATGAATGGGCAATTAGAATGGGATTTACTCAATCGTGACTTACATCATGTGCCAGTTTTGGTGGAAGAGGACGATAAAATAGAGATTATGGAAAATTTCAGTACTTCGAATTGTTATGATAAGCTCCTATGTGATTTGGATGAATGTGGCTTCAATCAATTTCTTTGGAAATCCCATATTCCTAACAAGGTTAGTTTTATTTTGTGGGCTACTTTTCATGATTCACTTCCAACTAGGGATATTTCGAGGTGTAGACATAGAGAGTGATCAGTGCGTCATATGCAATAATGTTAGGGAATCTGCGAATCGTATGTTTCTCCATTGCATGTATTCTTTTGAAGTTTGGAAGTACTTCATTGCAGTCTTCAGAATTGCTTGGCCTATTCCAAGTATGTTGCTTCAATTATTTGAAGCTTGGACCACCAACGTGCTCCTATGTGATTTGGATGAATGTGGCTTCAATCAATTTTTTTGGAAATCCCATATTCCTAACAAGGTTAGTTTTATTTTGTGGGCTACTTTTCATGATTCACTTCCAACTAGGGATATGCTGCGTCATCGAGGTGTAGACATAGAGAGTGATCAGTGCGTCATATGCAATAATGTTAGGGAATCTGCGAATCGTATGTTTCTCCATTGCATGTATTCTTTTGAAGTTTGGAAGTACTTCATTGCAGTCTTCAGAATTGCTTGGCCTATTCCAAGTATGTTGCTTCAATTATTTGAAGCTTGGACCACCAACGTGCTGCGTGGTAAGGGAAGACAGGTTTGGCAAATTTTGCATTATGCAATTTGTTGGGTTTTGTGGAAGGAAAGAAATGGAAGGGTTTTTGGAGGTCGACATAAGTGTGGGCAAGAAAGTATTGATTTGGTCAAGCAATTGGTAGTTTTATGGTCTTGTGATAATGATACATTTAAGTATGTCGATCCAAGTCTTATTTGGAGTAATTGGGATACTCTAATGTGTATATAATTGGCCTTGGTTTATTCCTTGGTTTTCTTTTTTCTCTTTTAATATAACCTTCTCTTTCGGAAAAAAAAAACAAACAAAAGAGATTAAACAAGAGAGAGTGATAAAGAATTAAAAGGGAAAAATGAAAATGAACCCTACTTTTGGTTCTCATCATAGTTCCATTAAACTTGCATGTGCAATAACAGCGTTGGTTTTGTTATGCAGATATTCTTCGTCACCAGTTTCTTGCTTCATGATCAGCAGGGTGCGTGTGTGGGTGCATAATAATATAGCTCCAGACACGGACATGATAATTCACTGCAAATCAAGGGATGGGGATCTTGGCAAACATATTTTGTAAGAAGAGAATATCCCAAAAATATTAGCTTCAAATGTCTTACCTTTTAAGTTTTATCAAGAAAAATGTCATTCAAAGTGTGAGATAGTGTGAATTTAAGAGTGTGAGGATCCTCCCTCATCATGTACAAGGACTTTGATTACTATGTCTCAGGGACGAGCCTATCAAGGGGCTAACCCGGGCTATAGCCCGTCCCTATTTTTGGTTTAATAAAAATTTTATATAGGAAAGGTTTTGAAAATTAATATTTCGCCCACCTCTATTCATAATTAGTCCTTATAGTTGTAGTTTAAATAATTTTTAACCCAAAATCTTATTTAAAATATAAAACTTTGTTTGCTACGTCCATTTTTCTCCCCATTTTGCTGATATAAACTATAAATTCATTTCTCCGATTGCTTTTCGTGATTAAAATTTGCGGATTTTGGTCTTAAATTAGTCTATTTATCTAGTACTTTGTAGGCAGATTTTCGTTAATCACTAATTATGTAAATCGTTCCAAAAAATTTGCCTCGACCTTCGGCCGCAATGACAACCATTGATATTCTATCCCTACCCTAAGAAGATTTCTGGGTCCGTCCGTGCTATTTCTTCACTGGCTTTCAATGGAAGGACAGGAACAACTGCGAGTCCCCTTCTACTTTTCTGAGATTTGGTCAAATGTAATTGACTTGCAAATGGCTCGCCAAGATAATCAGATAAGGCAATCAAGTAGGTTCGGCTATCATATTTATTTTCAAATCATTTTTTTGGTTAAATAGATGGCTGATTGTTCACCGATCCTCTTGTTATTGACGGTATTTTTGGCTTTTGCAACCATTTTCTCTAAAAAATTCCATATTTCTCAACGGGAATTTGTGATGGAGGGATTCAAAATTCCATTTAAACTAGAAATCACGGCAAGAGTCAATGTCATACTTCCACTCAAAGAGTTGTAGCGGTGCCTTGAAGTTTTTAACATGCAGAAAAGAAGCCTAAGTGTGCTACATGAACAAGTGGTGGAACTAAAGAGATAATGCATGACCATTTACGCTGGCATGTAGACATGGAGTAAATTTTAACCTGGCATTTTTAGGGGCGACCCCAAAAGAATTAGGGGCGACTTTTTATTCCCAACCCATATACAACGTTAAGGGATGTCCAAAAATGGGGAGAATACGTTAATGCCCCTACATAATCGGAAGCCATTTTGTGTCCGATTGTTAATACTAAATCGGGAGTTAAGTAACGGAAAGATACTACCGATTGATATGAAATTTGTGCTAAATGCGTATTTGGGGCTACTATTAATCGGAAGTTAATGATATATTCATTTACTACCGATTATATGCTCAACCAAAATTCAAAAAATTGAGAATTTTTTCAAAATCTCATTTTGGGGCAACTCTGTATTCGGTAGTTATATGAACTATCTTGACTACCAATTATTGTAGGATATTTGCAAAGAGAGCCACTGTATAATCGGAAATCAGGATTTTACCTCAATTACTACCGATTATAGGCTCAACCAAAATTTAAAAAATAGATGATTTTGGCAAAATCTCATTTTGGGGCAACTCCATATTCGGTAGTTATATGATTTATCTTGACTACCGATTATGGTAAGATATTTGCAAGAAGAGCCACTATATAATCGGAAGTCATGATAACTTTATTTACTACCGATTATAGGCTCAACGAAAATTCAAAAAATTGAGAATTTTTTCAAAATCTCATTTTGGGGCTACTGTATAATCGGAAGTCAGGATAACTTTATTTACTACCGATTATAGGCTCAACCAAAATTAAAAAATTGAGAATTTCTGCAAAATCTCATTTTGGGGCTACTCTATATTCGGTAGTTATATGACTACCGATTATGGTAGGATATTTGCAAAGAGGCCACTGTATAATCGGAAGTCAAGATAACTTTATTTACTACCGATTTTAGGCTCAACCAAAATTTAAAAAAATGAGAATTTTTGCAAAATTTAATTTTGGGGCTACTCTATATTCGGTAGTTATACGACTACCGATTATGGTAGGATATTTGCAAAGAGAGCCACTCTATAATCGCAAGTCAGGATAACTTCATTTACCACCGATTATAGGCTCAACCAAAATTCAAAAAATTGAGAATTTTTGTAAAATCTTATTTTGGGGCTACTCTATATTCGGTAGTAAAATAACCTAACTTCACTACCGATTATGGTAGCATTTTAGCCAAAGGTCTATTTTAATCGGGAGTCAAGATAACTTTTTTTGCTACCGATTATGGTAGGATATTTGCAAAGAGGCCACTGTATAATCGGAAGTCAAGATAACTTTATTTACTACCGATTTTAGGCTCAACCAAAATTTAAAAAAATGAGAATTTTTGCAAAATCTCATTTTGGGGCTACTCTATATTCGGTAGTTATACGACTACCGATTATGGTAGGATATTTGCAAAGAGAGCCACTTTATAATCGCAAGTCAGGATAACTTCATTTACCACCGATTATAGGCTCAACCAAAATTCAAAAAATTGAGAATTTTTGCAAAATCTTATTTTGGGGCTACTCTATATTCGGTAGTAAAATAACCTAACTTCACTACCGATTATGGTAGCATTTTAGCCAAAGGTCTATTTTAATCAGGAGTCAATATAACTTTTTTTGCTACCGATTATAGGATAATCAAAATTCAAAAGATAGAGGATTTTATTTCGGGGATGCTTTATAATCGGAAGTTAGATGAACTAAATTGACTCCGATTGTGGATTAACTTCCCGATTGTAAAGTTATCTACCGATTGTAAAGGGTAGTTTGGCCATTAAAAAAATAGAAGATAAGGGGTAGCTTAGATTTACGTTTGGGTGACCTTTTTTGTCTTTTAGTGTCGCCCCTAATTCGTTTGGGGTCGCCCCTAAAAATGCCAGGAATTTTAAGTTGACCATTTTAAAAGATCCTCCAAAAGACAAATAAAATTAGAAAGATGCTTAATAAACCATCCATCAACACCAAAACTACTCTCACGTACATCTTTTAGTTGAGTCTCATGTTTTCTCAGTTCAGAACCACCGTTCCCAAAAAGAATTCATCATTTCCCGTTTTAGGATGTATTAAGGATCGAGCGGTTTTTACGTTGTTTTTTATAAACCATCATTGTATAAAATATCTTTTGAATTTTGGCAAGTCCCATGACATTCACGTCAACCCACCATTTCCAAAGAAAAATAATTAAACGTTTCTCTTTATTGGGTTTTAGGGTTTGTAGAACTTTTATGTACGGTTTGTCTGGAACAATATTGTTTTTTGATTTCTCCGCTCTGGGTAAGATGCAGGAAACTGAATCATTTCTGCTGTTGTTAGAGTTTGGACGATCCTTTTAAGAGAACAGAGAAGTGAAATATACGTGGTGTCTGTATTTTACAGTGGAACGGTTGACTATACTCAAATCTTTCTGGCAGCTAATTAATGAATTTGGTCAGCGGAACAACCGAAGTAGCATGCACTGGGATTATGCTTTTCTTCAGTAAAAAAGAAAACAATTTTTTTTCATAGATTTCCTTCACAACGTTGAGTGTAGGTATGCATGCAGGGATAGAATCTGCACCAAATTGTGGTATTAATATGATTGAAACGAAACCATGCACAGCATTATCGAACAAGAGAGATTCATCAGCTAAAATGAAAAAAGGAGAAAATCAAAATGAATCCTAGTTTTGGATCATCACAATTTCAATAAACTTGCAAATGTAATAACAGTATTGGTTTTGTTATGCGGATATTCGTCGTCACCGCCAGTTTCATGCTACATGCTTCCCAGGGTGCGTGTGTGGGTGCATAATGATATAGCTCCAGATACGGATATGACAATTCACTGCAAATCAAAGGATGACGATCTTGGGGAACACACCATACCTTACAAATCCAACTTTACTTGGAAGTTCCACGACAGATGGGACCAGAATACACTCTTCTGTTGCAGAATTGGGTACTGGGATGTTAAAGCAGAAAAACTTGTGAGTGGAGCTTTATAAGCAATCCAGGGATAATGGACTCTGCTATGCCAACTGCCCTCGTTGGGTCCGTACCGACGGCATCTATCTTTGGAAGCAAATGACCAAAAAGATTCTATTGGGTTATTATATATACATGGCCAAAGTGATCATCACCGGCATATCCCTTTCATGCTTTATCCTTCGGTAAGAAGAAAGATGATCAAAATAAAGGCATCTAAACTCGAGTGTTCTCAAGTTTTTCATTGAATATTTTGTGTTGTAAGACAGAGATATTGAAGTTATACTGCTTTTTGCTTAAGATTCCGCAACTCGATCATTTTCTATTTCTTCTTACAGAACTCTTTTCTAAACTAAATTTTCATCTATCCAAAATTAGTGGGTGAAATAATTTGACATTAATTTACAGATATAAATTGATTTGATGATCCGACAAAATAATGACTCCCCTGTCCAATTGAAGATCGACTTGCCAATGGTACAAAAAATCCAAACACACATTTCCAGGAACACACTCAATTTATGCCATAGTTTTTTAGTTTCATTGTAAATGTAGGAAATCCTACAACACATCCTCACAAGATTTCACAATAATCAACACATTTCTTAAGATTAATAACGACACTTTTTATTAATTGAATCTAGAAATTTTACAAGAAGGAAATGAAATCAAGAACAAAACACTGTTTGGACTTTCTCTCTCTTCAAATCTTTCTCTAACACTCTAAAATTATCTCCCACTTCTCTCTCCTGCCTTTCTCTTTATATAGGTGTTTACATAGTGGATGACAGCTCACATACAACTCATATTTCCCCTATTTTAGGATCCCATGTTACGTTCTCTCAGGCTTTCTTTATAATTTCGCAGGCTCTTTCTCTATAATTTCGCAACCTCTGCTACATTCTCTCAAGCTAAGAAAATAATTAAATCTCGCACACTAATAAAATGTGTTGTGCGATATTTAGATCCTACATTCATTTTTATTGAAGCATGTTTATGCCATTGCTAAGTTTTCTTTTTAATTGTCGAAAGAATAAATAAGAGGTTATAGTTAGATTATTCATTTACAAAAGCAGTTTGAGAAATCTAATTATGGGAAGCGAAGTCATGTTGAGGGTGTAAATGTGCAAAACACGCTTGGAAGCCCACTTTCTTTGAATTTTTATGCTTGTGAGCCAGTCGCACATGTATGCTTACGACTAGCTCCACCCTTGGTTACATAACATTCGGATCCACCGTTTCTAAAAAAAAAGTTCATAATTCCCTTTTGGAGAACGGTTTGTAGGATGTCCATTGACACTAAAACGGTTTGTGATGTTAAGGCAGATCATTTCATAGTAAGTCCCATCTACCTATTTAACAGTGGCATACAAAAAAATGAACCCGATCCGGTGAGAGACCTTAGCGTTAGATATTGGTAGTTCATTTTCCAACCGCTTTGGATCATATATTTGGACCCCAAGGACAACATCACCATTTGCTGGCTTGTTCAACATTTCCGAAGTCAAGAGAAGAAGAGAAAAAAATAGTCAAAAGTCCCAACAACTCGGGTTGACCCAATGACCAAAGGTAGGTCTTATTTGTTTGACTATATTAACAATTTTATTAGCTTTTTTTTTGTCCTGCAAAACATCCAAAATTAGTGGTTGAAATAATTAGACATTACAGATACAAGTTTTCAAGCCTTGACATAATAATGACACAATGTGATCAGATTTAAACCATTTGCACATACCATGCCTTCTTATTTCGGTTTTCTGGATAAAAAGATCTCACATTGTTCAACGATCATCTCATTATTAGCTATCCTTTCGCATTTTGCAACTATTCTCCCAGGTCAAAATTCCATTTAGGATGCCATCCCTTGTACTAGCCGTTGAGATGGAAGCAATTAGAAAGCTCAAGAAACTATGTTTATAAAATGACAATAAATTTTAAATCTAAACAGATAACTGAGAATAGAACCCAAAACAAGAATAGGGTTGAAATAAAACAAGAATAGAACTGAAAAGCACATAACTACGGTTCCAATGAGTGACATATACTAATATTAACCAGATTTGGCCAATCATGCTCACTGTTAATCACTTTTTTGGTAGAAGGAAAAATATATTTTCTTTCAATTTCCTCCGGCTCCTCATACTTGGCAAATTTTAAACTCAATATTAGACTTAGCGTATAATAATTTTTACTGGGAAGTCTTTTTCTTGTAGAAACAAATGTATATACCTGATTTTAGATAAAAATTCAGACAAAATATACTTGTGATAGACTATTTTCTAGTAGAAGGGAGGTAACTTTTATAACTAAATATACATGCATGCAAATTTATTGTGTTCTGTCTCACATAATTATGTATGTTCGATGTCATGCAAAATTGAAAACATCATAAAATTAAAAGTCACTTCCTCTTGCAATTTACTTTATCTTCATCACGTAATATGTCGAGTCTAATCTCTGATCACTCTTTCAAACATATGCCAGCCATAGTATTTATTTTCTCCTTAATCGCAAACTTTAGAAGTATTTTTTTTTTACACAAGATTTACCAGTTGTTATTTATTTGCGATTATTTTGTCTTTTTCCCAAATGATTTTCCTAATTCTACTAAATGCTAACCCGCAAGACTCGTCACTCGGCCCAGAGACCAATCGACTCCAAAGTTTCTTGCTAGCATTCGAAACTCGTCACTCGGCCCGGAGCTCCGCCACGCGGTATAGTGTAGCACGGCTGCAATTAGAATTTAAATTTCCATTTAGGATGGCATCTATGTGCACCCCCATCTAACCAGGGGTGCACATTCCTCCTCTTTGTATTGGCTACCTGTTAACCATGGTTATTAATATTTATAAAGAAGGTCCATCATATAGGAATAGGGGTGGGACTTGGGTCGGGTCAACCCACCCAACCTATGCCCAACCCGAACGTTGGGCGGGCATGGGCAATGTATTTTAAAAGTTTGGGCAAGCTCGGGTACAATTTTAATAAACCCGAGTTAAACTTGGGCAAGCATGGGCACAAATATTTCTAACCCGAGCAACCCACCCAACCCGAGGAACTATAATATAATTATATAAACTATTTTTATAATTGGTAGTATTATCTATTAAAAGCAATTTTAGCCATTATCTTCAAACCTAATAATGAAAATATAAATCATATCTATCTCATTATTAATTTTATATTATTGTCAACAATCATAAGTTATTTGGAAATTTAAGCTAAATACAATAATCAAATCTTATAATTACTAAAATTTGTTATTATCACATTAATAAAAAATAAAGAACACGCAATTGGGGGATATATAAACTAATTGTCGTTATTAATCTTAAAAAATTTGTTATTATCACATTAATCTATCCAAAATTAGTGGGTGAAATAATTTGACATTAATTTACAGATATAAATTGATTTGATGATCCGACAAAATAATGACTCCCCTGTCCAATTGAAGATCGACTTGCCAATGGTACAAAAAATCCAAACATACATTTCCAGGAACACACTCAATTTATGCCATAGTTTTTTAGTTTCATTGTAAATGTAGGAAATCCTACAACACATCCTCACAAGATTTCACAATAATCAACACATTTCTTAAGATTAATAACGACACTTTTTTTATTAATTGAATCTAGAAATTTTACAAGAAGGAAATGAAATCAAGAATGTAACACCTGTTTGGACTTTTCTCTCTTCAAATCTTTCTCTAACACTCTAAAATTATCTCCCACTTCTCTCTCCTGCCTTTCTCTTTATATAGGTGTTTACATAGTGGATGACAGCTCACATACAACTCATATTTCCCCTATTTTAGGATCCCATGCTACGTTCTCTCAGGCTTTCTTTATAATTTCGCAGGCTCTTTCTCTATAATTTCGCAACCTCTGCTACATTCTCTCAAACTAAGAAAATAATTAAATCTCGCACACTAATAAAATGTGTTGTGCGATATTTGGATCCTACATTCATTTTTATTGAAGCATGTTTATGCCATTGCTAAGTTTTCTTTTTAATTGTCGAAAGAATAAATAAGAGGTTATAGTTAGATTATTCATTTACAAAAGCAGTTTGAGAAATCTAATTATGGGAAGCGAAGTCATGTTGAGGGTGTAAATGTGCAAAACACGCTTGGAAGCCCACTTTCTTTGAATTTTTATGCTTGTGAGCCAGTCGCACATGTATGCTTACGACTAGCTCCACCCTTGGTTACATAACATTCGGATCCACCGTTTCTAAAAAAAAAGTTCATAATTCCCTTTTGGAGAACGGTTTGTAGGTAATAGAATTTATATTATCCTCTTGCCTTATTTACCTTTAGGAGATTATCTCCATTTATTTGGGTTGTAAACACAAAAGATATTATATGGTTTTATATATATTCTAGCCAAGGGGAACATTGCTCCTCAAGGAAATTATCATCAAATCCAAGATGGTATCAGCCCCTCTACGATCCTATTTTCTCTAAACCATTAAAATCAATGGCGATGGAACCACTGAAGCTCACAGACATTGCTGAGGCATATAGTTCTATGCATCTACAGCAACCCGATGATGCTTTCTACATGGATACCGGTGCTACCTCACATCTCACTGCTGATTCAGGTACTTTACATAACGTTACCGATTCTAGTACTGTACGGTCTATCTTAGTTGGCAATGGCAATAGCATTCCGATTCATCGCTAGTGGTACCAAGCTCATAAACCTCCCTTCTCGCACCCTTCAACTCAAAAATACTCTTGTTGTTCCCGATATTATCAAAAACTTAGTCTCTCGTTCGTAAGTTCACCACCGATAATCGTGTGTCCGTTGAGTTTGATCCATCCGGGTTTTTTCCGTGAAAGATCCGAGTTCGAGGAGGATTATCCTTCGATGCAATAGTTCCGGGAGCTCTACCCTATCACCAACTCTGTCGTGCCACCTACAAAATCGTCCCCACCTTCTCCCATTTCCCTTGTCGCTTTTCGCGGATATTTGGCATATCCGCCTTGGTCACCCCGGCAAGACAATTTTAGATGTCTTATGCAAAAATAATTCTATTCATTGTAATAAGAATAATTCTTCTCAACTTTGTCATTCATGTCAAGTTAGTAAACATGTTCGATTGCCATTTTATGAATCTAATTCCATTACTTTTGCACCCTTTGATATCATACATAGCGATTTATGGACCATTCCATTACATATTGATACCGGTTTTCGATATTATCTTATATTGCTTGATGATTTTACCAACTATCTATGGGTCTACCCTTTGAAATTGAAGTCCCAAGTTTATAGCAAATTTTTGAATTTCGTTCTTTCGTTCAAACTCAATTTGAACGAAAAATAAAATGTTTTCAATGTGACATGGGTCGTGAATTTGACAACTCTTCCTTTCATACTTTTTCTCGTGATAATGGTCTTGTTTTTCGTTTCTCTTGCCCCCAAACTTCTTCCCAAAATGGCAAGTCCGAACGCATGATACGTCGTATCAATGATATCACCCGTACCCTTATGTCTCACGCTTCCGTTCCTCCAAAATATTGGGTCTACTCTCTATATGGCTGTCTATTTACATAATATTCTTCCCACCAAAGTCCTCAATTTTCACTCACCCGTGTCTATTCTTTATCAACGACAACCAACGTATGAACATCTACGTACTTTTGGTTGCCTTTGCTATCCAAATCTCTCGTCCACAACTCCTCACAAACTCTCCCCTCGTTCCACTAGGTGTGTCTTTCTTGGTTTTCCTCCCAACCACCGTGGATACCGCTGCCTTGATCTTGCCACAAACAAGATCATTATCTCTCGTCATGTAACTTTCGATGAAAATGTCTTTCCCTTCACAAATCTCACTACAAATACATCTTCTCTTGTCGAGTCTCCCCAAATATCCTCCATTCTTCCTATAACCTCTCTTACCCTATACATCATGATCAACCTACGACACTCGAGCTTCCACTATCTCACCCACTACTTCAGGACCCTATACCCCTCCCCACCGTCGGTCCAACTTCCCATCTCTCGCTGCGCCTGCTCCACTTCCAACCTCCAAGCCTACGTCGGTTCCACCGGCTCCTATGTCCGAACACCAACCTCCCCTAATAGACCCCTATACCTACGTCGCCCAATATCTTCTCTAAGTCGGTTTCTACGGGTCCTCTCTCGCACTAATTCCACGGCTGCGGACTCCACCATCTCCTCTCCGCCCCATCGCTGAGATCCTAACTCCACTACCGTCCCTACTACTATCCTTCCCACTGGTCTCTCCATCCTTGTCACCTACTACCTGTCCTTCCCACTACAACTTCTCCCCCACTACGCGGCTCCTTCTCGTCCTGTTACTCGAGCCTCCCGTGGTATTTACCGACCGATCCACCGGCTCAATCTCCATGTTCAAACTTTACGGCATATCTCTCCAATTCCCCGTTCTCACTTGTATGCTCTTAGGGACATAAACCGGAATGCCGCCATGAAAGACGAGTACAATGCTATGTTGAAAACTAATACTTGGGAACTTGTACCACGACTCGTGATGCTCATGTTATTCGTTCTATGTGGTGTTTCGTCATAAATATAATCTTTGATGGATCCCTCACAATTCTATAAGGCTCGTCTTGTTGCCAATGGCAAATCTCAACAAGTTGGAGTTGACTGTTTTGAAACATTTAGTCCGGTTGTTAAACCTCGCTACTATTCGTATCTTGTTCTCACTATTGCTACATCACGATCTTGGCCCATACATCAACTAGATGTCAAGAACGCTTTTCTTCATGGTGATCTAACCGAGACAGTCTATATGCATCGCCTCCAGGATTTGTTGACCCTGCTCACCCCGATTACGTATGTAGATTACGTAGATCTCTATGGCCTCAAGCAGCTCCTGGGCGTGGTTTCGAGAGATTTGCCAAGTTTATCACGAAGTTGCGGTTTCGTGGTAGTGTATGTGATCCTCACTTTTTGTTTATCAATCGGGGATCCGAAACGGCATACTTACTTTTATATGTTGATGACATCATTTTGACTGCCTCTACTGATGCTCTCCTATGTCGCTTTATTGATTTGATGAAGAGAGAGTTTTCCATGTCTGACCTTGGTCCACTAAATCATTTTCCGGCATCACCATTTACTGCTCATCTTCGGGATTATTTTGTCTCGGTCATTATATGCACGGGACATCATCGCGCGTGCATCCATGACAAAATGTAATCCAGTGACTACTCCGGTCGACACGATTCCAAGCTCAGTGCTACTTCTGGCCCGGCAATTTCGGATCCCACTCTATACAGAAGCCTAGCGGGTGCTCTTCAGTACCTCACTTTTACTCGGCCGAGATATTGCATACGTGATTCAGCAGTATGTCTATTTATGCATGATCCCGTGAGCCTCACATGCATGCCCTCAAGCGAATCCTTCGCTATCTTGTGGCACCATCAACCACGGATCGTTTCTCTCGATCTCCTCTATCTCGGCTTAACAAAGATACTCGATCTCGACTGGGCGGGTTGTCCCGATTCTCGACGATCGACATCCGGTTTTTGTGTCTTTCTTGGTGACAATCTCATCTCCTCGGTCCTCCAAGCGTCAAGCTTCACGTCTCTCGATCCAAAGTCTGAAGCCGAATACCGGGTGTAGCAAATGCGGTTGCGGAAACAACATGGCTTCGCAATCTTCTTCTAGAGCTCCGAATACCTCTACGACGTGCTACTATTGTTTCTTGTGACAATGTAAGTGCGATATATATGTCCTGAGATCCCTGTTCAACATCAACGCACCAAACATGTGGAGATTGATATACATTTTGTTCGTGAACGAGTTCGTATTGGTGCCATTCAAGTCTTACATGTTCCCTCTGAGAACCAATATGCTGACATCTTTACCAAGGGGCTTCCTCGATAGCTATTTGTTCGCTTTCGTTCTAGTCTTAGCATTTGTTCCTCTCCCGCTCAGACTAAGGGGGTGTAATAGAATTTATATTATCCTCTTGCCTTATTTACCTTTAGGAGATTATCTCCATTTATTTGGGTTGTAAACACAAAAGATATTATATGGTTTTATATATATTCTAGCCAAGGGGAACATTGCTCCTCAAGGAAATTATCATCAAATCCAAGAGTAGGATGTCCATTGACACTAAAACGGTTTGTGATGTTAAGGCAGATCATTTCATAGTAAGTCCCATCTACCTATTTAACAGTGGCATACAAAAAAAATGAACCCGATCCGGTTAGAGACCTTAGCGTTAGATATTGGTAGTTCATTTTCCAACCGCTTTGGATCATATATTTGGACCCCAAGGTCAACATCACCATTTGCTGGCTTGTTCAACATTTCCGAAGTCAAGAGAAGAAGAGAAAAAAATAGTCAAAAGTCCCAACAACTCGGGTTGACCCAATGACCAAAGGTAGGTCTTATTTGTTTGACTATATTAACAACTTTATTAGCTTTTTTTTTGTCCTGCAAAACATCCAAAATTAGTGGTTGAAATAATTAGACATTACAGATACAAGTTTTCAAGCCTTGACATAATAATGACACAATGTGATCAGATTTAAACCATTTGCACATACCATGCCTTCTTATTTCGGTTTTCTGGATAAAAAGATCTCATTGTTCAACAATCATCTCATTATTAACTATCCTTTCGCATTTTGCAACTATTCTCCCAGGTCAAAATTCCATTTAGGATGCCATGCCTTGTACTAGCCGTTGAGATGGAAGCAATTAGAAAGCTCAAGAAACTATGTTTATAGAATGACAATAAATTTTAAATCTAAACAGATAACTGAGAATAGAACCCAAAACAAGAATAGGGTTGAAATAAAACAAGAATAGAACTGAAAAGCACATAACTACGGTTCCAATGAGTGACATATACTAATATTAACCAGATTTGGCCAATCATGCTCACTGTTAATCACTTTTTTGGTAGAAGGAAAAATATATTTTCTTTCAATTTCCTCCGGCTCCTCATACTTGGCAAATTTTAAACTCAATATTAGACTTAGCGTATAATAATTTTTACTGGGAAGTCTTTTTCTTGTAGAAACAAATGTATATACCTGATTTTAGATAAAAATTCAGACAAAATATACTTGTGATAGACTATTTTCTAGTAGAAGGGAGGTAACTTTTATAACTAAATATACATGCATGCAAATTTATTGTGTTCTGTCTCACATAATTATGTACTCCCTCCGTTACTTTTTAATAGGCCAGTTTCTATAAATAAATGTTACAAAAAAATAGGCTGGTTTCCCAATTGGGAAAGTCAAATGTTACTTTAATTTTTTGGGACCACTTTTCTTTTAACTTCTTTTAATGACAAGTGTTATGTGGACCATTTCAATTATTTCTTTTGGTGACAAGTGTCATGGGGACCATCTCACTTCACTTCTTTTATTGACAAGTGTCAGAGGACCACTTTCAATGATTAGTTCTCATAATTTCCTTAATTTTCTCAAAAATGAAACTGGCCTATTAAAAAGTAACGGAGGGAGTATGTTCGATGTCATGCAAAATTGAAAACATCATAAAATTAAAAGTCACTTCCTCTTACAATTTACTTTATCTTCATCACGTAATATGTCGAGTCTAATCTCTGATCACTCTTTCAAACATATGCCAGCCATAGTATTTATTTTCTCCTTAATCGCAAACTTTAGAGATATTTTTTTTTTACACAAGATTTACCAGTTGTTATTTATTTGCGATTATTTTGTCTTTTTCCCAAATGATTTTCCTAATTCTACTAAATGCTAACCCGCAAGACTCGTCACTCGGCCCAGAGACCAATCGACTCCAAAGTTTCTTGCTAGCATTCGAAACTCGTCACTCGGCCCGGAGCTCCGCCACGCGGTATAGTGTAGCACGGCTGCAATTAGAATTTAAATTTCCATTTAGGATGGCATCTATGTGCACCCCCATCTAACCAGAGGTGCACATTCAACCCACCCAACCCATGCCCAACCCGAACGTTGGGCGGGCATGGGCAATGTATTTTAAAAGTTTGGGCAAGCTCGGGTACAATTTTAATAAACCCGAGTTAAACTTGGGCAAGCATGGGCACAAATATTTCTAACCCGAGCAACCCACCCAACCCGAGGAACTATAATATAATTATATAAACTATTTTTATAATTGGTAGTATTATCTATTAAAAGCAATTTTAGCCATTATCTTCAAACCTAATAATGAAAATATAAATCATATCTATCTCATTATTAATTTTATATTATTGTCAACAATCATAAGTTATTTGGAAATTTAAGCTAAATACAATAATCAAATCTTATAATTACTAAAATTTGTTATTATCACATTAATAAAAAATAAAGAACACGCAATTGGGGGATATATAAACTAATTGGGGGATATGAATTACTTCCCCCAACCCATGATTTCGGCTAAGGGGTGACTTTTGGGGGCGAAAATACTAAAATACCCTTCTCACAAAATAAAAATCAAAAACTTAAAATCAAAAAACAAAATCATATCCCCCATTTCCATCTCCACTTCTTATTAATCTTATTTAGGGGTGGAGCTTTGAAACCCAAATATTTCCCATTCCCTTTCAAATTCTAAACTCTCCCCACTCTATATCAAATTCTCTTCTCCTCACTTTGGAAACCAATTTTTTTTATTCTAAGTGATGAAGATCATCTTGAAAGTGATGATGACCATGCCGAATTGATGAAGACCATGCGGTATCATGATACCGGCATAGTCTTCATATCAACTGACCATGCCGGCAGTGGACTGATTAATATCAGAAAAAATTCAAAACGGAAGTGATGAAGACCATGCCGGAATTGATGAAGAACATATCTTCGGAACATGATACCCAAGATGCTCGAGAATTTCCTATCAATGCCGGTAGTCAAGTGAAAAAAAAAATCAACATTCTGGATACTTTTCATCTTGTTCCGGCATAGAAATTTAAGCAAAATACTATGCCGGAACATGTACCGGCATGCTCGAATCCATGATTACCATGCCGGTACCTGTTCAAAACCAAAAAAAAAATCAACATTCACCTGTTCAAAACCAGAAAAAACTCGTGGCAAACAATTTATGAACATTTCCAACAATTGCCCGCATGGGTTTTTAGTTGAATACCATGCCGGCACCAAGCTTTTTGAGCTGCAACAATGGTGGATTCAAAGAAGAAAAATCAATTTTTCAACCTCTTATTAGCGGTAATTCTCTCATCACAATCATCTTCCATTTTCAAAAAAAAATTCCACTCAATTGTGAGTTGTTATCATTAATCGAAGATTGAAGATATGATTGTTGTTGTAATTGAGTTAAAGATTCAAAGAGTCGCAAGTCTCTCATCACAATCATCTTCCATTTTCAAAAAAAAAAAAAAAATTCTACTCAAATTTTTTTCCCTCATTCTACTCTCAACTAACCCACACAAATTCAAATAAACATAAACACACAAATTATATCCCCCAAATCATTAATATTTTATTAATCAGGATTAATTACTAATTATGATTAGGGAGGGTTAGATTAGGAATTAATAATTTAATTATATAAGGGGTAACCCAGCTAGGATATTTGGATCCCTATTTTGTCATTTAGCTATATCCCCCAATTAGTTTTCATATCCCCCAATTACTCGTTCAAAATAAATTTAAGACTTATATTAAGGTGATTAGGGTTTATATGTGTGTATATATATATATATATATGAGTCTACTAAATAACCCCATTCTATGTCCTCAATTTTTATGTTGTAAAGTATTAGCATGGGTCAACCCGAGGAACCCGAGGAATATAACTTGGGCGGGACCTCCACGGGTTCCATGGGCAATCTGGGCAAAGAATTTCTACCTCAGGTCTGCCACGGCTAAGCCTTCCAACCCGACCAACCAACCCAAGTCCCACCCCTATATAGGAATTGAGATTTTCTTTTTTAATTTTGGAAATATGTCAACTGCCTGTTTTCAGAAATTTTCTCTCTGACTTTTACTTCTCTAACTTCATCTTCTCGCTGTGATGAGTGAAAATGGGCGACACCAATTTTTGATCAACAAATAAAATCAAGATCATGAGTTTATACCCTGCTTCGATCGAATAACAATCTTTAAACACTATTACTCCCAGATTGCAATATGCCATGATTTAATCAATTAATAATGAATCACCATGAACAAGAATTAAAACCTCCGGACACAAAGTCATACCAAACCAATTCAAAACCTCAAATTACAGACCAATCCAAATTTTTGTTTAGTCTTTTTGTTAATCTTTTCCTTCCAGAACATGGGTCGGTAATATGATTTCCATTTAATAAAATGAACTTAAAGTTCTTCTAATTATTTTTAGTGAACATTTGATTTCATCTTAACATTGGTTTTTTTCTTTGGTAGGTTATATAAACAAGACCTAGCCTAAAAGAGTGGAGAGGGAGTGGGAGACGAAGATGGACGAAGGGACGAGATAGAGTCTTTGCTAGTGTTTTTTAGCCGAAAAAAATGAGTCCAAAAATGACTTGAACTCATTTCTCAGAAACAAAAAATCTTGAAGAGAAAAACAAAAAAAGCTTGGCAACTTTCTGAATCAAGTTCTTACAATTTTGAGAATGATTTTGGATCAATATCTTTGTTTTAGTGGATCTGGATTAGGATCAGGAAATTTTTTCGGAGATTGGAACACCCATGTATTAGTTTCTTATAGAATTATCTTAATTTCATTCGAGATAAATTCTATGAGAATGACAGTAGTTTGTTATCATCCTAACGATCCGGTTTGAGGTTTGAGGCAAAGGGAAAAGGAGAGAGATAATATTCATATATATTTTTTTAATTATATTTCCAAAAATAATTGTTTCTCTAACTTCTTTATTAGTAATAAATACTAATAATTAAGGTTAGTTGCTAGCCAATATAGAGGGAGGAATGTGCACCCTTGGTTAGACGAGGGTGCACTTAGATGCACTCCCCTTATACTAGTGGCAGACTAGCTAGCAGGCTCAATGCCTCATATATATATATATATATATATATATATAGAAGAAATCGCATTAGGGGTCAATATCATATCTCTAGTCAAGTTTCTAGCCGGCCCTCAATTTTTTAAGCTTTTAAATGAGCAGTCTTAATGTGCTTATACGGACAAGTGGAACTATACAATCAATGCATGACTAGACAAGCAGACATGCAGTGATTGTTTTATTCAAATCGGAAGTTTGGAACCGCATTTCTTTGACCTTCTCGATCCTTTTTTTTAGATCTATTTTGACTTCCAATTTTATATTTCTCTCGATTCTCATGGGCGGAACTATATATATATATAGGAAGAAGAAGAACATAAGATTTCCAGGCAGGTATCATCATAAAATCCTGCAAAGCATAATTTTCTCCATTAGTACACAAACAAAATGTATTCTTCTGGTGGTAATGATGAGAACACTCATATTAGTTGTAGTAGAAGAGAGTTGCAGCTACAGGGGCCAAGACCTCCACCAATTGAAGTGCTACTTAAGGATTCTATTCATTTTGCAGGTAATAAAGTTATCAGCAAGAAACCTACTACCAGCATCAATCATGATTCTCGGCATCAATTTGTCGGTCGTTGTCGTCGTCGTAAATCCAACTTGGGGAATCAACCCATTGTGATTCACTTGATGTCACCAAAAATCATTCATACTCGACCTCAAGATTTCATGGATTTAGTGCAACAACTTACTGGAAATGATAATCGTCAATCTAATAATGAAGCTAGCGTTGAGGAGGCTGACCATTGGAACAACTCTGATGAGACTCGATCCAACAAAGAATTTAACAGTGATGAAGGCATGATCATCAATAGTAAAGATATTGAAGATGATGATCAGTCTTTAGAGTTGCAGCTTAATTGTTCATCAGCTTCATCTGATCAGGGTGTTAGTACGATTTCAACTTTGAAGGGTTCAAAAATATTTTCACCAGTTTTTGCGAATACTAGTTTTATATCTTCTTCTCCGAACACTTATACAAACTCATCGAACTGGCAGGATTTTTGTGGTTCAATCTTTTGATAGTATTGTATTTGATTTAAATCTAAGATGTGATGATTTATTTACTTTCAGTGATTTGAGTATCAATTAGGAAAGTTTAAACATTTTTGTACATCAAAATTCAAAGGTTAAACTTTGGTGAACCCCCAAAACAACAAGAAAATCGAAACCTCTGCCAGGTGAATGGTGAGCCCCCAACATGGAAAACGTGAATCCTACCTGAATCTCCATGGGACCCATTATTGATTTTTTTTTTTTTTTTGTTTTTTTTGATGTCGAATTTAATACGAAGAATACTAGATGACCGCTTGCGGTGGGGTGGCCGACCGAAAGGAGACATGACTAAAAGTCGATTGATAACCATAAATATGCAGCCGGATTTATATGCATCTAAATATTGTACAAGTTAATCCGATTGAGCCGATGTCACTGTATGCACTACAGTAGTAAAAGTCAGGGGGTGATACGGCCCGAGTTCAAAACTCACCAATACCAAACCTTTTACCAATCAAAAAATGGGTGATGGGTCTGAGTTCGAAACTAGTAGGTACCAAACTCTTTACCAATCAGAAAATAAAATATTAAATAGATGATCGCTGGCCCGACAAAACTCTGATATATTGGCACCCCTAGAAAAACCCGAAATTGAAATTGTTTTAATCAAATTTTATCTTATGGTGGAAGAACGTGAAACGCAAAAAGAAATAATGGTGGACGTTATTTGGATCGGAAATGATTTGGGCGAAAACTTATCCGGCAACACACAGAGTGGTGGGCCAAAAATCCATCCCTCTATAACTCTCCTATGGACCCCGGCGGCTGTGTGTATCGGGTTTTTCTCGGGACAATTCTCCTGTTTGGATTCGCACCAAGCTTTTCTTTTTCCTTTTTGGCAAATACTTATTAGATGAGCGGTGAGCCTGAAAATTGAGAGAAGTTTGTTCACCCAAGTACACTCACGTAATTTGAGAAATTCATGAGCATGCGCCACGTTGTGAATGCTTAACCACGTGTATCCCCAATAACCATGCAGCAACTTGGGTATTAACAACAAGAATAGAAAATCCATTTAATCCATTTTGAAGAAAGGAAAAGAAAAAAAAAAACTTCAATTGAGTTGATTCTTTCGTGATTTGAAATTAAACTCGAAATAAAGCATTTTCCAGCTTACAATTTACTTAATTTTGATCATCAGAAGCTTGCGATTCTTTTATGGCATACCATACCAAACCCCATGTAATAAAACATCCGAAAAATTTAGAAAAGTCCACCATTAGTTTTATCTTTCAATTTCCTAAGATGTAGTTTATTTTCTCTGTAATTGTAAGTGGTTTTTGAAGTAAAAAAGTTTGAGATATCTGATAGGCGTTTGGGTTACAGACTTATAGTAATTGTTTTATTCTCCTAATTCAGAGAAATAAGCGATCAAATAAGAACTACTAATTGTTTTATGTATCGAATTTTGTGTTGGTTGCCGTGGTGGGGTGCTGATGGGGTTGTTGTTCACCGGTAGAAGAAGAGGGTGGTCTTGGTGGTGGCTGGTGACAATTATACGTACATGGAGTTGGATTCTCTTTCTGTCGAACAAGAGAAGCAACAACGAGGAAATAGGAAGAGAAGATGAGGGGTGGAATCAAAATGTGGTGGAAATATATTTTCTGTGTTTATGGCTCGGATCTAAGGGTTGATGGTGTTGTAGCCGACCCGATACGTCGTCTTCTCTACCCGACAGATGGTTTAAGAACTCAGAATACAGAATTGGATCAGAGTCCGAATCTTCTGATGAATCTAATGATTTTTATAAGGAAATTTGAACTGAAAATATGTTTCTTCGATTATATGTAAAGGATGTTTGTCATCAATTTGATTGATTGACTCCAATTTTTTCCCAAATTCATGAAATTGTGAAATGTTTTCATTTTTTTGTACAAAACCCGTGACGGACAGAAATGCATTAAGTCGTCACATATAAGGACTCCCTTCGGTCGTCCAATTATGAAATTTTGAGCACGAGTACAATTCCATTTTCAATTGTACAACCAGGCATAGTTGCAAAGCTCAAGAAACTATTTTATAGTTTTATAAAATAAAGACAGTTTTTTAAATAGTAAGCCAAACATGCTTAAATACTCGTGGTCCTTATAAACGTAAAATATGAGCAGAATTTTAAAGCACAAGCTGAACAACTCACTCATGATAGACAACTCACTTAAGACAATGAGGACACAACATTCTATCACATAATCTAATGTTGGCAAGACTTGGATTATAACCTGTGCTCTTTATTTGCTTCTTTTGGATCCAAGAATAATTATGTATTTTCTTCAATTTCCTCCATCACCTTACACTTAAATATCTAAAGTTCAGACTTGGTATGAGATTGAGCATATAGTATTTACTATACAGGCAAATGTGGATTACTTTCTTAGAGGTAAAAATCCAGGCAAACTATTTTCTAGAAGAACAGAAGATACTTTTTATATAGGTTAAAAGGACATTTAAAATTGTGCTCCGGTCTCACATAACATTGGTTCGTTGTCATGCAAAATTTGAATTAGAAACTCAGTTCCTCTCACAATTTTCCGGATGTAATTTGTCAAGGCTAATCTCTTAATTGTTTCCAACTTACTTTGTTTTTTCCGGAACATGTTATGTATCAACATACTCTGGATACATACGAAATTGTTCGAGGACATGAAAGGTTCTGTCCTCTATAAGAAAAACATACCAAAATGGCAAAATCATTCAGCCAGTGAGCAGAAATGTAGACACTAAGCTTACGTCCTTACCTGCTGACTTTCGCAGCTTGCATTCACCATAGGTCCTGCATATTTTTTTATGTTTCACGGTTAGCTAGCCACACAAGTTCTAGTTCAACAATGAGAAGCCAAAATTCCAAATTCAGTAGTGTGGAAATAAATCTAAACTAGTCCTTACTTTTTGATGCAAGTATGTAACAATCTCTTTCAAAAATATCAGTCTAATTTCTGGAATGAAGCTGGTTAAAAATGTTAAGTATGTAACGATATCTTTTTAAAGTAATATAAACCTTTTCCGACTTTCGTACCATTACATGGTAGTTTTATTTATCGATCAAATCGATTAGAAGTATCAATGTGAAAGAAGGTTATGTCGAACTTGGTGCAACTTTTTTTTTATTTTTTTTGGATCCAGACACTGTTAGGGGTATTGTTCCAAGTAAAAACTAAAAATGTATCGTTAAAGCCAATTTCACCATATTACCAATTGAACTCTTAACCATACACTTAATCATCAAAAAACAAAAAGAAAAAACCATGCACTTAATTTTGATCTTGAAATGCATTTCAGAAATTGGATTACCCTATATAGAATTCCTAGAACGAGCTCCGAATTAAAAAGAACAATCTATTCAGCTAAAAATGTTTCCAACTAAAATCCAATCAAACATCTAAAGATTCTAAACTATAGTGAGATTAAGACAGTGCATCGCACATCTTTACTTTAAGCAACGCACCAGCAGCTCATTGTAGTGGGCCGTATTATACGGACTCTCCATGGACAGATTGTAGTAAACACAATGTTAGGGCCGTATTTTCGTTCAGAAAATAACGCACTGAGGATATGAGTCGCCGTAAATCACTTGACATTTCATTTCAATGAAAATTTGGTGGTCCCGTCCTTTTTGTGTGTCTGTGTGCCGTTATCTTTGTTTTCTTGAGGGGTTCAAAATTCGATTCGAGTTATACTAGAAATCACAGTAAGAGTCGATATCATATGTCAACTCATAATGTTGTAGCCGTCCCTTTATGTTTTTAACATGAAAACAGCAGTTTAAATGTGCTACACACACGCAGAAGTTGTGAAACTAAAGAATAAAAGAAATAAGGCATGACAAGCAGACATGCAGAAAATTTTAAACAGACCATTACGTAAACTTCCCCAAAACCGTCTAAACGTATATTGTAACTACTGGAAATCCAGTAGTACACTCAAGTATGAAACAAAACAAATCTAAGACATGATAAGTGTTTTGGATAAGAGATTCTTTATTGATTAACCATAAAGTAGTGAAAATACAAGTTCTTGAATACAAGGAAACCCTAATCTCACATTCTAAGCAAAGCTCTCCCCTCTCCAAAGAATCCGACCCTTCCTTTGATGTCCTAAGGTCTCTATTTATAGGCCAACCACTCCCAATGGGGTACAACTCATTTTACTTCGTCATGTTCTCGTGGAGATGCTTTATACTTCGCCAAGATCGTTTTCCATAAAGTTTTACCCTTTCTTTCGCTGACAACTTTGGGAGTTTGTCGGGACAGCTGTCTCTTTTCTTGTTCCATAATTTACTGACTTCGTAAGTTATCTTTCCAGCCAAGTAACCTTACTTCGCGCAACTTTATTTCGTGATTGGTATCTTGCGGGTACTCCAATTGATCCTTCGTGTTTTAGATTCCTTATGCGAGTTACTTCATTTTAGGATGCCTCCTCTTTGTGCTTTGCGCTATTAATCAATAGAGAGATAATTCTGACATTTGATTTGGCAAGTCATTGACGGGGATCTTTGAGTGAGATTCTCTTAGACCTATTTCGTGCCTTCCTGTGTGACTACATGGAGCGTATTTTGTGTACCTACATGTATAATATCTTTTTGTAAGTCTCATGGCATTCAGAACAATATGGTTTGCAGGATGTTTATGTATGGTATGTCTAGAACAGTATGGTTTTTTTTTTTCTCCATCCTTTTCTCCGCTCAGAGTAAGGTGTAAGAAACTGAATCCTTACTGGTCCTGGCTAGTGTTTGGAGTCTTTGGACGATTCTTTTCAAGAGAACAGAGAAGTGAAATATACATGGCGTTCGTATTTTACAGTGCAACGGTTGACTATACTGAAATCTCTCTGGCAGCTAATCAATAACTTTAGTCAATGGAACAACCGAAGTAGCATAAACTATGAATATCCATTTCTTCGGTTAAAAACTAAACAAAAAATCTTTTATGATTTCCTTAACAATGTTGGGTGTATTTATGGATGCAGAGACAGAATCATATGATTGAAAAGAACCATTGTCGAAAAACAGAGATTCATCAAGAGAGTGATAAACAAAGGACAAAATCAAAATGAATCCTTGTTTTGGTTCTCATCACAGTTTCATTAAACTTGCATTTGTAGCATTGGCTTTGTTATGCGGATATTGGTCGTCACCAGTTTCATGCTTCATGATTCCCAGGGTGCGTGTCCATTGATATTGGCGGTTTTTGGGATCCACCATTTTCCAGAAAGAATTCACCACTCTCTTTTTTGGGAATGATTTTCGGGATGTCCATTGACACGGTTTATCTGAAATGATTGATTTACTAAACAGCTTTGGAGATAGGTTACTCTAAATAACACAACACACTGGTATTGGCGGGTTAACGCAGCTTGAATCCACATCACATAAAGTTCTAGATACGTATTTAACAGTGGATCAAAGATGAATCCTGTCGGGTTAGAGTTAGATATTGGCAGCTCTACTTTTAAAAATAAATAAAAATTCAACAACTCTTTGAACCATGAATTTGGTCCTCTAGGAGAACATCACTGGCTTGTTCAACATTTCCCAAGTCAAGTGAAGAATAGGACTGTCAAGACTCAAGAGTATTAACAACTCGGTTTGACCCACTGACACAAGGTAGTAGTTAACGTTTCCCCTTGTTTTCTTTTTCATTTTTTTCTCCTAAAAAGCATTAAAACATAGTATATCACGAGTCACGACTTTGATTATCATTATGGTCTTCTCTGTCTAGACTAGGTTAATTAAAATCATCCAACTTTAGTTATTGAAATAATCACAAATGTTTTGAAGGCATATGCTCATACTAATTCTTTTTTCACTTCGATTTTCTGGATATAAGTAAATGGCAGATTGTTCATCTCGTTAATAGCGATCCTTTTGCATTTTGCAACCATTCAGTCAGTTCAAAATTCCATTTAACATGGGTGGAACGAAGGGTGGGCGGAACTAGGCTAAGCCCACTGTTTTCTTCTAATTTCTATCATCTACCCCACAAATCTTGTACCCCTAAGCCCACCAATTGTAGGTACTCTCACAGTTGTATTATTCACATGGGGTTAGTCCTAGGAGAGTTTGAGAGATTTTAATGTATTTAAATCCAGACTTACAGGGAGTCATAGGGGTGAGCATGGGCCGGTTTTTACCTCATCCGCATCCAATCCAATTCACTACGGATTCCAAATTTGGCATCCGCATCCAATCCAACATCCAACGGATTTGCATCCAATGGATGCACGGATGAACGGATTGGGTGCGGATAATCCAATGGATTTGTGTTAGTTCAAATTTATAATGAAAAAATGAAACCTATATAGATGACTTCTTATAGAACCTACACATTTTATATATGTATATAAATATAAAAGTGTCATGGACAACACTCCAAGTAAATACCTTAAAAATTCCAAAATTATCTATATATTTTCTAGAAACTATATAAATGTCCTTAATCTAACGGATATGGATGTCCAACGGATTTTCAAGTTTGCATCCGGGCCCAATCCATAATCCGTTGGATTTCAAAAATCTCATCCGCATCCAACCCATTAGCGAACGGTTCGGGCATCCATCCGCAAAAGTACGGTTGGTCCCGGTTAAATCCACGGACGACGGATAAAATGCTCACCCCTACAGGGAGTGTACGAGAGTCTAGACAATTTAGGGGAGTTTATGAGTTTTCAGTCTAGGGAGTTTGAAAGGATTTAGGGAGTTTTGGGGAGTTTATTAGAGGGAGTTTGAGAAAGTTTAAGGAATTTGGGAGAGTTCAAATCAATAATGGACATTTTATCAAACACCATACGAGCATCATTTATCTCCATTCATTTTACATACGCTTCAATACCCGTTCTGAAACATCACATATCTTAAATCATTTCACACACGTATTAATTCCAATAACCATTTTGAAACGACTTCCCATGAACAAAAATATTGAAAACCAAAGGAAATATTTTGAATGATTTGATAAGAAAATTAACCTTATTCTCATGAGATGATGAGAAGAATCTATATGGTGTATTGTGACATCACCATCTCTAATTAACCCTAACTCGCCATAAATCTCTTGTTTTTTGAGAGATTTTGTCCAAGCACAAAAGCATCATGAAACTCCCCGGCCCAAACTGTAAACTCCCAAAAATTCTATTGTTTTACGACTAACAGGAAGGTTAAGAGACTCTAATCAAATCTCTCACCACTAGCAGGGATTTTGAGATAGTTTTAGAAACTCCCTAAAAATCTCTCACCACTAACAGAGATTTTAAAAGATTTGGACAAAGTCCCCAACGACTAACGGGGGGATTTGCCAACTCCCATGAAATACATTAAATTCTCCCACCACTAACCCCCTGTTAGAGTATTTCCAATTTAGGTCTAACAACATTTGTACTTTACAGTTTATATAATTTAACCCCTAGACGTAAACCTGATCCCTGAATCTTTTTTCAAATACAGAACTAAAAACAGCTAGGAAAACTAGACGTATAAAATCACTTACGAGAAGGAAATCAAAATTTCCTAACAGTTAGTTTCCAAGGTTATATCGAATATTTATGGCTGGGAATATAAGAACTCCCAACCGTAAATAGTTTTAGAAATTGTATTTTATACCTAAATTTTCGAATCGAACGAAAAAAAATCATACAAACGCATAAATAAAGAGTGGATTTTTCAATTCATACCTCACCGTAGTCATATCAGGAGTGTTAGTGTCTGCTTCAACACCTTCACCCACTGATTGTGGATTTTAGGTTCATCTTCAAATGAAGATGATGATGGTGAATTTGCTGCTGCTCCATCAGCGGGATTTTTTTCTCGATTCGTTTGGTGGACTTTTTGCTTTGTTCTCACCATGATTTATCAAGAATTTAATCGACGATTCATCGTCGTCTAAACGAGCAGGGAAGAAGAAGATGAAAGAAAACGAGAAGAAGAGGATAAAAAATGAAAACAAACGGGTTTGATTTTGATTTTGGTTTTTAGTTTTTTATTTTAATTAGATTTGATTAGTTATGGGAAGGATAATAAGATAATAAATTAAATTAATTAGGCACAGTTTTAAACTTATACACAGATTTGGTCCCCGTATCCACTTTTTTGGATATTAGAATCATGTTCAGCCCCAGAATATAAAACATCATTTGAATGACATACAATTCTAATGAAGTCATATATTTTTTTTTGCGTGAAATTATTTTGTCTTCTTGAAAGCATTCTGTTAGTTCCTTGAAAATAACTCATAGCGGAAATAATTATTGTTGAGCTATCTTATCTTATCCACATTCTATATATACATACACGATAGTATCTTACTTAAGTTTTCGAAGGATGTAAGAATAAATGAGACTGGGTCGATTGAGAAAAACGAAGACTTAAGAATAAATGAACAGGACTGGGATAGGTTGAGATGTATATATGCTGTTATTTTCAAAAGGATGCACGGATTAGATGTTGGTGGAAACTAACCGACAAATAGAAAGATAATCAAACTAGTTTTGACGCACAAGATTATAAATGCTTTCGATAAAATACTTGTGTTCCACATAAGGGTCATTTAGTTGCACAAGTTTGAGTTTAACATGACAAGCAAAAATTCGAAAAAATAATCCAGGAATAAATGTTAACTAGTTTTTTTTTTTTTGATGCAAGTATGTAACGATCTCTTTTAGAAGTATTAATTTAATTTCTGGAACAAAATTGTTTAAAAATGTGAAGGATGTAACGATCTTTTATAAAAGTTATCAAATTTTTTTCTTGACTTTCTTACAATTTTGATGGCAGTTTGTCGATCAAATTGATGGAACAAAAGTATCAATGTGAAATGGTTTAAATTATTTTGGATCCACGCAACTTTGTTTAACTAGATTTATGTCCTAAATTATTAGGGGTATTGTTCCAAGTTAAAATTTAAAATGTACAGTTAAAGTCAATTTCACTCAGGGACGGAGCCAGAACTTTAAAAAAGAGATGCAACAGAGACAAATAGACGACAAAATAAAAAGACTAGCAAAAAATATCCGTTGTACATCAAAAAGTATGTTATAACCATAATAGAGGTTGATAGCAACTACATTACCGCACACAAAGTGCAATCTCAACCAACAAGAGGTCTTGGATGGGATGTATGCTTCATTTTGCTATACGCCCGAAAGAATGAAGCTTCACGTGCATGGCCCCAAACTTGCAAATTGCAAGAATGATTTCCTAACCGTCTAGCAAGGGAAAAACCCAAGCAATGTCGTTCGACATGTAGACATACACAATTGGCACATAAAGATGTGCCAATTGATGCCACGCCAACAAGTGTTCTTGTTCTCGGCCAACGTCCCCTCTCTATATATGTCTTATTAGCAATTCTACAAATAAAATTAGGGGAGCAAAAAATATTCACCAGGTCCCAAGGCCAAAACTTGCGAAAAGGCAATGCCCAAATGAATGTCAAAGCCAATAGTAATGAGAAAGTACACGGTCATGAAAAGTGAAATAAGTTAATTAATTTGAGATGGAACGCATGAGTTAGTTATGCTTGGGTAGTGGCATTGGGCCTGGACAGTTGGACTCTTATGCTAAGCATTATGATGCCCTTTATCCCTTCCCTATCTCTCATATGTAGGGCAATATATAAAAACCCATCTCCTATGGTTTCCCATAGACCTACATAAGTAGGGATTTCCCTTCCCTACTATTCAAACTGGATCACAGATCCAGGTAGTAAAGGAAGGAAAATGACACGAAAACTGAGTTTCGTGTAAAATCTTTCTTTACGGATGCCCAGTTTCCGTTTTTTAGTTGAAACGAATACTCAATATCCGTGACTTTTTACAAGGAACCTAATTATTCGTTTCTGGTTTTTTAAGTTTTAACTTAGAACTTTGTTTTTCTTTGTCAATTTTTCACCCTGGCTCGGCTTGTTTGGCTAAACAAGCCGGGCTAGGGTTAGCATATCTAGCCCTAGTAGTTGGACCGTGAGTATATGCTCATATAGTCATATGTCTCGATTTTGGTTGTTGAGACACACAAAAAAACCCGTGATATCATTTTATATTTTTTCGGAAAATATATATCTTATTTACAATTGAATGTAACTTGAAATTTACATTCAATAGAACCAAAGAAGCTAAACAAGCCGGGCAGACAAGGGTTAGACCATTTCATATCTAGCCCTAGTAGAAAAACAAGCCAAGGCTAGGGTCAACCCGCGAAATGCCCAAGCTAAATCAAATAATCTTACCCGTCATCAAATGAAACTCAAATTTAAGTCAAATGAAACTCAAATTCAATTCAAGACAAATCAAATGGAATCAAATTGCTCATATAGTCATATGTCCGATTTTTTTGGTTACACAACAAAGATGTGAGACACACAAAAAAATTCAAGTGATGATCATCATTTTATATTTTTTCAATAATCACTGGTGGGAAGTTAAATTTATATGACTTTCTTTTAGTGCTACTTCTCTACTTGCTTCAAATCTTACAATTGAATGACAACCAATAAGTGCGGGAGTATTTAAGTGCCATATCTTTGAAATTTACATTCAATAGCCTTTGGAAGAGCAACAAATGATTCTCATAACTAAAAATGCTCATAAATGCAAATAACATGAACAGAAAACAAAATAATGAACATACACTAACAAATGCAAGTATTCAAAAAGAGCCTATCTTGTATCAATCCACATTTTCTATATTATTTATTATAAATCAAAAGGAGGGTTAACAGTACATAACCATGAACCCAGAAGGGTATGTCTTGGACCAGATGATGATTTTGGAGCCTACGAAGATAAAAATCTTCCATTAAAACCAAATCCAAATAAGAATCAAAAGAAATAAAAAACACATTTTACGTTTATTATATACATATTAACGAATAACAATTAGTAATTAAATCCTTTGTATTATTTTAGATCATCAATCCCTTCACATTCCATTTCAATAAAATATTCTTCAAATCGGTACATCAAAAAATCAATAAAACACAATCCCTAACAAGCAAAACCCCTCAAATCAACCCTAATCTACTAATCATACCAACATTGATAAATAAACTCAAGAAAAATCCCAAAAACATGAAAAAATTTCGATAATTAACAAAAATGGTGTAAATAGAGATAAGATTGAAGGAGAAGAAATATCCTCATAAGGATCGCACTCAAGTGAAAATTCTTCCATATGTACAATCCACAAATAAACACAAACAAAAACAAATTAGAACAAAACCCATAAACCCTAAAATTCAAAATTAAAAAAAAAAAAAAAAACTCAAAGTTAAATAAGAAATTGTAGAAGAATACAAACCCGGTAAAGAGCTTTAATCACAGCTCTTCTACCTTCAAAATCTCTAGATACTTCTTCTAGATATTTCTTTTTTGATTAATAATTCAACCCATTTGTTCTTGAGGAGAAACATCTAGGTTTTTTTTTTAACGTAAAACTAAAAGGGAAGATAAGATAGGTGAGAGGGAGAGGGAGAGGGAGACATGTGAGTAAGGGGATTTGGTTTAGTGATAAAAACAAAGAGATAAGGTAAAACATGTTCATGAGATGGCTCAATCGTAGTAATTCAAATCATTCGAATAACAATTAGTAATTCTTTGTATTATTTTAGATCATCAATCCCTTCACATTCCATATCAATAAAATAGAGATATCAAATCCAAAATAAATTGATTCATTAGCACCAAAAAAATAAAATTATTTTTAAATAGAAATACTTGAATTTTGTGTAGCTTAGTAAAACAAGCCAACCCGTGAACCCGCCAAGCCAACCCGTCTAGGGCTAGGGTTGAGATTTTGGGCTTGTAGATGAATAGTACTAGGGTTAGGGTTGACCCTAGCTTGGCCCGTTGACAGCTCTAGTTTTTTCACTCTCTTTTTTAGTAAAACTTTTTTTTACCCATTATATCTCTTTTTTTTTTACTCTAAAATATTTTTTTTTACTCTAAAATATCTTTTTTTTACCTATACAAAATATATTACTAACGGAAAAAAAAAAATTGGGAAAAAAAATGATACTCAGTTTCCGTTTGACACTATTCACACGGAAATTCAGTTTCCGTATCATATAGGGAAGGGATATAAGCAAACCATAGTGTGGCTGCCTTGTGACCATATCCCTTCCCTACATATGAGGGATAGGGAATGGATAACCCCTCTCATAGTGCTTGGCCTTAGGATTCTCGGGGGTGCAAAAATCAAGAAGGATTTTTTTTGGAGACCATGGAAATTTTGAAGGGGACCACTATTTTATTTTTGGTAGGTCATTATGAAGTAAAGTTGAACACCCCTTATCCACTTATTTTAATTAATGATGACAAAAAATACCCTTATATTATTTTTATTATTATCTTTTTATTTTATTTTCTTTCAAAAAAATTATATATTTTTTAAATTATTATTATAAAAACATAAAGAAATTATATTTAATTTCTTTAATTTTTTTTTTAAGCAAGGGACAATTTAATTAAAAAAATAAATAAAATGAAAAATATTATAAAAATCAAAATTTATGGATATAATTAAAGACTAAAACTAAAATTAAAAATAAGAATAAGAATAAGAATTAAAAATTAATTATGCAAGGGACAATTTAGTCATTTACGCTTACTAGGACACCCCTTATCCTTAAGACTGTGGCTGGCCTAATAACTTAATGATCCCCAAAGAAAACTATGGTCCCAAAAAAAAATCATTCAAAATTAAGTAGTCCTTGATTTGGGCCAGCACAACTAACACTTACTAGAGATATTTGAACTCTTAACCATATTATCCAAAAAATCATTCAAAATTAAGTAATCCTTGATTTGGGCTAGCAAAAGTAACACTCATTAGTAAAAGTAACACTCATTAGAGATATTCAAAACTAACACTCATTAGAGATATTTGATATTTTAGGGTGTGCAATTGCACTACATTGCCTACGCCCCTGAAATTTTCACCATATTATTACCCCACAATTGAACTCTTAACCATACTCTTTAATCATCAAAAAAAAAAAAAAAAAAAAAAAAAAAGTATATATATGTATATATTGAATTGCAGTCTAGAAATTGGATTACCCTATATCGAATTCCCAGAATTTTTATTCTACCAATTAAACGGGCTCCTAATTAATTAGAAAGAATAATCTATTTAGCTAAGAAAAGTTCGCAATTAAAAATCCAATCAAACATCTAAGCTGGTGAGACTAAGACAGTGTCGGAAAGAATCTTTGCACGTCTTTACTTTAAGCAATGCACCAACATCTCATTGTAGTGCCGGGCAGGCCAACCCAAGCCCGATTATAATACAGGTCGGGCCAGACGGGCTTGTAGTTCTTACTACCCATTAAGTTTAACAGGATACTGGGCAATAGCAAAAATTTAATGTCCATGGCCCGTCCATACCCATTAAACAATACAGGCCAGGCCAGGCTGGGTCGGGCAGGCCTCGGGCCCAAGAGATAATTCAAAAATTTAAAGTATATAGGTTTGTTTTTTTGGCTTGATGAATGTTGATATATCTGTAACTCGTTCAAGTAATAGTTCAAGCAATCTATATTCATTACTGTGAAATGTAATTCAAAATATTTTCTAACCCTAATAAATTGTCCAAATATGAAATTTAAGTTCTTGAGAAATCCATCACACTAAAAGAAAATTTTATTTCAAGTTATCGACAGTCAGACAAACCGGGTAACTAAACAAAGCATTTTTGAACAAAAACCCGGGCATTTATAATTAGCTAACCGGCTAGCCGGACTCCCATTTTTGAACAAAAACCCGGGTCCACCCATTTATAATTATCGACTTTCCATGGAAAGATTGCCGGGCTAGGGCCCATTGAAATAACTCACAGAGGATATGAGTTGCCATAAATCACGGGCGCCCATGGGCTCCTCCATTAATCCCGGACTATTAATTCTTTGAGACATGGCAATTATCAGCATATGCGTTGATTATATCTAGGACTGCACCGGGCATTGTGTACACCCCTAATCTCATTGTAGTGGGTATTGGTTTGTATTGTACAGACTTTCCATGGAAAGATTGTAGAAAACACAATTTTAGGGTCGTATTATTCATTCAGAAAAATAACTCACAGAGGATATGAGTTGCCATAAATCACTTGAGATATCATTCCAATGAAAATTCAGTGGACGTCACATCTTTTTTGTGTGTCTGTGTGCCATTATTTTTGTCTTCCTGAGGGCGTCTATTAATTCTTTGAGACTTCTCATTTTTTTTTTGGCGAACGCAATTATCATACATATGCGTTGATTATATCTTATCCGAAATTAAGTTTTGGCAGAAGAAATAGCGAAGAAGTAACAGCAAAATGGGGGTTTGATCGATTGAAATATGTATGCATTTTATGGTTTGTTCAAGCATGCCCAGTTCAGATGTTGGTGGAAACTAACAGAACAAGAAAATGAAATACCAAGGTTGCTAACGGGTGGTACCATTTTGTTTGGGGGTGTACCAACCCAAAGGCAATTGTTCTTTTGTCCTATATGTATATTGGTACATCTCCAAGGAAAATGTTACCCCCATTAGCAGTCTTGATGAAATACTGATGTGATGCTTAATAAATGGTAATTTAGTTTCGAAATTCAACATTTTTCTCCTCTAAAAATCTAAAATGTGGATGACCATGCAATGGCAATGTTTGTTAAGCTTGAACCGTTTTTTCTTCTTCTTGATAATACTATGTCTTTCTTTCTTAATTATGTTTTAATTTATTCAGAATTAGTGGTTGATATAATTAGACTCACAAGACATTGTGTTAGATAAATATCTTTGTTACCGATTCTCCAATAATACAACTCGTGTATTATCCACCGATCCGTTACAACTCTTTGTAACACGGTTTTCACTTATGTATTACATCTCGTAATACCAACAACAAAACAAGAAAAGAATGATAGGAAATAGATGATCAATCACAAAACTTAAACAGACTTACTTGGTTGTATTGAGGCGGGTAATCTCTTTGCTTAAGACATTTGATGCCCTGTATATAATGCTGTTACAGGTTTAGCGGCATATGTCTCCAACATTCAACAATACCTCGATGTTTTTCGCAGCACTTCGATAACACCGAACAGCGAACAGCGAACGCGAATGGATGTAGCACAAACTCTTCTTTAACTCTTGAAGACACATGCAAACTCTTAAATTTCTAGAACTAGTTTTATGACTCTAAAAACATACTTGCAATAGAGAATGTGTGGGGTTTATATAGGTTCAAGGAGACTCTTGGACATGTCCTTTCGCCAAAAGTCACATCCTTTAATGGAGAGTCACATCCCTTGGGATAAGACACTAGTGTTGAAAAGACTCAAGTGAGTTGACACACCTAGAGGTGTAAAACGTGCCGGCCCGGCACACGAAGTCGCGTGCTTCACGTGCCATGTGCCGTGTTGTGTTGTGCTAACGATTTAAACGTGTTGTGCCGTGCTGTGCTTTACTAGTCAAAAGCTAGGCACAACACAGCCCACGGGCACATCACACGAATAAACGTGTCGTGCTGTGCCGTGCTGGCACATGTGCTATAAACAATTTGAAATCATTTAATGTATACATTAAGTCGGACATTATCACAAGAATTTAATTAGAAAACATATCATTTGAAATTATTTCAAGTAAAATTAACAAGTTTATTCAATAAAAAGAAACAGCCCATCAAATATAAAATTGGATTATTTTCATGTAAATTAATGTTCTAGTTAAATATAGGTGACGACATTGAAATATATTTTCCAAATATTAAGGTATTATATGTGTTGTTATAAATAAGCCAACATAAAATGTTAAAAACTAGCTAGAATAGTGACTCTTTTGTGAAATACACAAGAAATGTGATGTATTATGCCTTGTTATATGGGTATTTGTACATGTTCTGACGTGCTTTCTTAACGTGTTGTGCTGGGCTGGGCCACGTGCTTATCCGTGTCGCGTGCTGTGGTGTGCTATTGTGCCAATTAGTCAAACCCAGCACGTCCCATTTAAATAACGTGCTGTGCCGTGCTGGGCTAAGTCACATACTGGGCTGGGCTCAAATTTTAGCGTGATGTGCTGGGCTGTGCTCGTGCTGGCACAGCCCAATTTACACCTCTAGACACACCTATTCGTATTTCTATTCAAAAATTCCAACACATAGAGTTAGTTGTATCAAGAGGTTTACTATAGATGACTGGCAAATGACTCGTTAAGCTTAAGCTAATCAGATAATGCGATCAAGTACATTTGCGCATCGTATTCATTTTCAATTCGATTTTTTGGTTAAGTAGAGGTAGATTGTTCACCGTTCATGTCGTTATTAACAATATTTTAGGCTTTTGTCACCATTTTCTCAATTCAAACAATCCCATATTTCTCGATGGGAAGTTTTGATAGATGGAGAAAATTAGGAGTCAATGTCATACGTCCACTCAAAGTGTTCCCATTAAGTTTTTAACATGCAGAAAAGAAGTCTAAATGTGCCCCTACAAGTGGTGGAACTAAAGAGATGAATGCATGACCGAGCAGGCATGCTGACCATTTTAAAAGCTCCTCCCAAACCGTCTGGACAAATAAATTACAAAAATCTTTTGGATTTTGGCAAGTCTCATGCCATTTAAGTAGACGCACCATTTTCCAAAAAAAAAAATTAAACATTGCTCTTTTTTGGGTTTTATGGTTTGTACTTCGCAGGATGTTGAACAATATTGTTCTTTGATATTCTCCATCATTTTCTCCGCTTTGAGTAAGATATAGGAAACCGGATCCTTTCTGTTTATATATTCACACTATTTCACATTTTGGGAGATATTTTTCTCGATAAAACATAAATGGTGGAGTATTGGAAGATAATATTTTGGGAATATGCTCGTCTAACAAATCTCTACAAACCTACAAAAAATGAACTCATTCCAAAATTCTAAACCTTACCATCTACTGATTTAAATTTTAACCGTTGAAAATTCGTTGATTTTCGACGGTTGATTTTCAAAGTGATGGATGGTGGAGCTATACGTTTCGGAATTTGCTCATCTTTTGTGTGTATGTAGAGCATGGTAAGACAAACATATTCCCAAAATATTAGCGTCAAATACGCTACCGCTTAGTTTTTGTACGAAAAATAATATCTAAAGTGTGAGATAGTGTAAATATAGAAGTGTGAAGAGATCCTCCCTCTTTCTTATAGATAAGAAAAGTGAAATATACATATGGGTGTTTAAATTTTACAGTGCAACGATTGACCATACTCAAATCTTTCTGGCAGCTATTAATGAGTTTTAGTCGGTGGAACAACCGAAGTAGCATAAACTAGGAATATCCATTTTTTCGGTTAAAAAGAAAACAAAAGATCTTTAATGATTTCCTTACCAATGTTGAATGCAGGTCCATGTCTTTGCAGATGACAAATTTATTTACAAACCACAATTCCGAATGGGAAAGTTAAATATGAGTTTTGAAGATAACATCTATATCCACAAACTTCGCTTGAATCACCATTGCAAAAGCTCATGGTTACCTCCATAAAAATTACTTTAGTTAACAACAAATTTCTGCTCGTCAGAATTTTTCAGGAACGTTTCACTGTTTTGTAAAATATCAAAAAAATACTTTTACAACTCCAAAAATTCTGAAATTTTATGTGGGTAACCATCAAGATGTCTACTACATTGGGTCAAAAGGGTTAATTCCGAGATAAATTCGAAACTCTACAGCTGACCAAAAATTCGTTTTTTGTTTTTCACTCCACAATTAACATCCATGATTATTACAAACTCTAATGTCTTAAGATTGTTGTGTGCAATAATCAAAAACAATGAAAAGTCAAATAAATAAAAGTTATTGATACTTAACTCCTTTGTAATGAAAGTGATGGATTTGACGAAACGAGCGAGCACGAGATCTACGCAATAGTAACATGGTAAAGCTTTGAAAAACAGAGTGAGTCACGTGTTCGACATGCTGTCCTTAAGACATTAGCGCCCGACTACACCCAAAAGTGATGCTATAGCCTTCACAGGACGGATATCTCCGGGATAAAACACCCTACTACACCTAGTACTAGCATATGTAGTAGATGTTCAACTTGAGCTTGGCAACTCTGAAAAAACCTTAAGGAAAATCGCAAACCCTTAAGAATACAATATAAAATATTTTCTCTTGGTGGTCTCTTCTCTAAATATAGAGAAACCCATTTTCCATAGATTTTACAAAAAGAGATAAATTGTTTATATAATGGAATAATACAACTTAAGAAGAGGAACTCCCCGATGTGGGACTAAAAAGTTTAATTCACAAACAATAAGTTATTATTTTTCTTAAAACCTATAAAAGTTAATTGTTTTCCAACATCACGGGCGGAAACGTTATTGACTATTTTAACCACCATTTTTAAGTTTTTTCAAAGCCTTTTTCATGTTGGGAAAACAGTTTGTTTCAAAAAATAAAAAGCTCGTCCATTAAAGATCGTAATAAGTTCCGCCACTGTCCAACATTGTTCACGGATCATTTCGTCATTAACAATATTTTAGGCTTTTACCACCATTTTCTCAATTCAAGAAAATTCCAATATTAGTTTTGATAAGTGGAGAAAATTCGATTTATTAGAGAAATCATAGTAAGAGTCGTTTCTTTCAAAAAAAAATAAAAAAAATACGTCCCCTTAAAGTGTCGTAGCGGTCCCTTTAAGTCTTTGACATGCAGAAAAGAAGTCTAAATGTGCTACACGTACAAATTTGATGGAACCAAGTTTTGGAACTAAAGAGATAACGCATGACCAAGCAGACATTCCAAAACCGTCGGGACAAATAAATTACAAAAATCTTTTGGATTTTTAAGAGAAAAGAAATGTGAAATGTACGTGGTGTTTAAATTTTACAGTGCAAATGCAACGTTTGACTATACTCAAATCTTTCTGGCAGCTAATTAATGAGTTTTAGTCAGTGGAACAACCGAAGTAGCATAAACTAGGAATATCCATTTTTTCGGTTAAAAAGAAAACAAAAAATCTTTAATGATTTCCTTACCAATGTTGAATGCAGGTATGGAATGATCTGTACCAAATTTGGTTATTTACATGATTGAAACGAACCATGCATAGCATTGTCGAAAAACAAAAATTCATCAAGAGAGTGATAAAGAAAGGATAAAATCAAAATGAATCCTAGTTTTGGTTCCATTAAACTTGCATTTGTAGCATTGGTTTTGTTATGCGGATATTCGTCGTCACCAGCTTCATGCTTCATGATTCAGAGGGTGCGTGTGTGGGTGTATAACAGTATAGCTCCAGATACGGATATGACAATTCACTGCAAATCAAAGGATGACGATCTTGGCGAACACACCATACCTTTTAGAGGAAACTTTACTTGGAAGTTTCACGACAGATGGGACCAAACAACACTCTTCTGGTGCAGAATCGGGTACTGGGATGTTAAAGCAGGAAAGCTCGTGAGTGGAGCTCTTGACATATATAAAGAATCAAGGGATAATCTAGTCTGCTATAGCACCTGCCCTCGTTGGGTTCGCACTGACGGCATCTATTTTTGGAACCAATTACATCATACGCTTAAATTGGATTATACATGGCCAAATTGATCGTATTACTTTCATAGTAGGTATCTGTTTATGCTCTTTCTCCTGAATGTAATGAAGGATTCCAAACTCTAGTATTGTTTCTCAATTCTCCAAATTAGTGATTGAAATAATTAGACATTAATTTACAAATGCAAAATGTTTTGAAGCTTCGACAAAATAATGACTTTCCTAAACAGCTGCGGATCGACTTGTCAATGATAAAAGAAATTCGAACGTACATTTTCGGGAACACTCAATTTACGTCATAACACGGCTTTTGGGATCCGTCATTTTCCAGAAAGGATTCACCACTCTCTTTTTTGGGTATGGTTTCTAGGATGTCCATTGATACGTACGGTTTATCTGGAATCCACGTCACATTAAGTTCTAGCTACCTATTTAACAGTGGATCAAAGACGAGCCCGGCCGGGTTAGAGTTAGATATTTGTAGCTCTAATTGAAACAAGAAATTTTTACAACCATTATTTGGACCCCTAGGAGAACATCACCATCTGCTGGCTTGGTCAACATTTCCCAAGTCAAGTGAAGCAGAGACTGTCAAAGAAAAAAAAAAAAAAAATCAAGTCCCAACAACTCGGTTTGGCCCAATGACAAAGGTAGTAGTTAACCTTTCTCTTACTTGTTTGACTATATTAACAATTTGATTATCTTTTTTTTTGTCCTGCAAAACATTAAAACACTATATCAAGACTTTGATTATTATTATGGTCTTCTCTTCTCTTTCTAGATTAAATTTTAACCATCCAAAATTAGTGGTTGAAACGATTAGACACATTACAAATGCAAATGTTTTCAAGCCTTGACACAACAACGACACAATGTGATCAGATTTAAACCATTTGCACAAACTATTACTTTTCACTTCGATTTTCTGGATAAAAAGATCTCAGATTGTTCAACGATCATCTCATTATTAATTATTCTTTTGCATTTTGCAACCGTTCTCTCAGTTTAAAATCCCATTTAAGATGCCATGCCTAATACATACTAGCCGTTAAGATGGAAACAATTATAAAACTCAAGAAACATATTTTATAAAATGATTTTTTTTATAAAAATTATATACAGAATACACTTGAGATAATTCGTTTATAGGATTAACGTAAAGCAAGAATAGAACTAAAGAGCAAATGACTGCTATATCTATGATATAACGTACAATAATATTGACCAGACTGGGCCAATCACGCTCGCTATGTTCATCTTTTAGATCGAAGGAAAAATATATTTTCTTGCAATTTCCTCCACCACCTCATACTTGAATTGGCGAAATTCTGACTCAATAATAGACTCCGCATATTATAATATCTACTGTGAAGCTTTTCTAAGAAGAAACAAATATGGATTTCGGTTAGATTAAAAACTGGGGTAAAAGTACTTGTGACAGACTATTTTGTAGTAGAAGGGAGGTAGCTTCTATAAGTAAACTGTAAACGGACGTGCAAAATTTATTGTGTTTCAGTCCCACATAATATTCATTTGTTGTCATGCAAAACGAAATGCTTACTCGCGGGACTCAGTCGTAAGACCACTCAACTCATAACCTCCTACTAGTCCTCCAAAGAGTCCTAGAGTTGTGTATGATATTCCCTCCGTTTCATTTTAGGTGATGTTTTAGGGTTTTTTGTATGTTCCAAAATAGATGAGAGTTTAACTATTTTCTCTAAATTCTCACTGATTTACCCCTGCTTTGGAATCACAACATAATATTCATTGCCTTTATTATCAGTGAGAGATAATTAATCTAATTTAAGATTTTAAATCTATTCTCTATTAACTTATGATATTTGGTTATCACAAGTGGAATTATATGGGGATTCATAATTTATAGTAGAATTTAGAAACAATTTTTAGGAAGGTATTAATATGGGCAGATTTGGGAAAAATTACTCTCTTTGATATTTTTTAATCTCCGTGAAAATCTCTACATCATCATTTAAATTGGAACGGAGGGAGTATAATGTAGCACGGCTGCAATCCCGAGGAATTTAAAATTCCATTTAGGATGCCCTTATACCAGTAGTAGACTAGCTAGCAACCTCAATCAGGGCCGTACCAAGATTTTTAGGGGCCCTAGGCGAAAACCGAAAATAGGGGCCCTAATATTTTTTTTCAACAATTGTTTAAAGTTAAAAAAACTGATTGTGAGTCAATTCTTCTATAAAACCTTAACTAGCAAATAGCAATTGACCAAAATAAGTATTGTCTACTTCTGATCTTAAAAAATCTATACCCTAACATGCAGATTTAAACATAAATAAAAACAAAATTGCAGAATCCTCTGTTGAAATAATTCTAATCGATGAACTTACCGTACCGAGGTGAATGTCAAGTGATGCATATACAACTTTTTGGCGAATGACGAAATCAATTCGTGTGAATGGATTTAGCCGGTTAGGTTTTTACTTTCGTATATACTAGACAGTCGGTTGGAGTAAAAATACAATTTTCCATCAGGCTAAAATAGTTTAGAAATGGGCTGACAGTAGTTTCTTTCTTCTTATTTTTTCACTACAGGTATTACTAATATACATATAAAAAAAAAAAATTGGGGCCCCTATTTTTCGGGGGCTCTAGGCAATTGCCTATATTTCCTATAGGTTGGTACGGCCCTGGCCTCAATGCCTCGCGTGTGCAAGAAATCACATCAGGGGTCAATGTCTAGTCAAGTTTTCTAGCCGGCCCTCTATTTTTTAAGCTTAAAACTGAGCAGTCTAAATGTGCTTAAACGTACAAGTGGAACTATACAATCAATACATGACTAGACGAGCAGACATGCAGTTAATTGTTTTATTCAAATTGGAACCGAATTTCTTTGACCTTCTCGATCCTTTTCTAGATCTGTTTTGACTTCCATTTTATATTTCTCTCGATCGATTCTCATGGGCGGTAGTACTATAAATATATGCAGAAAGAAATAAGATCCCCAAGCAGCAGTATCATCATAAAAATCCACTGCAAAATAAGTTCTTCATTAAGTACACAAACACAATGTATTCTTCTGGTGGTAATGATGAGAACACTCATATAAACATGATGATTACTACTGGTAGCAGAAAGGAGTTGCAGCTTCAGGGGCCAAGACCTCCACCACTTAAAGTACTACTTAAGGATTCTATTCATTTTCCGGTAATAAAGTTATCAGCAAGAAACCTACCAACATCAACCATAATTCTCGGCATCAGTTTATCAGTCGTCGTCATCGTACATCCAATTTGGGGAATCAACCCATTGTAATTCACTTGAGGTCACCAAAGATCATTCATACTCGACCTCAAGATTTCATGGATTTAGTGCAACAACTTACTGGAAATCATCAACAGCAGTGTACTGAAGCTAACTTTGAAGAGGACGACCATTGGAACAATTCTGATGATACTCGATCCAACAAAGAATTTAACGGTGACGAAGGCACGATCATCGATAACAAAGATATTAAAGATGATGATCCGTTTTTAGAGTTGCAGCTTAATTGTTCATCAGCTTCATCTGATCAGGGTGTTAGTACGATTTCATCTTTGAAGGGTTCAAAAATATTTTCACCAGTGTTTGCAAATACTAGGTTCATATCTTCTCCTCCAAATACTTGTACAAACTCATCAAACTGGCAGGATTTTGGTGGTTCAATATTTTGACAGTATTGTATTCGATTTAATCTACATATTTAATTTGTAATGTGATGATTTATTCAATTTCAGTAATTTGAGTATCAATTACGAAAGTTTAAACATTTTTGTGCATCTAAATTCAAAGCTACGGAGCTAGAACTTGGATTTTGGTGAACCCCCAAAACAACTATTCTATATGGACATAAAATGAACACCACCGAAACTGAGACCTCTAATGGTGAGTCCTACCTGAACGGCTGAACAACAATGGGATCTGACGATGATGACGTTCTTTTTGATATGTCTCTGCTTAGACTTTTTGTTTCAAAAACAATTTTGGGTTCGCATATGGGGAAGGATACATAGTATCTATAACAACACCAACTACTGCCTAAATCATTTGTCATCACCCCGTAAGGGTCCTCCTCCATCACCACCACCAGGAGGAATTCCACGTCTACCACTACTAGAGACGACAAAACATTCCTCAAATTCAGTTTTAGTGACACCATCGAAATGCATGAAACTTACTACTTTTCTAATTAGAATCACCTCTCTCACGAGTCGTCTCTCGTCTAAACATTATTAGCGAAGTGAAAAAACAAAGAAAGATTATAAGTTTTTTTAACACAATTATTATTTCATTTTACAATATGACATCCAACCATAATTACAAAGTTTAGTATTATTAGTAATATTAAACGAAAATCAAATTTTAAGTCCTAAAACAAACACAACTAAAACGTAAAATAAGAATAGAACAACCAATTAGTCATTACAACTTATTTATGACACATAAATCAGGATCGTTGTACATTCTTTAACATTGACAAGAAGTGGACAATCACTTGTGCTCTTTATTTGCTTCTTTTGGATCGAAAGCTAAGTATTCATATTTCGGTCGCGCTAGGCGCATCGCGCTTTACTCGCGACTTACCCGTACTCTGAGTTGGAACCGTATGTTGGCTTGGTGAGCTGTATATATGTATTCCACGTATATTAAGTGAGAGAAACAAATCTAAAGGTCTTCTTTTCTTCCTTGGGAATTTTTCTTCCATGTTTCACAGCTCAAACACAAGTCCAATGATTTTTAAACATTCTTCGTGATGATCTTCTTTTCATGTTTCGCAACCCAAACTCAAATCGAATTTAAACATTTTTTGTGATCGGAGACATGAGTATTTGTTCGATTTTTGAACAACTGTATGAATAGGACAGTTTTCTAGGGCATAAATATAAGAGAGAGCATGTACCAAATCAATGGAAGCAAACCAATTCACAAGTAAATCTAACTCTGTTCAACCTTATGAACAATACCCACAAATCAACTTTCCATCTCCTTAACAAAACAACTAATAAACTGAAATTAAACTTACAAATGACTAAACTCTAAACCCACAAACAAATCACATAAATAAAGAACATAGTTTCCCGTTTCTTCATAGATGAGACCTCCATTTTTGTTAATAATTAAAGGACTGTGCATTGCCGCAGCCATTTGATTGTAAGAACAAGGATTCAATGGTTGATCCAGAAACTTGAGTGAATTTTTTTGAAATTAAATTGGGATTTTTATGAAACCCAAAATTTATTTGTGAATTTGGGGTTTTCTGGGTGATTCGTAAGGAGTGATTGAGTTACAGTTTGTCTACTGGCTAATGATTTCTCAAGCCGAAAGAATGAAGAGCAACTGCAGTGGGCGACTAAACCCATTTATTTGGTCTCTGAACCAGGCGTAGCGAGACGGACCATCGACCAAATCCCAGACTAAACCCAAATTCCAGACTATATTTGGTCGGAGACCAAAGACTAAACCCAAATATAGTCGAGCGTTGATATAATGTTCGCCCCAAAACCAGGCGAACTTAAAGTTTACGCCCCACACCAGGCGGGGTTAAAGTTTACGCCCCACACCAAGCGGGGATAAAGTTTACGCCCCTTTTTTTTTTTTTTTTAGTCGGGCGGGGATAAAGTTTACGCCCCACACCAGACGAACTTATAATTAACGCCCCACCAAATTTAGTCTTCTACCGCTGTGTCACGGCACGGACTAAACCCAAATTTTGGTCTTTTTTTCCCTCTTTGGTCTTTGGTTATACTCGCACCACTGCAGTTGCTCTAAGAAGTTGATATTAGATTTCATCCATGGTAAGTAAAACCCAGATAGCCTTTCTCTCTCCTTTATCAACTCACGTGTAACTTCAAAACAGCAAAAGCTAGACACCTCACCTGCCAATTTGGAGTGCGAGCAAGTAGCTAGTAACAAAAGCGAGTTTTCTAGCATTTTCCTTCATATTTTTCAATTTCCTCCATCGCCTCACCTTTGAATAAGCAAAGTTTGGACTCCGTATGAGATTGAACATATAGTATATATTTAATGGAAAGGGAAATGTAGATGGATGGCTTTTTTATTTACTGGAAAGGTAGAAAGTCCGGTAAAACTATTTTCTAGTAGAATGGAAGATACCTTTAATTTATACGTAAAAAGACATGCAAGTCTCACTCTCACTCACTCACGTAACATTCGTTTAATTGTTGTCATGGAAAATTGAAAATATCTAGTTTGAAACTCAGTTCCTCTCACAGTTTTCTTTTAAATAGATCCCAGGTTGTTGTGAAGCCTCCGTCAAAAAAGCATTCCTAAACAATTCAGCTAGTGACCAGTTGCTTCAAAAATAATCAAAGTTAAATCATAGCATTTAACAGTGGATCAAATAATCAAAGATGAGTAGGGTCGAGTTTAAAGTTAGTGATCTCTCCCGATCTAATTGAAACATGAAAGTTTTTCAACAATCTTTGGACCATAAATTTGGTCCCCAAAGGAACCTTCACCGTCTGCTGGCTTGTTCAACTTTTCCCGAGTCAAGAGAAGAAAAGACTGTTCAGAAAAGCCAAAAGTCCCAACAACTCTTTTTGACCCGACCAAAGGTAGTAACAAAAAATTACTCCTATAACAAATTTGATTTGTCTTACTAACCAATTTGGGGAATCAGCAACCTATTGAGGTCACCAAAATTCATATTAGATCTCCAGATTTCATGGTTCCAGTGCAACAACTTACTGGAAATCATCAGCAATCTAAGTTCACATTGGAGAGGATCATGACCAGTGGAACAATTCTGATAAATCTTTTTTTTTTTTTTATCCGAAAAGAGATTGTAGTAGATAGAAAGAATGTAAAGAGACAGTTCTGATTAATCATAAATAACGAAGATATTAAAGATGAAGATCAGTTTTTAGAATTGCAGAATAATTGTTCATTAGCTTCTCCTGATCTTAGTACTATTTCATCTGTGAAGGCATGATCATATCTTCTTCTGCAGATACTTGTACAAACTCATCAAACTGCTGGCAGGATTTTGGCGGTTCAATTTTCTTAAAATTGTATTTGATTTAGTCAACATATTGACTTATAACGTGTGATGATCGGTACGTTCAATTTCAGTATCAATTAGGAGAGATTAAACATTTTTTTAAATGAAAATTCAAAGCTACGTAGCCAAGACTTTTGTGCCATGTGGTGAAACGAAATTTGTTGGCATTCGAAAAAGAAAACAAACAAAAATAAAATAAATTGAACCATATTTAAACTGCGGTTCAAAGCATACAAAGCCCACATATAATTAGTGTAAAAGCTTACGTTTTCGCGATCCAAAAGAAAATTAAATCATAGCAGCCACTTGAGCATCCTTTAAAGGCCATGCTAAGAGTAATTCCGCCACCTTTTCAAGGAATCATATCACCTTCATGCACATCATCAACTATGTAAATGATAAAGTCAGCAAGTGCCAACTCTCTGCTCTAAACAATTCGGTTGTGTTTGATATTTCCTGCAGTCTATAAAGATCTGCTTTGCTCATTTATTTTACACAATTCAAGATTCAAATTCGCTTGTGTTCTAGTCTATAAAACGCAAGGAAGAACCCTTACATTGTTGCACCATTGCCTACTGAAGTGCTACGTGCCTATGTCTAAAGATTCATATATGTCTCAGGACTTTTAAGCTGTATACTTTTATTTTTGAATCCAACGAACAAGTTCAAGTCATCAGTTTGTAATTCATTGGTCACTTTACAACTTTGACATCGTAAAGAACAAATATATCAACATTGACAACCGTATCTCCACCACAACGAACATAAACCGCAAGATATCTATTAAGGATCGAGCAAGTGAGAGGAGAGCATTAACGCGGAAGCATTAAACATCTACATTGATAATAATTCGGTGTATCTTTCTCATTAATTCTTCAAGCTATTTATACAATCACAAGACTAGGCTCTTGTTTGTACCCATAATATTCTACACCAAGAATGGGCTAAGTTAAGCCTACAAAACTCCTCTTGTTAGCTAAGTATGGTTCACTGGGCCTAATTTGCTCATCTAGTGAGCCAAGTATGTCTAACTAGGCCTTACAAACACTCCATGTGCAAGAACCCCCAAACTAGGGTAAGAAATCAGCCCACATCGAGGTCAGCATGACATCAACATGACGTCGACTTGCTGCGTCGACAAAGTTGACCAACCGAGAGCGTACCACGTCATCATCGGACTGCCACGTCATCGGTGACACGTCAGTATGCCATGTCAGAAAAATACACAACCAAGAATCGCCACGTCAGCATGCGGTTGCCACGTCGGAAAGAATGTCTAACCAATGTCACGCCACGTCGAGGGAATAGTCCAGGTCACCAATCACGATCGACAGTAACGTCGTCGGCATATTATTCTAACGGCGTCGGCATATTCCTTTTGTGACATCGAGCATGATGTCATTGTCCCAACGCTCTGTCATCTTTTCGGCATCGACAACCCGGCGTCGGTGGTGGCGGATAACCGGTGGCCATGCTGGCAGCAACGGCCGACCCCGGTGATCTGTGTAGCATGATGCAACTTATTTTCGTAGTTAGATCATGTGTAGCATGATGCAACTTATTTTCGTAGTTAGATTCCGTGTAGCACGATGCAACTTAATCCTATAGTTCAGTTTAAGTGCGGCGCGGTGCGGTTTAATTCCGTAGCCCTCGGATCATTCCGCCCCATTCTATTTTCCTAACAGTTTCTACGCCGGCGAGGGTTTAGGTGAATTATTCCTCTTGGGCTTGGCATGTACACTTATTGTGGGTCAACCCTTTACACCCTCTTGGTTCCATAACCCTAATGAAAGCTTCTAGAGTATTCCAAAAGGCATGCAGGGAAAGTAAATTCAATTTATGCCAGGGGGCATGCAGGGAACTTATGCCAGGGAGTCATGCAGGGAATTTATCACAGAGGCATGCAAGGGAATTATGATTGAGGAGGCATATAGGGAGAATAAAAGCAATTTATGGCAGGAGGCATGCAGGGCATGTGAAGACGTTTCACTTGAGGAAAACGGAAATTCGCACCATAAAAATACTGGGCTTCAGAACCCCAAAAGGTATGCAATATTTAGACACAAAATATTTGTAAAAAATCCTAAACTGACTTTAGCATCGGAGGGTGTTTTGGCAGGTACACCCCCTACACAGTTCAAAATCGTGTTTGGGGTATAAGTAATTTTACCATACAAACAACTCTCAAGACATAAGACTTGGTTCTCATTCAATTCCTAATATAACTCTCACAACTTAAAATACGAATCTTCTAAATATAGACTCTTCTATACTATTTCCTAATACCCTCCCTCAAGATGGAGCATGGAGATCACGAATGCCCATCTTGGACAAAAGAAATTTAAACTGAGCTTTCCCTAACGCTTTTGCGAAAATATCTTCCAATCGTAGTTTAAGGACGTTACGGTCCCATTCGTAGTTTAAGTTTAAGGACGTTTCGGTCCCCTTCGTAGTTAAGGGACATTACGGTCCTCTTCGTAGTTTAAGGACATTACGGTCCTCTTCGTAGTTTAAGGACATACAGGTACCATTGTCGTAGTTTAGGGACATTTTGGTCCTTTTCATAGTTTAAGGACATTCGGTCCCCTTCGTAGTTTTAGAACATACCGGTTCCATGGTCATAGTTTAGGGACATTTCGCTCCTCTTCACTTCAGTAGAATACTTCTTGTACTCTTTAGACCACTCATAGGACTTTAACCTACTTTTGTTGTTCCTTAACCTCATAGGATTTTAACCTATTTTTGTTGTTCTCTATCTCATCACCTCTTGGTGATTGCTTCCCTTTCTTCACAACCCTATGGCATTTTTTTTTTCTTCTATTTTTTTTCTCTTTTATTCTCTTCCCAAGCACGTGCTGCTTTATCTTCGTGATCACAACTTTCCATTGTTTCTTCTTATCAGCTAATGGGTCGCGCATAAGGCTAGCAAGTCCAGCCCAATCCCTTCATCAATTAACGCTAGGGTTCTTCTTTGCATTCTCAAACAGATTCGAAGTTCTTTTTCTCTGCAGTCATTGCAAATCTCTTTATGAAAACATCTAACTTCTCTGCCTCTCCTCTCTCCCTCCCACTTTGCTCTGATACCATGTTAAGGATCGAGCAAGAGAGAGGAGAGCATTAACGCAAAAGCATTAAACGTCTACATTGATAATAATCGGTGTATCTATCTCATTAATTCTTCAAGCTATTTATACAATCAAGCTCTCAAGACATAAGACTTGGTTCTCAAGATATTCAATTCCTAATATAACTCTCACAACTTAAAATAAGAATCTTCTAAATATATACTCTTTTATATTATTTCCTAATAATATCCTATCCTATTCTAACCTAAATATCTAAAATAACCCCGCATGCAGTCCAACTGTTGCAAACGAGAGACAAACTTCTGTTTTTGCGGCCCTAACCGGGTTATTCCCTAGTATATATATAGAAAACTGCTGAATTCCATCGTTATTATTGTATAACCCTAGTTGTTGTATTGAAAGACTTCTATCTGGGGAGAAAGAATAGGGCAAAAGGAAGAAAATGGCACCCAAAAGAAAAACCTCCAATGGAGACGAAAGGATTCTCGAAACCTGCCATAGATGATGCCACTCAACGCAAAAACTTCCGCGAACATCTGAAATATTGCTACTGTCATCACCGTTTACTCTCTCTGGGATGGATTTAACTTTGATGACGATCCAGAGATGTACGCGGCAGAGCTGCTCATGCATAATCAGGCAAGACTTGCTCGCCATTTAAAGAAAGTATATGCTATTGCTTGTGGGTGAAAACAGTTTCTGCTGATTTTGGTAATCTCGGGTGTGTGGGTGAGAAACAAATTTAAACCCTAAACAATGTACTGCAAGGGAGTACTTTAGATTCGAGAGATCAATCTGTACAAATCCGGCCTAAACCAAGAAATGGTCGTTCAGGTTTACTTGATCACAAAGTGAAGGAGAAGGGTTGGTTTTGGGGAGGGAAGCGAAGAAAGTGTTGAGACCGAGAATAGTCGATTACGGAAGAGTAGTTGTTTCACGACTTGTATCAGAAAGTGGTAAGCTAACAGATGGAAATCTGAGTGTTGCATTGCTCCTGACTCAACTTGTCCTTCGGTGGAAATAGGTAAGACCTATTTATACAAGTAGAAGTGAAACATACTCGGTTAAGGAATGGAAAAAAGGGTAAGTAAATGGGAGGAGGTGGTAACCGTTAACGCGTGGAATTGATGTTAAGTAAAAAAGAGCATTTCACCATTACTCCTTGTATTTACTAACGCTGATCCTTATGACGGGCGCGAGTGTACGCCGCACTGCGTTGTAACCGCCAAACCAATACGCAAAGTGGATCCCCGGTTTGTGATATGTATTGATGTCTATAATGTTTTAGTGGAAAACATGTAGCATGGTTGTTGCCTGGCAAGTCGAGCTTTGGATACTTGCTAGCTTGGTGACCTTCGACGGTCGAGATTTTACATCTTAAGAGGAAAGGTAGCCGTCGATCGTTGCACGCTTCCGTTTTTGATAGACGTGTAGGGAAGGCCAGCATGGTGGCGCGGCAGAGTTGGTATGCCATTGGCATGACATGCCTTGGCGTGGCCTAACTAGGGTTTTAGATCAAAGGTTACCATGCGTTGTCTGGTAACCTTGGACAGCTAGGATTTGATCCTGGGATTGAAGGGCGACCGTTGATTTTCGCACGCCTTCGTTTTAGTAGCCGCATAGGGAAGGCCAGCATGGTGGCGCGTCTAGGTTGGCATGGCATGCCTTGGCACGGTTTGGCGTGGCCAAACTAGGGTTTCGGGCCAAAGGTTACCATGCATTGTCTGCTAACCTTGGACGGCTAGGATTTGATCCTGGGATTGAAGGGCGACCGTTGATTGTCCCACGCCTTCGTTTTAGTAGCCGCATAGGGAAGGCCGGCATGGTGGCGTGGCTAGGTTGGCATGCCATTGGCATGCCTTGTGTGATTTGGCGTGGCCAAACTAGGGTTTGGACAAAGGTTACCTTGCGTTATCTGGTAATAACCTTGGACGGCTAGGATTTCCTCCTGAGATTGAAGGGTGACCGTTGATTGTCGCACGCCTTCGTTTTAGTAGCCGCATAGGTAAGGCCAGCATGGTGGCGCGCCTAGGTTGGCATGACATTCCTTGGCGTGGCCAAACTAGGGTTTCGGGCTAAAGGTTACCTTGCGTTATCTGGTAACCTTGGATAGGATTTTCTCCTGAGATTGAAGGGCGACCGTTGATTGTCGCACGTTTTAGTAGCCGCATAGGGAAGGCTGTATAGTGGGGCCGCGGGTTTGGCATGTCGTTGGCATATGGTGCGGGTATCATGGCTAGGGCCAAGGCAAGGTGTGTTTGGCTTAGCGAGGTGGGGCAAATGGTTTGGCATGCCGTTTGGCACAAGGTGCGGCTAGCATGGCTAGGGGACAAGGCAAGGTGTGGTTTGGCTTGGCATGTGGGGCCAAGGGATTGGCATGCCGTTTGGCATATGGTGTGGCTAGCATGGCTAGGGCCAAGGCAAGGTGCGGTTTGGCTTGGCGAGGTGGGGCCAATGGTTTGGCATGCTGTTTGGCACATGGTGAACGATGGAAATAGAGAAAATGTACATGGTTTTAAGGTGAACGATGGTAATAGATTAAGAAGATGGAAAAAGATTAAGAAGATTAAGAAGATGGTTTTATTCCGGAGTCAACACATCACATGAATAGATTAAGAAGATGGAAATGGATAAAATGTAGATGGTTTTAAGGTGAACGATGTTTCCCATATCTCTGTTTGAAGGCCTCTGCCAAGATGAACCTATCCTAATGGACTGAGATACCGGACTGACTAATATCAACAAAATTGGCATTTACAAGGGGACCAGCGGTTGATAATCCTAACTCTAGGTCAACACAAATGGCATATACAAGGGAACCAGCAGTCGACTCTATTGAATTTATTCCGGTTGGTCTGATGGCCCGGTCTCAATTTTTTTTTTTTTTTTTTTTTTTAATTTTTTTTTTGGAGTATCTCAATCACTGTATGTCACCCTATCAATGGTAAAAACTTGATTCGTGTGCCCCACAAATCACTTAAAAGAAAAGTAAAATAAAAACAGAAGGTGAAAAGGACTCGACGAGATATTGCGAAACTACCATGTTATTTCTAACACCTGAGCTCTGTGCTTTTATGAATATACTCTATTTAGATGTTTCCATCCACTCAGATTGGTTCCTCAACTCCTACAATCAAGATGCTTCCATCCACTTAGATTGGTTAGTGCCATCCTTAATATGCATAAGTTCCTAGGCTCTGGAGTTTATTTATGGCAACTAAAAGCTAACAAAGAGTTTCTTCCCCACCCCCAAACTTAAATCTAACATTGTCCTCAATGTTCTAAAGATGAAATTAAAAGCATAAACAAGGAGAAATTGTTACCACTTGATGGAAAAGAAATAAGGAAGGATATTACCGTAAGCATGAGCGTGGGTGCCTCCTAGAAAATGCTAAATTTAAAATCTTTAGATAGACATCAAATACCTTAAAAAGGATTTTCACCTTCCAAAGTCATATACCAATAGCCGAAATAACGGCGGGTCCTCAGAACCAAATAGAGCAGACACAAATGAAAGACTACCATCTTGGATTAGAAAAATGAGCAGATGGAGCATAACTTGATCTAGGGCTTTTATCAAGACAACTAGATTTATCTGGGGTGTCTCTTTGGGCTCTATATAAGTATCTAGGAAGCAGTTCAACCGAATGACATGTCTCTAAGAACTGGGTTTCTTCATGGACAGTATCTGTAGGATCGGGTAGCAGAGTTTGAAAAACTCAAGTAGTATCTTAGATGCACAAAGCTCGAGTCCTAAGTTAGGGACCTCAATTAGGTATGCGTGACAATCACTAGAATCATCATTACCCCCAAACTTAGGTAGAACAATATGCTCAAATGGACCAAAATCTATGGGATGGGTTCTAGGGTCCATAAAGTCAACACAATGTCTAACTTCTTTTGGGGATTGGTCATCTAAACGAACAACATCATCGTATAATGGATTATCAAAGAAAATCTCTAACATAGTCTAATCAACTTAGGTGTTCGTCATGGTTACCTCCTCCGAATCACTGAAAGGTTCATCAAATAATGGATAATCAAACATAGTGCATGTTAAAGGATCAGGAACTAGAGTGTTAATCATGTTCACCACTTCTAAATCATCTATCTCAGAAGACTTAATGACATTAAAGAAATTTAACTCAGTAGTCATATTACCAAAAGATATGTTCATAAGTCCGGTTCTACAATTGATGATAGCATTAGATGTGGCTAAAAATGGGCAGACTAAAATCATCGGTATTTGAGAACTTGGGTCCTGAATAGGCTGGGTATCTAGAAAAACAAAATCCACTGGGTATATGAACCTATCAACCTCAATAAGAACATACTCTATGACAACACGAGGGGCTTTGACAGACCTATCAGCTAACTGAAGTGTCAGTTTGGTCGGTTTCAACTTACCAAGACCTAGTTGGGTGTACACATGATATGGGAGTAAGTTAACACTAGGTCCTAAGTCAAGCAATGCCTTATCAACTACATGATTACTAATAACACATGATATGGTGGGGCATCCAGGATCCTTATACTTAGGGGGTGTTTGGTTCAGAAGAATTGAACTTACTTGACCAACTAAAAAGGTATTCTTATGGACATTCAGATTACACTTAATTTCGTGTACAAAGATCTTTAAGGAACTTTCCATAAGCTGGAATTTGCCTAATTGCTTCTAATAATGGAATGTTGATGTTCACCTGCTTAAATATTTCCATTATCTCGTTGAAAATCGATTCCTTCTTTGTTGGGGCTAACAAGTGTTGATATGGGGCTCTAGGCACAAAGGTACTCCTATCAGGAATTTCTTGGGAGTCCTTAGAGAATGTTTCAGTTTCCTCAGCTACGAGTTCCTCTTGGGAAGTAGAAGGTGGAACTACAGTATGTCCACTAGGCATGGCTACCTTATTGTCTACCGTTTACCACTCCTAAGGGTTGTTATTGAATTCACATGGTTTAATGATTTCTCACCAACTAAAGATATTTATGAACTCCTCTAGGATTGGGTTGTGGTTGACTAGGGAAACTTCTGTTATCTCTTTCACTTAGAGTCTTAGCTATTTGACTTACTTGAAGTTCTAACTTAGCAAAATTCTGATTAGTAGTTTGCAAATTTTGTTATGTTTCCTATTGAAAACTAACTTTGGCTCTTTACTAAAATTTCACGGCTCTTTGCTAACATATCTTGGCTTTTGTCAATATACTAAGAGATTCCTCTAAGCTAGTCATTTTCTTCTCAAAAAGGTTCTTGAACTGGGATGGACCTAAAGAGTCCTTAGTATATCCAAAACCGGGGGGAGGCTGAGAATTACTAGACTTATGTTGGTTTCTCCAACCAGGGTTGTAGGTTTCTGAGTATGGGTCAAACTTATGACAGTTTTCAAACCTAGAGTTGTTGTAGAGAGCATGGTCTTGCTCTTAGTAACCTGACCTTCCCAAAATGAGTTATTGGGCTATATTCCACAACTAGAGATTTGAGTGGCTCTAATCTTATCATCGGGTTCAACAAAAGACATATGTTTATACTTGACCCAACTCAAGGATTCCAACCTTCTAGACAAAGCAGCAAATTTTGCATCTGACCAAAAGCTATCCACCATATTGGTGCTACTTATATTGACCAAGAGTCTTTTAGGGGGTTCAACACAAGACTCCCACTGTTGGGATTTTTCAGCCACTTCTTCTAAAAAGAGAATGCTTCATCAACAGTTTTATCCTGGAACTTACCTTTACATAAAGACTCGACCATGGTTTTGGTCGAATAGTCTAAACCGTCGTAAAGAATTTTAACTAGTTTTATTTTCTCGTAACCATGGTGAGGACATTGGGATAAGAGATCATTGAATCTTTCTATAGACTCGGATGGTAGGTAATGCAGCCAGGTCTTGGCTTTATATTTTAAGGAAAAGGGGAACATCCTAAGTTTCAAGACTTCATCACTAAGGTCTTTAAACTTAATTGTTCCAGAAATTTCTTCAAAGTCCCTAATATGAAAGTAAGGGTTTTCATCATCTTTTCCTAAGAATATAGGGATCATCTGAAGAATACCAAGATTCAACTCATAAGTACCCGTAGAGGTTTGGCAATTTAATGCACCATGCAGGTTGGACCTAGTTGGGTACATGTACTCCTTCAAAGTTGTCATTCTTGGCACAGTTAAAATCCTAGGGGTGAATTCATCACTAAGACTCAAATTCTCTAAACTGAAGTTTCCAAAAACAGTGCTCTCTAAAGAAGAGTCTTCAAGCTCCTTGTTTACAAAAGAAGAACTTCTAGGCTCATCACTAATCAAACGGCCAAAAGTATCTATTTTCCAAGCATGCTCTCTAATAGACTCAAGTGATTTTGGAATACACTTAAAGAATAAAAAAAAATACAAAAACTCTTAAAAGGAAGGGAAGTTCTATGCAAAAACACACAAGGCTGACTCCACCAAAGCAAACCTACTGATTTCTAGCAAACAACAAGCATGATGGCTCCACTTAGATTGTTTCTAGACCATCTTTTACTCTTTCGAAAGGCAATTTGTTACAATTTCACCAAACCTCTGGAATCAATCTGAGTTAAAGTAATTTGAATAGAGACAAGGGAAGCTCAATGGAGCTTTGACACCCAGGACTCACTGGAAAAACATTCACTTGGGTTACAAGGTGGCACGCTCAACTTACATTAACCATCATGAACTTCAAAGTATGCTTAACAGAGCAACCAATATTTTTCGAACGACTTTCCTATTAAGCTCGTCACCCTATTGATATAGTTCTAGTCAGTATTTTAAGATTAGGTTCGTGTTTGGTATCGTTTTCCTAAGGTGGGAAAGAAGAGAACGGTGATGAAATCCGAACCCTTATCTTATATGGCCAGGCCTTGCCCTTTACTAGAAATTAAATCTGTGTTCAGTTCCTCAACATATATGCATATGAAGGAAGACAGTAACCTGCTGACAGGGGATTCGCGGGTGTTTAGATAAACTTACCTCCCGTTCCAGACGGGGGATGAACCGTTGAAGTCGACTCGGGCCATCGACTCCTATGTCAGTGTAAGAACCCGAGGGTCCGAGAAAGTATCGTAACTGTGGTCCTTCCCTGCAGCAGTTTAATTTAAATTAACCCTTCCTTAGGGTTTTAAAAATAAATTCCAAAAAGTCCAAAAATAAAAAAATTACAAAAATAAAATCCTATTTACAGTCTCTAAATATAAAATAAAATAAAATAAAATAATTATATACAAAATCTTCTTCTTCACTCCTTTTGGATTCCTCTTTTCCTTTCTTCTTTGGCTTCGCTTTTCTTTTCAGCACTTTCTCTCTTTTTCTTTAGCTCATCTCCAAATCTGAGAGCAAACAAGAAATACCAAAACACGTAAAAAAGAACAATAATAAAAAAAAACCGAAAAACAAATCTGTACACAAGTCCGCGTTGGCAACGCCAAAAATTGATGGTATTTTCAATGATGTTGTAGTAATAGGTTTGTTCAGACTTGTGAAAGTAGATTTTTAAATTTAATTTTAAAGCAAAAATATAACAAACTTAAAACATAAAGTGTTGTGAAAATTATGGAGAGACTGGTGCTAGGATTCCACCAATTTCCGCACTCATATGGTTCATATATCAAATCTAAACAATAAAAGCTCAAATGATAAAGTTTTCGACTCTAATTCATTGCCTAAGCTAGATTTCGAAAGTAATGGGTGCAAAACTAAAGCATGGGACATCAAAACATCTAAGCTAAGCATGACCCATCAATTGTAATCACAACCATTCAATGAAACTCATAAATCAATTGAATAACAATGCAAATAGTCGTAACAAGAATTGATAGAATTACCACATTTGTGAAAGTTGGCTTCCGTCGTCGCCCCGGAGGATGGGATTAGCTCCTCATATTGGAAATATGCTCAAAAGTTGATTTCATTGCTCAAAAAGGCGTTTGCAAAAGGGAATGGTATAAAGCAGTGTGCTTGTAACAGAAATAGTTGTTACAAAACCCACTGTTACAGAGAAACACTAACAGACTATTACGAATTCCAAATAATTGTTACAGACACTGTTACAAAGATATTGAATTTGAAAGTAAAGGAAATGGTTTCTGCGAATGTCTATATAAGTTTTTCTGTGTTCTTCCTCTTCTTCTCTGCAGCAATGGTAATTGTATGCAACTTCTTCTTTTTGCTCAATCTCTGTCCCAAAACTCTCCATCCCCTCTCCAATCAACTCCAGCACCTTAAATACCCCTTACAGGCCCAAGAATCACGCCAAAAAACTCACAGAAATCTCTCACTTCAATGCTGCCATTTACGGGAATAATTCCCCTTCTCTTTCTCTGCATGCGGTAATATCAATGCTGTACAAGACAAACACGTTGAATACGTGTTTCAGAGGTAGCTAAACTTCCCATCCACAGGTAATCACTCCAAATATATCCCGAAAATCCCGTGAATCACTCCATCCCCTGTTTTAGATCAAACTCCAAGAATAAACGAGTTTTGGTTCTTCAAATCACGTGAAAGACGTGTGTACAAGGTGAGCACAGAATATTTGTTCAATTCCCATGAAAATATGCAACAAAATCTTCTCATAACTGGCGTATCTTCCAATCAATAAAACTGAAATCCGAGTTCTCTCTACCATTTTTCTGTTCTCGGGTAAATAAGGGAACTCCTTTGTTTTGTGCAAATCTCAGTATTATGCTAACAGGTCAATCGCGGTCCTAATCTGACAAGAAATCCCCGAAAATCTCGTATAAAATCTTTCCAGGGAGTTACGTATTTAACTACAGCAGAGAACAATAGTTTCGCGCCAAAAACAAATTCAAACGAAGGAGAAAGTGTTGCCCCTTATCCAACAGCTGGGGTGTGAATATCAAGTGGGTGCCCCTTATCCAAAGTAGGAGTCCGTTTAGCAAATGTTCTTCGGGGGTGCTCCAAGTAAATTTTCGAGCCGATTATTCCAAAAATGATTATTTCCAAAAAATACCTAAAAATACATAAAAACACAATATTAGTACAAAAATCGAGTTCTAACAATACAGACACAGAGGACAATTCAGACACAAAAATGTGTCTATCAATCAACCTTATTCATCTTAACCATAACTAGTTCAAATGACTCAAATGAAACTAGTTAAAGAGTTGTTCAATTGCATAGAAAACACAAGTGAATCCAAATCGGTTGATTCACTTGAATCAATCATGAACATTATAGACACGGTTTGCAAGGATCGCATTCCTTATGATTTAAATGTTTAAGTCCATGAACTGACCAATTTGAAAAATTAACCAGCTTACTTATGCGTACTTAAGCAACCGGATCTGAGTTTGTTAAATTTCCAACTCAGCAGAAATTTTCGGTTTGAAAACTTTCGTGACTAGTTAAGAGTTTGTCAAAACCAAACTCAACAGAAATTTTTGGTTCGAAAACTTTCGTCAGTATGCGTACTTAACCTGTCTCCTTCACCAATTTCGTATACACACATATGCATACACTTGGCTCCCGGTTTATGGATTTATATAGTAATGTGCGAACACACTATATATGCTTATATCCAAAGATGGTTACATTCTCAACTCGTTATTTCAATCATTGAAAGATTCTTCTCTAATGACAATAGTCGTTTTCAAACACTATTAGTATCAAAGCAATTTTCAAGATATTGAAATAATCATTATCGAAACATTCCAAGCCTACATCAAATGATTGTATCACACAAACCATGTAAGATATTACTCGACAATTTTCTCATTATATAAGATGAACTTGGTCGAAGCCAAAGCTTACCAACACATATTTTGAGAAATATGTAAGCGAGATATACTCAGATCGAAAATTCAATTGTGTATTCAGAAAACTATATCTTAGCACGACTTATGTCTCAATATAGGAGATAGTAGAAATAGACTTTCCAAGTGATATATGAGTTCAAGTCTCCACATACCTTTTGTAGAAGAAGTTCCACAAGCTCCCCTTAGTAGTTCTTCGTCTTCAAATGATGAACTCTGTGAAATCTAAGCTCAACTACATTATCTATTTCCTAGTCCGAGACATCTATAAATAGGCTAGAAATTAAGACTTATAGTTTTGATCACTAACATTGACAAACATTCTTGAGATAGCAACGCATGCGAGTTCGACTGAGCAATGCTCTAAGAAAGACAATGGTAAATATTGAGATGAAAATATTAGATCATAATGGATGTACTCATTTGTGAAGCAGTGCGAGAAAAAGGAGGACTGCATTTATTAACAGCATCATGAAAAGTGAAGATACTTTCATGAAACACAACATCTCTGGATGTGTAGATGGATTTTGATTCCATATCATAAATAGAGTATCCCTTTTGACCATAAGGGTAACCAATAAATATGCCAGGCTTGGCACGTTGATGGAATTTATGAGAAATCCTAGTGTTTATTGCAAAACAAAGGCAGCCAAATACACGCAAGGATGAGTAATCTGGCTGTTTATGAAGTAACATTTCATGTGGAGTCTTATGAGACAACACAGGAGTTTGTAACTTTTTGATAATATAAGTAGCAGAAAGAACACATTCACCCCAAAAACGAAGTGGAAGATTAGACTGGAAACACAATGCTCTAGCCATATTGAGCAAATGACGATGTTTTTTTTCAACAATGCCATTTTGTTGCGGAATGTACAAAGAACTAGTTTGATGTAAGATTCCACGTTAGTGATACCATGACTGAAGTTCATTAGATTTGAACTCGGATCCATTATCAGACCGGAAAGTCTGGAGTAGAGGAATGATCAACGAATTAATACTAGAAGAAATGGTAGATATTTTGTGACCAAATTTGTTAATAACAAATTTGAAAAAAATATTGAAGAAACTTTAAAGTTTCTGACTTGGTTTTCATCAAAAATACCCAATTGCATCTTGAATAGTTATCCACAATTGTTAAGAAATATTTAGCACCAATAATAGAGGGAGTTGAGAAAGGGCCCCATATGTCAGCATGAATCAATTGACATTGATGTTTAGATAAAGAAACACTTTTATTAAACTTAAGATGAGTCTATTTAGACAGAGGGCATACATCACATCCGTGACTACATGAAGAACGAATGAAAGGGAAATTACGAGATAAAAACTTAAAACAAGCCACACTTGGATGGCCTAGACGGCAGTGCCATGTATCAACAGTCTTATTTTCAACTAAAGATAAAGCAAATGTTTGAAAACAGAAATGATATAGGCATGTCACCTGCTTACTCCATCCCATCACTTTGGTGGTTCGGCGATCCTGAAATATACAAGACTCGTGTGAGAATTTAACACAATAATTAGATGTGCTGGTCAGTTTACTGACGGAGATTAAATTGAACTTAAAGATCAGGATATGAAATACATTTAGCAATTGAATATGAGGTGATAAATTCACAGTGCCAATGTGATTCACAGATGTATGTGTACCATCCAGCCATTTCAAGCGAGTGAGTGTTTTATTAACAACAATATGAAAAGAAAAGAGAGATAGCGAAGAACAAATATGATGGGTTGCCCCGCTATCAATAATCCAAATATCATTAGAACAAGAAAGAGACGTACCAGCAAAATTAGCATATGGAGCTATATCACTGCAATCATTGTCAGGTTCAAGGAGAGATAGAAGACGTGCATATTGAGCGGCACTGATGGCTGGTGCAGCAGCTGTAGGTTGAGTAACAACAGCAATTACGTGAGACTCTGGATCCCTTGGCTTTGGAAAATCCTTTGGATATCCATTCAATTTCTAGCAGGTCTGCCTAGTGGCCATGCTTATTACAATGATCGCAGAAAGTACGTGCACGCTTGCTGAAACCATTATTTGGAAAAGGTCTCTGGTTGCGATTGTCACTGCGAGTAACATTAAGGGTTGTAGATTCAACATAGGGAACAAAAGAAGAGTTTATACCTTGCTGCTCTTCCTCTTGCCTCACATGATTATAAATCTTGGAAGGGGAATGCATGGGTTCCATGAGAAGAATCTGACTCTGCAATGATGAAAACCGATCATTTAAGCCTTGTAAGAACTCAGTTGACCAATTCTGATTATGATTGTTCTACAATTGATGACAACATTAGATGTGGATAAAAATGGGCAGACTAAAATCATCGGTATTTGAGCACTTGGGTCCTGAACAGGATGGGTATCTAGAAAAAAGAAATCCACTGGGTATATGAACCTATCAACCTCAATAAGAACATACTCTATGACACCACGAGGGACTTTGACAGACCTATCAGCTAACTGAAGTGTCAGTTTGGTCGTTTTCAACTTACCAAGACCTAGTTGGGTGTACACATGATACGGGAGTAAGTTAACACTAGGTCCTAAGTCAAGCAATGCCTTATCAACTACATGATTACTAATAACACATGATATGGTGGGGCATCCAGGATCCTTATACTTAAGAGGTGTTTGGTTCAGAAGAATTGAGCTTACTTGACCAGCTAAAAAGGCTTTCTTATGGACATTCAGCTTACGATTAATTTCGTGTACAAAGATCTTTAAGGAACTTGCCATAAGCTGGAATTTTCCTAATTGCTTCTAATAATGGAATGTTGATGTTCACCTGCTTAAATATTTCCATGATCTCGTTGAAAATCGACTCCTTCTTTGTTGGGGCTAACTTTTGTGGATATGGGGCTCTAGGCACAAAGGTACTCCTATCAGGAATTTCTTGGGAGTACTTAGAGATTGTTTCAGTTTCCTCAGCTAAGAGTTCCTCTTTGGAAGTAGAAGGTGGAACTACAATATGTCCACTAGGCATGGCTACCTTATTGTCTACCGTTTACCACTCCTAAGGGTTATTATTGAAGTCACATGGTTTAATGATTTCTCACCAACTAAAGATATTTCATGAACTCCTCTAGGATTGGGTTGTGGTTGACTAGGGAAACTACATTATCTCTTTCACTTAGAGTCTTAGCTATTTGACTTACTTGAAGTTCTAACTTAGCAAGAGTCTGATTAGTAGTTTGCAAATTTTGTTATATTTCCTATTGAAAACTAACCTGGATCTTTACTAACATTTCCTGGCTCTTTGCTAACATATCTTGGCTTTTTGTCAATATACTCAGAGATTCCTCTAAGCTAGTCATTTTCTTCTCAAAAAGGTTCTCGAACTGGGATGGACCTAAAGATTCCTTAGTATATCCAAAACCTGGGGGGGGCTGAGAATTAATAGACTTATGATGGTTCTCCAACCAGGGTTATAGGTTTCTGAGTATGGGTCAAACTTATGACAGTTTTCAAACCTATAGTTATTGTAGAGAGCATGGGCTTGCTCTTGAAGAATTCGACCTTCCCAAAATGAGTTATTGGGCTCTATTCCACAACTAGAGATTTGATAGGCTCTAATCCTATCATTAGGTTCAACAAAAGACCTATGTTTATACTGACCCAACTCCAAGGCTTCTAACCTTCTAGACAAAGCAACAAATTTTGCATCTTACCCAAAGCTAGTATCCACCATATTGGTGCTACTTCTATTGACCAAGAGTCTTTTAGGGGTTCAACACAAGACTCCCACTTTTGATATTTTTCAGCCACTTCTTCTAAAAAAGAGAAAGCTTCATCAACAGTTTTATCCTGGAACTTACCTTCACATAAAGACTCGACCATGGTTTTGTTCGAATAGTCTAAACCGTCATAGAGAATTTCAACTAGTTTCATTTTCTCGTAACCATGGTGAGGACATTCAGATAAGAGATCGTTGAATCTTTCTAAAAACCTATAAAGAGATTCTCCCTCTTGTTGGATACTTGCACTAATTTTCTGCCTAACAGCTGCATTTTTATGCTTAGGGTAAAATTTCAAATAGAATGCAACAATAAGTTCCTTCCATGTTTCTATCTACTCGGATGGTAGGTAATACAGCCAGGTCTTGGATTTATCTTTCAAGGAAAAGGGGAACATCCTAAGTTTCAAGGCTTCATCACTAAGGTATTTAATCTTAATTGTTTCAGAAATTTCTTTAAAGTCCCTAATATGAAAGTATGGGTTTTCATCATCTTTTCCTAAGAATATAGGGATCATCTGAAGAATACCAGGATTCAACTCATAAGTACCCGTAGAGGCTGGCAATTTAATGCACCATGCCCGGTTGGACCTAGTTGGGTACATGTACTCCTTCAAAGTTGTCATTCTTGGAACAGTTAAAATTCTAGGGGTGAATTCCTCACTAAGACTCAAATTCTCAAAACTGAAGTTTCCAAAAACACTGCTCTCTAAAGAAGAGTCTTCAAGCTCCCTATTTACAAAAGAAGAACTTCTAGGCTCATCACTAATCAAACGGCCAAAAGTATCTCTTTTCCAAGCACGCTCTCCAATAGACTCGAGTGATATTGGCATACACTTAAAGAATAAAAAAAAATACAAAAACTCCTAAAAGGAAGGGAAGTTCTACGCAAACACACACAAGGCTGACTCCACCAAAGCAAACCTACTGATTTCTAGCAAACAACAAGCATGATGGCTCCACTTAGATTGTTTATAGACCATCTTTTACTCTTTCGAAAGGCAATTCGTTACAATTTCACCAAACCTCTCTGCAATCAATCTGAGTTAAAGTAAGTTGAATAGAGACAAGGGAAGCTCAATGGAGCTTTGACACCCAGGGCTCACTGGAAAAAACATTCACTTGGGTTACAAGGCGGCACGCTCAACTTACACTAACCATCATGAACTTCAAAGTATGCTTAATAGAGCATCCAATATTTTTCGAACGACTTTCCTATTAAGCTCGTTACCCTATCGATCTCGTTCTCGTTAGTATTTTAAGTTAGGTTCGCGTTTGGTATCGTTTTCCTAAGGTGGGCAAGAAGAGAACGGTGATGAAATCCGAACCCTTATCTAATATGGCCAGGCCTTGCCCTTTACTAGAAATTTAATCCGTTTTCAGTTCCTCAACATATATGCATATGAAGGAAGACAGTAACCCGCTGACAGGGGATTCGCGGGTGGTTAGATGAACTTACCTCCCGTTCCAGACGGGGGATGAACCGCAGAAGTCGACTCGGGCCACCGACTCCTATGTTAGTTTAAGAACCCAAGGGACCGAGAAAGTATCGTAACTGTGGTCCTTCCCTGCAGCAGTTTAATTTAAATTAACCCTTCCTTAGGGTTTTAAAAATAAAAATGTCCAATGTTCCAAAAATAAATTCCAAAAAGTCCAAAAATAAAAAAATTACCAAAATTACAAAAATTACAAAAATAAAATCCTATTTACAGTCTCTAAATATAATATAAAATAAAATAAAATAATTATATACAAAATCTTCTTCTTCACTCCTTTTGGATTCCTCTTTTCCTTTCTTCTTTGGCTTCGCTTTTCTTTTCAGCACTTGCTCTCTTTTTCTTTAGCTCCGCTCCAAATCTGAAAGCAAACAAGAAATACCAAAACACGTAAAAAAGAACAATAATTAAAAAAAAACTAAAAACAAATCTATACACAAGTCCGCGTTGGCAGCGCCAAAAATTGATGGTATTTTCAATGATGTTGTAGTAATATGTTTGTTCAGACTTGTGAAAGTAGATTTTTAGATTTAATTTTAAAGCAAAAATATAACAAACTTAAAACATAAAGTGTTGTGAAAATTATGGAGAGACTGGGGCTAGGATTCCACCAATTTCCACACTCATATGGTTCATATATCAAATCTAAACAATAAAAGCTCAAATGATAAAGTTTTACTGACTCTAATTCATTGCCTAAGGTAGATTTCGAAAGTAATGGGTGCAAAACTAAAGCATGGGACATCAAAACATCTAAGCTAAGCATGACCCATCAATTGTAATCACAACCATTCAATGAAACTCATAAATCAATTGAATAACAATGAAAATAGTCGTAACAAGAATTGATAGAATTACCACATTTGTGAAACTTGGCTTCCCTCGTTGCCCCGGAGGATGGGATTAGCTCCTCATATTGGAAATATGCTCAAAAGTTTATTTCATTGCTCAAAAAGGCGTTTGCAAGAGGGAATGGTATAAAGCAGTGTGCTTGTAACAGAAATAGTTGTTATAGAACCCACTGTTACAGAGAAACACTAACAGATTATTGCGAATTCCAAATAATTGTTACAGACACTGTTACAAAGATATTGAATTTGAAAGTAAAGGAAATGGTTTCTGCGAATGTCTATATATGTTGTTCTGTGTTCTTCCTCTTCTTCTCTGCAGCAATGGTGATTGTCTGCAACTTCTTCTTTTTGCTCAATCTCTATCCCAAAACTCTCCATCCCCTCTCCAATCAACTCCAGCACCTTAAATACCCCTTACACGCCCAAGAATTACGCCAAAAAACTCACATAAATCTCTCACTTCAATGCTGCAATTTACGGGAATAATTCCCCTTCTCTTTCTGGATGAGGTAATATCAATGTTGTACAAGACAAACACGTTGAATACATGTTTCAGAGGTAGCTAAACTCCCCATCCACAGGCAATCACTCCAAATATATCCCAAAAATCCCGAGAATCACTCCATTCCCTGTTTTAGATCAAACTCCAAGAATAAACGAGTTTTGGTTCTTCAAATCACGTGATAGATGTGTGTACAAGGTGAGCACAGAATATTTGTTCAATTCCCATGAAAATATGCAACAAAATCTTCTCATAACTGGCGTATCTTCCAATCAATAAAACCGAAATCCGAGTTCTCTACCATTTTTATGTGCTCGGGTAAATAAGGGAACTCCTTCGTTTTGTGCAAATCTCAGTATTATGCTAACAGGTCAATCGCGGTCCTATTCTGACAAGAAATCTCCGGAAATCTCGTATAAAATCTTTCCAGGGAGTTACGTATTTAACTGCAACTGAGAACAATAGTTTCCCGCCAAAAACAAATTCAAACGAAGGAGAAAGGGTTGCCCCTTATCCAACAGCTGGGGTGTGAATATCAAGTGGGTGCCCCTTATCGATTGAGGTGCCCCTTATCCAAAGTAGGAGTCCTTTTAGCAAATGTTCTTTGGGGGTGTTCCGAGTAAATTTTCAAGCCGATTATTCCAAAAATGATTATTTCCAAAAAATACCTAAAAATACATAAAAACACAATATTAGTACAAAAATCAAGTTCTAACTATCAATCAACCTTATTCATCTTAACCATAACTAGTTCAAATGACTTAAATGAAACGTTAAAGAGTTTTTCAATTGCATAGAAAACACAAATGAATCCAAATCGGTTGATTCACTTGAATCAATCATGAACATTATAGACACGTTTTGCAAGGATTGCATTCCTTATGATTTAAATGTTTAAGTCCATGAACTGACCAATTTGAAAAATTAACCAACTTACGTATGCGTACTTAAGCAACCGGATTTGAGTTTGTTTAATTTCCAAACTTAGCAGAAATTTTCGGTTTGAAAACTTTCGCCAGTACTTAAGGTCACTAGTTAAGAGTTTGTCCAAACCAAACTCTGCAGAAAATTTTGGTTCGAAAACTTCCGTCAGTATGCGTACATACTTAACCTGTCTCCTTCACCAATTTCGTATACACACATATGCATACACTTGGCTCTCGGTTTATGGATTTATACATTAATGTGCGAACACACTATATATGCTTATATCCAAAGATGGTTACATTCTCAACTCTTTATTTCAATCGTTGAAAGATTCTTCTCTAATGACAATAGTCGTTTTCAAACACTATTAGCATCAAAGCAATTTTCAAGATATTGAAATAATCATTATCGAAACATTCCAAGCCTACATCAAATGATTGTATCACAAAAGCCATGTAAGATGTTACTCGAAAATTTTCTCATGTTATAAGATGAACTTGGTCGAAGCCAAAGCTTACCAACACATATTTTGAGAAATATGTAAGCGAGATATACTTAGAATGAAATTTCAAATGTGTATAGAGAAAACTATATCTTAACACGACTTATGTCCCAATATAGGAGATAGTAGAAATAGACTTTCCAAGTGATAGATGAGTTCAAGTCTCCACACTAGTGGAAAATGTGGTTTTCTGGACTCACATCCTCGACCCTCACTAACGGTCAATGGATAGTTGACCAATAAAGACCGTCTCTGATATAATAAATTTCCGGAGCATATCCCAGAGGCTTAAAAACGGTCGTTCAATTAATATTTTAATTACCACCATGTCCTGATTCACTAACCCACACCGAGACGGCTCCACCTAGTTGATTCAGTGGTACTTTTCTAAGGCGGGAAGTTTGACTCGGTTCGCGCCACTTCCTACCTCGTTATTACCGATACTATTTATCTCCTTCACATCTTCCCTCTATCTACATTAGTTAATTTGCAGAGAAAAAAATCAAAAACCAAAATTTCTCCTCCTCTCTCAGAACTCCATCATTAAAACTAATTAAGCCCTTATATCACAAAATCTTACTAAGATTAACTTTGTTCTGACTTTCAATTGTGCAGCAGATTAGGTTTAACTCTCAAAATCATTAGGTACTGGTAAAGTTAGGGTTTTTGATTGGAGTTTTCTTTTCCTTCTTTTTTTTTCTTTTACTGGTCGATTTGTTCATGGGGTATAACAATAACTTGTTTTATCGGTGGATTTCGTGTAAATCTCAATAGCGACCTAGTTGTAATTCTTTCAACAGTTACAATTAGGGTTTTGGATTGAAGTTTTCTTTTTCTTTTCTTGGTCGATTTGGTCATGGGGTTTAATAATTATTGTTTTGTTTGTTGATTTCGGGTTCATCTAAACAGATTTGCGGTTGATTCTCATCGGGTATATGATTTTATCGATTTGGGTGATAACATGTATTAGGGTCTGTGTATCATGTTTTAGGTTGTGTTATTGAAAAGAATCATGTTTTATGGATGTTACCCATAGATTTTTCTTTGTTCTTCCTTTTGGTTTTGCGAGTTGGTTCCTTATGTTTTTATGTGATGGCTTAATAGGTTATTCAAGTTTGAGCATCTGTTATCCCTCTTCCTTATGTTCATTATTTGATGACTTGCGAAGGGTGCAACACTAATAGTTAAAGTTTTCTGTCATATATTCAAGGCATGACCTCAGTGTATATATGACCAGCTAATTGGGATAACATGCTTTTAGTTGTAGTGAATTAATGCAGACAATGTAATCTCTGGTTTTGATGAAATGGTTTGCTATGCTTAATGACACCATTCTTTGTGTGTAGTAAGCGGGTTTTCCCACACTACACCCCTCACTATATTTTGATTAATTAGTCCATTGAAAGTTGAATAATTGAGAATGTTTATTGATTAATTTCATGAGTTGTTTACGGGGGAAAAGTAGGATTACACTTAGCAAGTAAAACACTCTTGAACTTTCTCTCTCCTAATGACTTGCCCAACAATTCCAAAAAGATCCCTCCTTACAACAGACTCACTCAACCCTTTATATAGGGCGATACATAGTGGATGACTAATCTATCCTTTTATTTCGGAAATGTTCCGCGAAAAGTGTCGCAGATGTACAAACATTTATTCTCGCGACACTTCTTAACCCTCGCCCGGTTCCATGTCTTTCTGTTTGTTTTGTGTGTCGTTATTCATCGCGTCATTTATTTTAGGCATATGCTGCTATCGCCTCATGACGTTTGTTTATTAACCCCGCGAGCCCTGCACGTTGCGATATTATGATCCTACATCTTGCCTCTTTTTCCTTGAATATTGCTTGAAGAGCGATTTTTAAGGAAAAATATGTTGTTGTAGTAATCTTTGGTCTTTGTTGTGGAAGGAACGAGCGAAAGAATCTTTGGACTTGAAAAGTACGTACTTGCCTCTATTCTTTTGCGAAGTTCCAAAGTTTTGCATCTCTGTCTCTCCTCATACTTTTCTTGCGAAGGAAGAATATCATGAGAGCGGAGTCTTTTTATTCGCTTGTTGCTTATCTTTATCATTTCAATTCCGTACACGTTTTTAACCATTAAAGCCGTTTCTCGACACGTCTCTTCCAACCGTTTATTCTTGACCGTTCATGTCTCTTCTCGCATTAATTGACCTCGTTTTTCTCGAGGATCTTTTTCCTATATATAGTTTTCTTTTCCCCTCCTTTTCATTCTTTAGTTTCTCTCTGCAACTTCTTTGATTTTCTCCTTCCGCAATTTGCGCTCCTCGCTCTTGCAAATCTTCTCCACTCTTTTGCAAATCTTCTCTCCGTCTTTTCTAGCATCGATCTTAACCTTTAACCTCTCATCCATTCCCATGCGATAATGGCTGCCATTAGTCGTGCATACAAAGCTTCTTTTGATGAAGTTCAACGAAGTTGCTCGAGAAGGGTTTCACTCTATCGACCATTCCGATCAAGAACCCTCATCCATTCTTTACTGCAAGGTTATTTTTCGATCATCAATGTGATGATCAAAGGATTATAGTCTCGCTGGGTCAGCTTCTCGCGGGACTTCCCATTCCCTTATACGATCCAGAGTTGCCTCTATTTTATGAAATCTTGGCCCATGAAAAATTCTCTCGGAGATGTTTATCGGTTGAGTGGCGATTGCATTCGCCTAATGCTTGAATCCCGCGAATCGTGGCGGCAAAGGATCTTTATACTCTCTATTGTTAGACACCCCGATTTCAAAGACTTGGAAATATCTGCCCAGAGAAGTACTGCTTGTATGAAATTTTTTTGAAAATTATTGGTGATAAAGATGGTTAATGCGAAGTCTCGTTGGGGCATTCGCCTTAAAAAGAAGGATAATGTCTGCGAGGATAAATTGCTCATACGGGATATTGATTGGCACCGGGTAATAATACTACTCTCGCCACTCCAAAGATGAGAAATGGTGGGTTGTACCCTTGTTTTTAAATGGTCCTTATATCGCGGGCTCGCACGTTCTTCCCGCGAATCTCGCAGGTATCATCCTTGGGAGTTCAAATGGCTTTGATAAAGCAAATGAGGTATGTTTCCCATTTTAAACCTTGCCTTCGCAACTTTCTTTTTTTTTTTTTTTTTTTTTTTTTTTATATGTTGAGTTTGTATAATTTTTCAGATCGCCAAATTGAGAAGAAAGTACAAGGATAATCCGTTGGAGAGTACTCTGACCATACTTCGATCGCTTACGAGTGAAGTAAGAAACACTTCCTTTGTTATTTGAAACAATATTGTTGCCTCTGTTTCTTATCTTTAACCGTTTGCGAAGGTTGGAGTTGAAGAAGGCGTAGTGTGAAGGATAAAAGTAAGGGCAAAGCGTAAGCTCGCAAGAATAAATCTTCGCTCCACTAACTAAAAAGCGAAAGATTCAATCTTCTTCTCGCCTTAACTCAAACTCGAGTCTTGATGAGGATGACCATGATTCGAATCGCTCTCTCGCTCAGGGGGACCCCGTTGTGGTTCTTCTATGGGTCGGTTGTCTAGTATCTTCTACGATTCTTTCCAAGGAATGGGAGATGCTCCCCAACCCTCTCTCTCGCGGAACTCTCGCAACGTGTGCAATGCCACTCTCTTTGGAGGGCAATGATTCTTTCAATGGAGTCTCTAGAACTATGTCTCCCGACTTCTTGAATGCGCTTGGATCCTTGGTATGTATACAATCATATCTCCCCATTGACTTTATATTGTTGTATATGTATTATGACTTTTCTATCTTCTTTCATAGGTTGGAAGGTCTTCTTTTGTAGTTGCCTCGGATCTTGAGAGAAGACGTAGGCAATCTTGAAAGGAAGAATTCTCAGTTAAATAAGAGGATTCGAGAATTAGAAATTGAAGTCGCGTCATCTCGCGATAAAGACGAGAAAATTCAAAAGTTAAATACAGAACTTGATTCCCAAAAGGAGAGGGTATCCACCCTTCAAAACGCTAATCAACAACTTTATGGTATAATATTTTGCCTTCTTTTATTATTTTTATTTTATTGGTCGCGTGTTGCTTGATCTAACTTATTACTTTTGACGGCGTATATAATCTCTCCGATGAGGCTATTCTTCTCCATACATTTCCGAACCTATGGATAATAACCTTCTTCTCGCTCACCTCAACACTTCTTTAAGTAGTTCTTGAACAAAACTAACTCTCTTTCATTAGATGAACTTGGACCAAATATCGCCTTTTAGAGATTGAACATAGATCCGGTTTAAGCGCGGCCAACCAATTTAAACAAATGTTTCTTGAGTCTCGTAGAGAAATCAAAATTTTGAGGAAGAAAATTAGTGATCATATAGATGACAAAGATCGTATTGCTAACAATGGTGCTCAAGCATTGGCAACATTTCAAAAATCTCTTCTTGAGCTACAAATTGAGCGAGATGAATTGCTTCGCGAATTCCTTACTTAGTGAGCGAGAAGATCAGATTCGTTCGCTCCTTGTTATAAATAATGACGATGAATTCGCACGGGCTGCACGAAAGTTTTAGATAACGCAGAGAAATAACCTAGGGGTTGATGTTAGTCTTCATGTCGAGCATACTTCCTTGGTTAAAGATATGATATCGTGAGAGAAGGTTGCTTATTATACCTTCTTGTTTCTAACCATTTGTCCGTTTGTAAATTATTAACTTGTTGTTACTTATTTGAGAATGCGAGAAGAGGCTTCGGGTTAGAATTAGAGAGCTTGAATGAGAAAGAACAACTTGCCGGGGAATTTTCAACGAGAATTGAAGAACTTGAATCGAAAAACAACTGACTCGCGAAGAGTCTCTCCCTCCGTAATAACAAGTATTCCAAGTTGAAGAAACAATTTGAAACAACAAGTGGAGAACTTTAATAATGATCTTTGTTCGTTTTAATGGAGCCATGGAGTATGTTTGTAAGCACAGAACATCCCTCTGCATACATATCCTGGCTTCTTGAAAAGGTTCCGAGAATCTACCTGTCTCTGAAGTTTCGATAGTGAAGTCGGCGAACAAGAAAATTAAGCGATGAGAATAATAAAACTAATGAATCATATGAAGAAGAAGAATCACCAAAGATATAATTCTTTTTGTTTTCTTTTGCTTTGCGTGTAATATCTCGTACATTCTTTGTATCTTTGTTATAGTGAACTCTCTTTTTTTTTATGAATTCAATCTTCATTCCCCTTTTTTGTTAGTTCTTCCTTGTAATATAATTGGCTAACATTATTGATGTATAACTCTTTCGTCAGAAGATGAATAACAATGTTCCATCTTTTCCATTCCCATACTTGCCTCTGTTATTTATCTTGAGATGGAAGATTTTAGTTGTCTTCTTGTATTTGATAATAATCTTATTTTGAATTGAAATGGATCATCGCGACGGAATCGCGGGTATCTTCATGAATTGAGAATTCTATCTCTTTTCTTTGCGACAAGGTCGCAGCCGCCTCTACACTTTCATGCAAAGGCCCATTGACCTTGCCTTATCATTTTGTGTGGTCTTCCAAGTTAGACCTCCCTAATTAGAGGTCCTCCCTGCCACGCGTTCATTGCGACAAAATCGCGGGACGTCTTTACACTTGTATGTAAAGACCCATTGATCTTGCCTTATCATTTTTCAAGTATTTTTGCCTCTGCAGGATGTTTTGGTTGCAACAATATGACAGGCCTAGATATCCTTGCGAATATAAAGCCCTATGACATTGCCGTCTTGCGACGAAATCGCGGAGACGTCCGTACACTTTCGTGTAAAGACCCATTGATCTCGCCTTACCCTCGCGTTAGTATTATTGCCTCTGCAGGATCATTGCACAAATATGACAAGCCTAAGTCTCCTTGCGAAAACAAAGCCTCATGACATTTGCGTCTGTTTTGGCACTCCCCCTAATGGAGAGTACCGCCCTTATCATCTCCCCGGTTGCCCCTTCAAGGAGGCGAAACATCGGCCATACAAGACTAGCTCCTCCCATCCGGTCTTAACAACATGACAGTTGTTTTGCAGTCTCTTATCCCTTATACCTATAGGGTTTATGGTTACGAGACTGCACCCTAAGTGGAGTTTTCTTGGGCGAGTGCAACGCATGCCAAGACTTGCCAAGAATGGCCGGGGTAGGTTCATCCATCCCACGGGCACTGGCTCAACCGTGTACCTCGGCGCCTTGAGCATACACGACTCCTAGGAAGAGACCCTCGGTCGCCCAACCGTGGTATAACCTACATATGTAGTTGGGAATCCAAGGTACCTCTTAGGATAGGCTTTCATGGGCCCCAAATTTTCATGGTTCGAGGCTTCGGGAGCGGTGTAACCTTCCCCACGAACCACGGCGAGAGATACCCCTTATATGACGCACTTTAGGTCTTACATTTGCCTCTTACGAAATGTTATTCGCGAACTAGGGTGTACGCCATAAAGGTTCGTCCCATTCATTTGCGCATTTATATTTGTTAAATCGTTCAATCATTCATGTTTCATTATTTGCGATATTTGTCTGCAGAAGTATTCGCATGTTCTACATTTCACTTGTTGTATTTCACTTTTCTTTCTTAATCGTATTCTCATTTTACTCTTGCTGCGAGATTCTCGCACATCATTACTTCATTTGTTACTTTGCATCCTATTTGTTATTGATTATTCACTTCTTATGCCTTTTGTTCCTCATATCTTTTTGCTTCTTCATTGTTATAATATTGGTCTGTCTCTAAGCATTCACCTCGCGGGGTATGTTCAGCCCTCACTTCTATAGCATCAACCATCAGTTTTCTTTTCTCTCTGTTCATTTCTCACATGTTGCTTCCAACCCTTTCTTTTGGCACTTCTTTCTTGCAGTTTTCTATATCGACCTCATGGCAACTGTTGCGACTCCTTCCAATCCCCGTATGATACCAATGCCACTTGGGTGTGGAAATTTTATGCATTGATGGTATGTTGAGGCGATCCCCAAAATTTCATGAAGCCATGGCCTCCCAATTAGTGCATTGTACGGGGATTCCACATCAACCACTTGAGAATAGAACATCGATTGATAATCCTTGTAGAGGTATTCTCATGTGAACCTCTCCCTTTGGCTTGTTTGCGGTGCCATTAAAGCCATATATCTTGTATGTCGAGGGATTAAATCCTCATCTTTTCCGCCCATCGTCTTGTAAGTATGGTAGAAGAGAATATTCACCGAACTTCCAGTGTCGATTAGAATTCGGTTGATCGCCCAACAAGCTTCGCCTCATCATCTTCCCCATTGTTTGGTTTCGGGTTAATCTCTAGTTTCACAACCAACGGGCTATCGTGTGTTTCTCTTCCTTTTGGTACTTCATCTGCAGAGAAAGAAATAGTCTTCAAGCGCCACTTTTCTAATCTGCGTCGTTCTCGCATGAGACTCATTATTTCTTTATCATTAGCATCTCTCGCAAACTCTCTTGAGTACGTTGTCATGGAAATCTTCGATGGTGCGATAGGAGTGGACAATAGAGTTGCAGTTCAAATTCTTGGCTTTTGTTCCTACTTCTATCACAAATGTTTCCTTTCCTTTCGCTCGACACCGTTCCGTGCATCTCGGTGGTGGTGGTAACGTACGGCTGCTTCTTCTCCCTTTAGAAAGTGATTCGGCTTCCCCGATCAATCATCTCGAGAATAATTCTCTTTATATTTCTACAATCGTTTGTTTGATGCCCATGGAAGCGATGGTAAGAACAAAACTCATGACTTCTATCGCCGGCGGTGGTTCCATTCCAACATTCCAAGGTCTTTGGTACATTTTCCATCACAAGTATAGCTTCCCGAGATCTTTTCAACGCTAGCATTCGGTGGAGGCATCTTAATCTGTTCCCATCTTTGTTCTATGACTTCTCTCGCCCTCCACGGTTATTTTGTCTTCGTCCACCATAAGTTTCTTGCACATGATCTAGCCTCTGAATCTTATTATTCTTTATTACGGTTGTAGTAATTCCTTTCACGTTCAAACTCTTCTTGATCGTGGCTTCCCATGGCTACTATCTTCTGCTGTCCCTCATCAGCTCTCCTTGCCTGCTGACCTTGCGAAGTGCTCGCCTGTATTTATGAATTGAGGTAACAAACTTGCGTTCGCGGCGTTGGAGCTCGTGTTCGCGATCGGATAAGAATTCATTTCATTTTGTCTTTCTTCTAAGGCAATATATTCTTCCTGTAATTCATCGTGATTTTCGCCATCGTGATTGTATTTTTGATTCTAAAAATTTGAATGTATAACAAGTTAGTCGCGAAGAGAGCATTCACAAATGAGAGTATGAGATATCTCTCCTCAACCCGATCTGCCATTTATTTGCACATGGTCCTCCATCATCGTGTTTGTCTTAAGCTCTCGCCAATCCTTTGTTTCAACCCGAATACATCTTGACCAGTCGATGAAGAGTTGTTACTTATGTATGCTCCCGGGGAATGTGGCTTGTAAATGATTGAAAGATGTGATTGTGTTCCTTGGAGACCTTCAAACCATTTTAGTGCTTCTCTATTAAGCTTGACGCGAAATATTTGCACAATATGGCATCATGATTCTCCCATTGTAACATACATCTCATGTAAGCCTTAATATGTTGTATCGCACAAGTTGTTCCATCAAAGATGTTGGTTAATGCAGGTAGATTGCATTTAGGAGGTATTCCTCCCATCTCGTACTTCTAGCGTGAAGGGATTCTTCGCGGCTTCTGCGATGGCTTCGTCCGATTGTCTCCTTCCTCCTTCCCTTCTATTATTGGTAATCCTCTCATTTCGGCTAGTTCTCTTAAGATTTGTTCATTTGCCTCGAGAATTTGTTTCTTTTGGTCTTTTTAGCTCTGCTTCTCTCCTTCTTCGCTCGTGTCTATTTTGACCTTCTGCTCATTATTTTCTCCTCTTCTCTCCTCGCGACGCTCTTCTTCGTCTCTTTCGTTAATTCGCACGCCATTATATCGGTTGTTCTCTCTTCTTGGTTGCCTCTCGGCTCTCATCATACGCACCCTCTCATCTTTGTTCGTTAATATTTCTATTGGTACGGTTTTGTTCCCTCCTTCTCTCGCGGTTGTCATGGTTATTCTGCAGGATTGCTTCTTCCATCTCTTGATTTTCCATTTTGCTCTTATTCTTTCTCTTTCGCGAGCTAGTCGCGCTTGTTCAATGTAGTGTCTCTCAATGTCATCCTCGATCTCTCGGTTTCTTCTCAATTCTTCTCTCCCGTGTAGAATTATTCTTCCTTCGACAATTTGGATCATTCGGCCCTTGGAGTTGCGTGTTTTCTTGATTTTCCCTATTTCGCTCATTTTGAAGATTTTGGTGAGGAATATGACAATCTTCTATTTCCCCACTTCTCTCGCCATGCTCGTATTCGGATTTTGTGTTTCTTCCCAGGCACTTTCGTTGGTAAAACTCTCCTTCTTTCTTCTCTCGTTCGATCTAGAACTTGATCTCACGCTACTTCTAGATCTCCTTCTTTGCAACCTCATATTTTCCATCCTCAGTTCATGATTTTGTCTTGTCAAGTTTGCTCGCTCCTCTGCTTCTAATCGTCTCTCTTCGTGTATTGTTTGTCTCAATCTTTCTAACGCTGCCATTTCTTCGTTTCCTGGATTCATTTCTCCATTCATCCCTTGCTCTCCTTGTCCATTGTTCACCAACTGCTGCTCCTCTTCTCTCTCGTCTTCAGAATCAGATCTCCAAGTATGCACACTTACTCTATCATAATCCACAGTAGCGTTTGCTCTTTGGGGAGATTGGTGATTGGTTTTGACCTTCTCCATCATTTCTCATATTCATCCTTGATGATTCTCTGTTTCATTCCTCCTTTCTCCAAGCAAGTCTCCCACTTCTTCTTACAATCGTTGGTTGCCCTTGTACATTTCTTCTTCTAGCCATCTTTCTTTTTCAATGAATTCTTGAGTATCTTTTCCAAATCTCTTCTACGTTAATCTAAATTCTTTCCAATTTCTTCGTCAATCTCTGCTCGTCCCTGTTTCTAGCGCATATGTAGTAGCGGGTTTTCCCACACTACCCCTCACTATATTTTGATTAATTAGTCCATTGAAAGTTGAATAATTGAGAATGTTTATTGATTAATTTCATGAGTTGTTTACAGGGGAAAAGTAGGATTACACTTAGCAAGTAAAACACTCTTGAACTTTCTCTCTCCTAATGACTTGCCCAACAATTCCAAAAAGATCCCTCCTTACAATGGACTCACTCAACCCTTTATATGGGCGATACATAGTGGATGACGACTAATCTATCCTTTTATTTCGGAAATGTTCCGCGAAGTGTCGCAGATGTACAAACATTTATTCTCGCGACACTTCTTAACCCTCGCCGGTTCCATGTCTTTCTCGCTGTTTTGTGTGTCGTTATTCATCGCGTCATTTATTTTAGCTGCTCTGCGATCCTCGCGACGTCATTTGTTTATTAACCTTGAGCCCTGCACGTTGCGATATTATGATCCTACACTTGTGCTTTATGGATGTCATGTGATTGTTCTTTGCAACTTAATGTTTGCACTTAGATAGGTTTATAGTTTATTGCTTAAAAGTTCTCTTTCTCTGTGATGGCTCTCTTGACTTTTACTTATTTGAGTAATAACTTTGTTTGAAGTGAGTTTGTTAATATTTCAATGTGTGATGTTGTTGTAGAAAAATATGGCAACACCTCGTCTTTGGAGGTAGCGACCGATTTCGGTCTGGAAGTACTAGGGTGCTAGTACTAGATCACCAAGTACTACTCCTAGCTCAAATGAAGCTAAGCGCCAAGGGTTTGCTCAATTCACAAGGCTCTCCGTCAACCGATGGTGCAAACCCAGTTTGGAAGTCCAAGTGTAGGGGAGTCGACAAGTGTCTTCATCGGATGGTGAACATTCTCCAAGCCAAGGTATTGGGAATCAACTTTGAGGAACATGGATGGCATGAAGCCTTTCGGCGGGTGCATAATGATCTGGTGATACGAGAAAAGCATGAACAACGGTATATTATATAACTTTGTTTTTTGATTAATTTATATGATTAATTGACATCTAATTTGTTTTGTTTTGTTTTGTTTTATGTAGGTGACCAACTTCCGAGAAATTCCTTTCAATTCCTTGGGACAACCGGAGAAGATATTTCTAAGCCATATGCTTCGAATTGGGGTGATATGCGGGAATGTTGTTTCACCACATTATGAGGATTGGAGGATCGTCCTGTGGAATTTAAGGAAGAAATTTGGAGGACCCTTAACAATGAGTACAAGATACATGAAATCATCAAGGGCTAGGTTTTAAGAATGGCAAATAAATCATGGAAGAACAGGAAAGAACAAACTAAGAGTTTGTGGTGTGATAAGTTTGATACTATTCTTTGCGCAAAAGCACAATAGACGGGTGTGAGGAAAGAGAATTGGGAATGCTTTGTTGATTTGTATGCTTGGACAAGGACAAGAAACTAAGGCAGATAGGGAGGGAATCAAGGAAGCAGGCTGAAAGCTCTCACACTTTGGAAGGGATGGCATTGCTCGTCGTCGGCATTTGATGGAGCAACAAAGTCCAACTGGTAGTGTATCAAGATGTGGTATACTTGGCAACACATGTTTATCAAGAAATCCCTCAAGAACATCTTGAGTTAATGGACCCAAATTGTTATGAAATAAAATGCGAGAGAATATGTTGTAAGTTGTTTCTTGGTTTTTGATTGACTTGCATACATTTATCTTTTAGTTTTCTTTGTACCTTGTTTTTGCTTACATATAATCGATGACTTTTGAGGCAAAGATAAGAGAGTTGAGCAAATCGAGCGGTATAGAAATGAAACTAATTTGGACAAAGATGTTGTCGCCACGGTGGGTGAACTTGAATTTTTATTGCGGTTTGCATATAAGAAACTTGTCAATTGCTAGCTAAATGTTTTGTTTACTTCTTTGTAGGTGCTTGGAACTGATCGTAGGGGCTTTGTTCGAGGAATGGGAGGTGGGGTATCAAAGACGGAAGTGCGCGTTGCCATTCCTAGGGAGCGATTACGTCAACAGTCTTTGAAGACTAGAGCCGTGGAAGAACGTGTCCGTACTCTTGAGGTCCCTTTGTTGAGACACTAATGGTAGTTTAAGTTGCAATGCTAGCACCGACAATGCTAATGCTCGGGTAGCATTCTATAATTAGTTAGTGATTAATTGCATGAGTTGCTTTTAGATTGAATGAATGTTTGTTCCAATTGACAGTGAATTAGAAACAATGAAAAGAAAATCTTAGATGTTAGAATAGTTGAATCATGATTGAGTGTTTAACCTTTGATTTTGTATGACCTTTCTTAGCGGCGGTTTAAAAGTTCATTATGTTTGCATTGATCTTCTTATGTGTACTAGTATTTCTTACTATTGTATTGGATGTGGTTATGATCTGCAGGGAATGAATCTTTTGGTGGTTGTCAACCTAATAGTCAAAGAGTAATTTTGAGAAATATGCGAAAGAGATGTGTTGCCTTGGGCCTTATAGACAGGACTATGCCTCTAATAAATGATGAATGTCATTTGGTCAGTTGAAGAAGTTTGTCTAGAATCTTAGGGTCTTTTTGATGGGGATGGAACTTTTAAGGACCTTAACATATGCGAGAAGATTTTATGGCCGCAACACTATGTTTGTCCAATTGTCGGTGATGGTTTTTAATGAAGTTAGAGTTCAGGTTTGCAGTGGAGGTTCGACTTTTTGGGGACTTTTTTTTGGGTATACATGGCTGGGATATACATGTTGGATATATATTTACGTACTGGCCTGGTTTTTCTTTTTGGGTATACATGGGGCCTGTTCAGTTTAGGTGGATGTACCCTTACGAGAGGTATATACGATTCTTTAGTTTAATAATATCCAGTTAATTGTTTTTGGAACTAAGCAAAACTTACATATCTTTGTTTACTGACTACATGTGCAGGATGATGAGATACTACAAGGTTCTAGGTCGCAACAAAAATTATGTAGAAGGCTCTATTACAAAACAATATGAGGTCAATGAAGGAGCGCGCCATTGCGTGGAGATACTTCCTGCGGTGAGGCGAAAATCTTTTAAGTGTCGTGGAAAGATATCAATGCCCAGTGATGTTTATGAAGGTCCATACCCAGCTAATTCACAAGGAAAACCATATTTTTTGTCCACCGTAGAATACGAACAAGTTCGTTTGTGGATATTGAGACATTCAGATGAAAATACTGAATGTGAAGAGTAAGTAAATCCCAAGTTGATTTTTATTTAGATCATTTCATCACATTATGCACTGGCTTTTAAGTTCAAAGACATGAATATAGTATTGATCAGTGATAGATCTTAGTTTATTAATTTATTACATCTAATGAACTTAAACTAGGAAGTTAACTACCACATGCTAAAACCGAGAAAGTTTCTTATTATCTTTTATATTGCTTTGTCGCTATGTTTGATTTATGGTTCATTTTATTGCCATTAATTGTTAAACATTTGGGATTGTTATAATGGCATCTTCAAAAATCTGTGTGTGCTCGCTCGAAGCGAGGTAATATAGGAGTAGTAGTACTACTTGATTATGTGAATTCTTAGTTTATTAGTTAATGCTTATATCAATTGTCACTTTGTGTGTTGTTTGACAGAAGTACAAGATATACGGCCTCGTAATTTTAACCAAACAAATATGGGAGGATAAAACCTACAGACTACATTGAATGGCTACGAAACAACTTGAAAGCACTCCCATGACAGATTTGCGTAGGTGGCAATTGGTCCTACCTTCACTCTGATTTCGTACAACTCATATTTTGTTAATGGCTATCTTTTTTACACAAAATTGATGCGAAAAAAATTTAACTACACAAAATAGTGGAGTCACCATGGAAGATTGCACAGCTTTCGAGCAAGTTCCGAGAGATACTAACTTGGTCGATGACGATACTACATACTACGACGTTCTACAACGTATACTTGAACTCGGATTATGGAGTTTTCTGCGAAATTATTTTTTTGTGATCAAGTGCGAGTCGAAGACAAAATACATGGATCCTATGTGGATGCGGATACAAAGTTGAGGTTTGTCAACTTTAGAAGGTTTATGAGAAGCTCAAAAGAAGTCGACGAGCCATTCATCCATGCTTCCCAAGCTAGACAAGTTTTTTTTGCGAGAGATGTGACAAGGGAGCATTGGAATTTGGTTTTGGAATCTCCAATAAGATCAGACCCCAATAAGAATGCTTTGGAAGATCCATTTGTCTTCACTGCAAATGCGAATGAAGCTCCATCAATTTTGACAACTATTGGAGACGATGAGTATTGGAATGGAGAAGCTCGGGTAAGGTTTCATTCTATTTCTTCTTACATGTCTCTTCTAGTAGATTCCATATTTTTTATGTTTACTTTCGTTTTAATTTAAATTTCTACAATTGGTTATCTTTCCAAGGGCACGGGAATTGGGGATACACGTACGTGAATGAACTTTCCCAAAGACCTTATAATTCAACTGGTGGAAATCATGCAGCTCCCTGCGCACATGTGAGTTTTCCTGTGCATCTTAAAGGCATTGTATATTCAGAACCTTGACAATTAGTACTTGTTTAGCTCCCCTGTGCACATATGATTACTGGTTTAGATTGTGCAAGTATCTTCATCTTCCCCGTATCTCGCCTTCGATTTCCACGAAGCTTCGTTTTGTAGCAATCTTCTCCTATCGTAGTTATGGTTGTGTGATAACTTTCCCAGAGTTTGTGGCCAATCGCATGAATTTATATACATCTTCCACCCAGGCTAAGCATAAGTATCTTGCATTTGTCTGCAATACCACGTTGTTGTTTCCGTTGCTTTGCTTTAGGAGCGTACACTCCATTTGTTTTCTTTTTAGTTGTACGTGGTTAGGCTTTTGCCTTCCATCTTGTCTCGCTTCGGCGTTCTCCATCTTGTATTCTTTTTTCTTTTCATTTCATGTTGAACCAATACAGGAAATCGAAGTCATTGTAATATTGTTGATTTGCATTGCAGGAAGTCGCATGTGAACCACAAGGACACGACACATTGATGCTCTGCTTGATATCACTTTGAACTATTGTCAAAGGAGGAGTTGAACTATCATTTTGTATTTTTATCAGTTTATTAGTTTAGCAGGTTGTTGTCAGAACTTAGCAATCTTGGACATGTATTAGCTGAACTCAGTATTTCATTTTTCTTGTGTAGTTTTACACCCAATGGAATGAATGTTCAAATTATCGTTAAATTTGAAGTTGCGGTTGAGTTTTGATTAAATTTGAATTTCAGTTCAATTTGAGGTTGCATTTGAATTTGATTTCAATTTGAGGTTGCATTTGAATTTCACTTTGACTTGAATGTACTTTGACTTGACTTGACTTGACTTGACTTGACTTTTTGACTTAAATACCGGTCAGATTAATTCGATTGACCATTGGACATTCGGACATTTAAGTGATCCGAATCGATATTTTTTTATATTAAAATTCAAATCTGCGACCAGTGTTGTGGGGTCAGCATTTAGTGACTGTGAGGAACAGTCTCTATTCAGAGACCCATATGCTAAGGGTCGTTCAATTAAAAAGCGCTTTATAAACGACCCATTCAGAGAACCCTAGAGAGGGTCGTTTAAGTCGTATATATGACATGTCCTGGCGGTCGCGGAATTGCTGTTTTCTACTAGTGCCATATACCTTTTGTTGAACAAGTTCCACAAGCTCCCCTTAGTAGTTCTTCCTCTTCAAATGATGAACTCTGTGAAATCTAAGCTCAACTACACTATCTATTTCCTAGTCCGAGACATCTATAAATAGTCTAGAAATCAAGACTTATAGTTTTGATCACTAACATTGACAAACATGCTTGAGATAGCAACGCATGCGAGTTCGACTGAGCAGTTCTCTAACAAAGACAATGGTAAAGATAGAGATGAAAATATTGGATCATAATGGGTGTACTCAGACTGTGAAACAGGTACAGAAAAAGGAGGACTACATTTATTAACAACATCATGAAAAGTGAAGATAATTTCATGAAACACAACATCTCTGGATGTGTAGATGGAGTTTGATTACATATCATAAATAGAGTATCCCTTTTGACAATAAAGGTAACCAATAAAGATGCCAGGCTTGGCACGTTGATCGAATTTATGAGAAATCCTATTGTTTATTGCAAAACAAAGGCAGACAAATACACGCAAGGATGAGTAATCTGGTTGTTTATGCAGTAACATTTCATGTGGAGTCTTATGAGACAACACATGAGTTTGTAACTTGTTGACAATATAAGTAGCAGCAAGAACACATTCACCCCAAAAACGAAGTGGAAGATTAGACTGGAAACGCAATGCTCTAGCCATATTGAGCAAATGACGATGTTTTTTTTTTCAACAATGCCATTTTGTTGCGGAGTGTACAAACAACTAGTTTGATGTAAGATTCCACGTTAGTGAAACCATGACTGAATTTCATTAGATTTGAACTCGGATCCATTATCAGACCGGAAAGTCTGGAGTAGAGAAATGATCAACGAATTAATACTAGAAGAAATGGTAGATATTTTGTGACCAAATTTGTTAATAACAAGTTTGAAAAAATATTGAAGAAACTTTAAAGTTTCTGACTTGGCTTTCATCAAAAATACCCAAGTGCATCTTGAATAGTCATCCACAATTATTAAGAAATATTTAGCACCAGTAATAGAGGGAGTTGAGAAAGGGACCCATATGTCAGCATGAATCAATTTAAATGGATGTTTAGATAAAGAAACACTTTTATTAAACTTAAGACGAGTCTATTTAGTCCGAGGGCAAACATCACATCCATGACTACATGAAGAACAAAATAAAGGAAAATTACGAGATAAAAACTTAAAACAATCCACACTTGGATAGCCTAGATGGCAGTGCCATGTATCAACGAAGCTTATTTGCGGCTAAAGATAAAGCAAATGGTTTTAAAACAGAAATGATATAGGCACATCACACCGCTTACTCCATCCAATCACTTTGGTGGTTCGACGATCCTGAAATATACAAGACTCGTGTGAGAATTTAACACAACAATTAGATGTGCTGGTCAGTTTACTGACGGAGATTAAATTGAACTTAAAGCTCAGGATATGAAATACATTTAACAATTGAATATGAGGTGATAAATTCACAGTGCCAATGTGAGCCACAGATGTATGTGTACCATCTGGTCGCTGAACAGTGAGTGGTTTATTAACAACAATATGAGAAGAAAATAGAGATAGCGAAGAAAAAATATGATGGGTTGCCCCGCTATCAATAATCCAAATATCATTAGAACAAGAAAGAGACATACCAGCAAAATTGGCATACAGAGCTATATCACTGCAATCATTGTCAGGTTCAAGGAGAGATAGAAGACGTGCATATTGTGCGGCACTGATGGCTGGTGCAGCAGTTATAGGTTGAGTAACAGCAGCAATTACGTGAGACTCTGGATCCCGTGGCTTTGGAAAATCCTTTGGATATCCATTCAATTTCTAGAAGGTCTGCCTAGTGGCCATGCTTATTGCAATGATCGCAGAAAAGACGTGCACGCTTGCTGGGACCATTATTTGGAAAAGGTCTCTGGTTGCATTGTCACTGCGAGTAACATTAAGGGTTGTAGATTCAACATAGGGAAGAGAAGAAGAGTTTATACCTTGCTGTTCTTCCTCTTGCCTCACATGATTATAAATCTTGGAAGGGGAATGCATGGGTTCCATGAGAAGAATCTGACTTTGCAATGAAGAAAACCGATCATGTAAGCCTTGTAAGAACTCCACAAATGCAGTGTTTAATTGGCCTGAAATAATCCAATTGATCCCAAAGAGATTTCAGATTAGTGTAATACATCGCAACACAAAAGTTGTCTTGTTTCAGAGTAGCAATTGATTGCTTCAACGCATACAACTTCGATGCATTATGATGAAAAAAATGGTACTTGATCTCTTGCCACTGCTCACGAGATGATGGAAAATTCATGGTGCTTGATCGAATCGATGGATCTACAGAATTGTTAATCCAGCTTCCAACCAAATCGTCACATCTTGTCCAGTGAGGTAGATCAGCGGCGCTAGTTGGATTTTTGACAGTACCATCAATATAACCTGTTTTTCCTTTCGCACTGAGGGCTTTTTTCATCCCTCTTCCCCAAGTACAATAGTTATCACTTGTTAGGAGAGGGGTGAAGATGACTGAGGTGGGATTATCTGCAGGGTGGACATAATAAGGGTTGTTGGGTGAAAGAATATAATCCTTATCGATTGAAGAGGTAGGATCATCTTCAATATCCATGGAGATGATTGTGTAGAAAAATTTTTTAACCTAGCTCTACTATACCATAAAGAATTTCGAGACAGAAGTTTTGGTATCTCACACAACTTTGTCGAGATTATCTCATTGATTATGTATTTATAGTAAGTACATTGTACATAAAGTTACAAAGATCCAATACATAACTAGTCAAGCAAACAAATAGGAAGAGTTAAAACCTTATTGAGCTAGAAAGGATGAGGGCGTATTCTAGGCACTGACTTTGTTACAACAACTAAAACTAGATACAGGGAAATGATAATATACAACATCCTAATAAAAAAGGGTAAGAAATATATCGACTCAACCATTTTGTATTATTAAAGCCCATAGTAAAAGGATAAGATTGAATATGTAAGAAAATAGAGTCTAGGATCATTCTAGTACAAGGATCGTACATGTTAATTGTTTCATGAGGTGAATCATAAGAATCATATCAGTCTACTTTTCATGTGAACCTCTTTTACAAATTTTGGTTAGACCTCTATATGGCTCTCTAAATTTCCTTTTCAAAACATAAAAAGGGTTGTATATATCACAGCTTAACCGTGTAAGATGTACTGAATGTTTTCTGTTCCGAAAGTTTTGGACCTGGGAGGAGTGATCTTGATCATGATTTAAGTCCTAATAACTTTGGGAAGTTTTCTAGGCTACTTGACTCAAGGGCTCACCGATAATGGCTTGTTACTTTGGGAACTTTTTCCTTTTGCATTCCTTTGGGGAGTTTGGAAGCATGCACTTTTCAAGGTCTGTATTACTCACAAGACTTTATCATCAGAAAGATCAAATCTCTCTTGTTACAATGGAACTCTTCAAACGTATTTTTCAGAGGGATTAGGTACCAAGATCTGCATTATAATTTGGATCTCGTGGTGAATAGGAATCAATAATTTATTTATTGGCTCTTTTGTTTTACTTTTTTCCTTTGTTGTAGTGTTGTGGATGGTTGAGCAGGGTCATATTTCATCAACCTACTTTTTCTTATCGGAGTCTGTTTTTCATTGATGTGCGGCTTAGTATGGCTGCTCTCTTTTCTTCTAGGGTGTTGTATCTCTTTGAGATCCCCTGAACTGATCTCTGTTGTATATTCTTTCTCCATTTATAAATTTTTTAATTGTATTAGAAAAAAAAAGGATGTCCTAATCAGAGACTGTATTCTTAATTAACACTCAGCTGCCTCACGATAAAGATGATGATATATATCATGATTTAAGTACTAATTGTGTAAGATGTATCTTTTCCACCTTCTCTTCTTATTCATGAAATCGTTTTATTTAAAAGTTTGGTTCCTCTCCTACTTCATCTTTCTTCTCCACCACCTCTGTTGTTTGCCCCTTTCTCTTTAAACCATCTAAAAGATATGGTTTGATCTGGTTTGATCTTCGTGTCGGACAATTTGAGTGTCTTAAATAATCCTTTAGATTACTGATGGTTTTTTATTTTTTGTATGTTTTGCAGGTATGATATTTACTTGCAAAGGTATCATCTTTGCTATAAACCTAACCAATAGATATTAATTTGATTGTTTTTGTTGAGTTTTCATTCACAGACTTTTCCAGGAAAAATTGGAAGTAAATTAGGGTTTTTGTTTTGCTAAAAGTCTTTTAACAATACCAGGCATTATTAGGGTTTCAATGATTATTGGTTCTAGATTTTGCATTAGAGGTTGATTTATCTTACTGCATTTGGATTTTACATTTTGATTTTGTAGGCGAGGTAAGTCTCTGTGAAGTGTGAACCAAATAGCACCGTACGTTCTGAGCTCTGTTATGTTTTGATTTTTCTTTTGTTGTTTTTCATTATTTTTGCTACACGTCTTTTTTTTCTAGAGTGATGCTGGCAAACGAATTTGTGTGGTAACTGTTTTAAATATTTGCTTACATGGAACAATTTTGCAGGAAAATTAACGACGGAGTGGGATGATGTTGTGTTCTTCTTTTATTGGTTGTGATGTATCTCCCGATCTTCCACAGTCGTAACTTACTTCGACCATGTAGACTTCTTCAATGTGTAACTTTGTTCAAAATTGAAAACTTACATTTCTACAAACAAAATTTGTATAGTCTTTGGACATATTTTACCTGGCTTGATTGGGGTATACCCAGATTAATTGGGGTATACCCAATAAGACAAAATAGGGTGATTTAACTTCAATACCCTTGAACTAATTAACTTAAAATTAAACCCTAAAATTAAAAATTAAAAAACTCTTAATCTTTCCTAATCTCTCTTCTCTAATCTCTCTGCTCTTCCCCTTCATCTTCTTCCATTTCTTACATCAAACGAAAATCTTGAACTTTGATTTTTCAAAAAAATCGTTGACTCTACCGGCGAAAAGAAGACTATAAATGATGTTTAAACTCAAACCCATCATTGTGTTGTGTGATTTGATTGTTATATTAGATTAGAATTCGAAAATTATGATTTCGTGTTTTTGGCGGGCAAGGTTGTAACATGCATATCTTGCCGAGCTTTTCATAACGACCATGGCGGCATCAGTAATTTTTTTCAATGTAGGAAGGGTATTTTTGAATACCTTGCTGGCCAAATACAGCTTGGCAGGGTATTTTCAAAATACCTTGCTTAGGCCAAAAAACATTAGGAAGGGTACTTTTTAAATACCTTGCCGGCCAATATTTTTTCAACGATCGGCGGGTATTTTTGAAGACCTTGGTTAGGCTAATAAATTTTTCATGTCAACTCTGTGTGTCAAAAAAATTAAGTCGGAAAGGTCGACGAATGAGGATCATCCAGGCCAAAGTTTGGCTGGCATGATCTTCATTAAATCGACCTTGCCGACTTTTTATACTTTCAGAACTGAAAGTGTTGATTTTTGATCTAATTTTGAGTATGATTTCGTACAACAACTTTGCAATCCCCTTTTTAGAAGTGTTTGGGTTGTGTGCTTTCATTTCCGTTGCAAAAGATTTTCTCAAAACAATTTTTTTCATAAAAAATCTTCCCAAATAAGTTCAATCAAAAACAAAATTTCAATTCATAAGTTTTAATCCACTCAATTAATCAATCTAAACTCAATTAATTAAGCTAATCAGATTTTTTAGTGTTAATTAAACAAGGGTATATTAGCCATTTAGAAAAATATATTGCTAAGGGGTGGCTTCTTTTTACTTCAAAATGACCCTATTTTGTCTTATTGGGTATACCCCAATTAATCTGGGTATAACCCAATCAAGCCAGGATATTTTACGTATTCATCTGTGAAAATTAGTTTTTGTTTCAGTTAGGAGCTAGGAACTCATTAATCATAAATAAAATGGGTAGAATTTTCTCATGTGTTACTGACTTCGGGAGTTGCGGTGTTAGGCTTAGCCAAGAATTTTATTTAATGCGCTTACACAGGAAAACCAAAGTAAGAGCACGAAAACTCATTAATATAGATGGATAAAAATATGTTGAAATTTATCAAAAAAAGGAAAGAAAAGGAAGGTAGTGAGTTTGGGTTGGATTCTCAAGTTATATATTTTTGTTTGCAGAGAGAGTGTGTTAGTACCAAAAACATCTGGGCACTACGTTTATCACTTATAGAGATGTTGGTAGTGCAATATCATATGGAATACTAAAGCTTCAGATAGAGATATAAGTGGAAATTAGACAAGAACTACTGTTTATATTGAATTTGGTTACCTTTGTGCGTCATTTATGAATCACTTTAAAGGTAATTCGTTCATTCAGTTTGTTTAATTGAATGAGTTAAAAAACATGGTTTATGGTGTGATTTTTGAACACTATAGTGTTTTTCATCACCATAGGAAATTATATGGTTTTAATTACAGGAGGTTTATATGTGTTGACATAGATGGCAGCTGCAAAATGTTTTCTATTTTCAAGAAATTGAGAAGTAATTTATTGAAGTTATTGAGTAATGAATTGTAACAGGTTTCTAGGGGATTATCTCTCTGGGAAAATGTAAGATACAGATATAGTTAGAAACATGACTTTGGCTCTGTTGTGCCGGCATACTTGAATTTCCACCTACATAGAACCCTAATATAGGTGGAAAATAGTTTAGATCCTATTTGCTGATGTTTCCAGTTTCTTTGTTGTGATATTAGTAACATATAGTCGTCAAGTCTAACGGTACTTCAGACAAATCGAGATAGTAATGGTACTGTAGAAAGGATGATAGGAAACAAAAGTAACCTTGATTTGTTTTTTTTACTGCACAAATAGTGTTGATACATAGGCCAAGCACTTCCATGGAGATGGAGGTACTAATAAGGAGATAAATGAGGGGAATGCTATATCATCCTTTAGCGACCTGAGAAGAATTCATACAACTCCTTATCTGGATTGGCTAAGGAAATTATGGCAATTATGGAACGAGATGATGACTTTGGACAACCACGAGTAGAAGTGGTACTTTTAGTTTATTGGAAAAGTGCTTTTGAGATCGAGTGGTGAAAGATAAATTAAAAAAATTGCCTCTAACTCTGCGGCTTTATACCGTGTTTTTATTTTACATCCGATCTCTCCACTATATAAAGGTGGATCTTAACGAGGATACAAATTGTGGAATGGCAGTGAAAGGTGTCAAACCCTGGACCGTAAATTTGACAGATTTGGGGTTGGATCTTCTTATGGATTTATGCAACCGCTGGAGTTGTTTCTCCATTACATGCACTTCAATTTTGTAAGATTAAAAACGATGAAGACTTCAGTTGTACAGTACATATATGACATATGTGTTTGGTTGTAGACACGTGTTAGCATGTGTTAGAGAGGTGTATGGTATTGAAATTGGACAGTAAGAACAAGAATTATGGGATAGACTCTAAAACAGTTCAGCGACACCAAATCAAAAATGTATCCCCACAGCGTATATGAGTTTTTTAGGAGCTACGGCAGGTAATTGAGGAACTCCCGGCCGTAAATACACATAACGGATGGGAGGTGAAGAACTTTTAGCCGTTATTTGGTCAAGAATCACCCGAGTTTGTTTTATGGCTGGGTTAACATGTTTAGAAGGCAATTTTATTTTCGTAAATGAATATGTAAGTTAAGAAATTTATAGTTTCAACATGGATACATACTACGATTGAGAGGTAGTAATACTTTCAGAAATTAGACCACGATAAAACCCGTTACATACTTAATAGATCCCTAATACAAAGTTGATTTTAATAACATCCTTTTTGATGTATCAAGAAGTGTTTGATGAAATTTTTGAGAAAGTGATAAAACATATCCTGAAATAGTCAGGAGAACCTTATAAACGTGTGTCTCAGTTACAGTTTTAAATTGATTCAAATTCGTTAAAAATCAATAAAAATTTCGGGTTCTTTTAAGGGTTATGACTGGGATATATTGTTGACCCAGCTGAAATCAAGACTTTACGCGAGGAAAAAGAACTCCCGGACGAAGTGTTTTTTTTTTTTTTATAATTTTCAGAACATCTAATGGCTGGGTATTCTTCCAAACCTTTGTTGTTTTTTTTTTCTATTTTTTTATGTGATAATCAGAAATACATACAACTAGAATATCCTAATCGTAAACATACGTTTGGGGCTTGGATTTCCTAGTTTCCCAACCGTGTACTTGATTTATGGGTAAGAATTTAACATTTCTTGGTCGCAATGAACATATACTCTATATGAAAATGAGTATATATTTGAACTCGATTGAGTACTTATAATCATAAAATGAGAATAAACGACCAAGAATAAGTATCACTTTATACTCGGTCTTAAATCGAGTATAAAGTTATACTCATTTTAAAACCGCGTATAGAATGACACTTATTGTGAAGTCGAGTATGAACTTATACTTATACTCTGATTGAAATCAGGTATTAAATTCTAGAATTGATCTTATACGCACCTTCAGAAATCGAGTATAAAGTGCTACTCATTCTAAAGTCGAGTATAAATAAACGATTACTCGTTCAAAAATCACAGAATCGGGTATAAAATTAATGCGAATATTCATTCTGGAAGTTGGTCAACTTACGGGTAGAAAAATTCCTAGCCGTTATTTATAGTTTACGTTTCAGACAAAAGTGTCACGGCTGGGATTTCACCCATTACGGTTGGGAAATATCCGTAAACCTAATTTTTGTTCTTTTTTGTTCAATACAGAACTGCATACAGCTAGAAAAATCGTAGCCATAGACAAGCAATCGGGGATGGGAGTTCTTATCTTCCCAACCGTAAAAATAAAAATTCTAACTGTGAACAACTAATTACGGCTGGGAAATTAAATCTTCCCAACCGTATACCTATTTAACGGCTAGGATTCTATTTTTATAACTGTAATGTAAGATTTACGGTTGGAAATAAGAACTCCCAACCGTAAACAACTTCAGAAACTGATTTTTTTTACCTGAAAATCTAAACGAATCAGATTTCTTTGTCATTCACAAGCAAAAATAAATAATGGTTTCCTTTAGTTTTTCTTTTTATGATCATCATTTTCATCATGATGAAATTATGATCATCATCTTCAACGATTTCTATAAGCTGGAAATAAACGATTTTACGTTTTGAATTTTTCTACCATATTAGGTATAAGATGAATCACCCGATTTCCTTTTCTAACATGATTTCCATACTAACATTCTTAAACAATTTCTTTAATTAAGTATACATGTAGTAGCAGGTTTTCCCACACTACACCCCTTACTCGTTTTTGTTTAATTAATCCATTAGAAGATGTAAGATCAAGAACATTTATTGATTGAATTCATGAAGTGTTTTCACAGGAAAGTAGGATTACACTTAGAAGTTAAAACATTCTTAAATTTTCTCTCTCCTAATGACTTGCCTAACAATTCTAAAAAGATCTCCCCCTTACAACAGACTCACTCAACCCTTTATATAGGGCGATACATAGTGGATGACACTAATCTATCCTTTTATTTCGGAAATGTTCCGCGAAGTGTCATGAGATGTACAAACATTTATTCTCGCGACACTTCTTAACCCTCGCCTTGGTTCCATGTCTTTCTGTTTGTTTTTTGTGTGTCGTTATTCATCGCGTCATTTATTTTAGCAGTCTGCGGCCGCCTCGACGTCACATTTGTTTAGTAACCCCGCGAGCCCTGCACGTTGCGATATTATGATCCTACATCTTGCCTCTTTTTCCTTGAATATTGCTTGAAGAGCGATTTTTGAGGAAAAATCTGTTGTTGTAGTAATCTTTGGTCTTTGTTGACGAAGGAACGAGCGAAAGAATACTTGGACTTGAAAAGTACGTACTTGCCTCTATTCTTTTGCGAAGTTAGAAGCTTCTCTCGTATATATGAAGTGGCATCTCTTGCCTCATGAGTTACGGAAAATAATCAATTTCGCAAGCTCTTCTCTTTGTTAGGAAATATGTTGTGCGATGTTCGAATTCTATTAAAATTCCCTGGATCTATTGGTGTTTACACGTGTCTATTTTTACCTCTTTTTCCGGTGCATTTAATGTTAGTGTTCATCTATTTATAGGGGTGTTCCTTGTGAAGAAGTTTCTTTTTCCCTTTCATCTTCTTCATCGTCTGCAAGTGTTCCTCTTCTTCATCATTCTCAGTAATCATTCTGCAAGTGTTTCTGCTATTTTCCTTCTTCATACTCTTTCTCTTCTTCTGCTACATCCTAGTTGTTGTTCTCATGGCATCCGGGTTTGTTAATCTTGCCATATCTAGTTTGATCTTGTGGTTGATTGCTTTGAAATTAGTTTTTCTTGTTGAAATCACTTTGGTATGCTTAACTTCATAGTTCTTTTCCGCCATTGTTGTTTAGCAAGAATCAACCCAAAACCAAATTTACCGTGAAGGACCCTCTTCTTTCTTTGGGCTCGCCATCGAAACCTTCTTCGCAACAAGAATTTATTGTGACCAAAGCCTACTTCGCGAGCAAAATCTATGGTTAACAAAGAAAGCTGCGAGTGACAAGGTATTTAAGAAACATTTCTTTTTATGAACAATATATTGTTGCCTCTGTTTCTTATTTAACTTGTTACTCGCAGGATGATGGAAATACTTGGAGAACTCTTAAAAAGGCTTCGCCAACCCAAACTGTTACTCCCGAGTGTTCCATTTCCTTCATTCACACCTTCATCTCTGCTGCGAAGTCGTCGCAAGATAATATTCCTATACCTCAACTCCTCATAGACCAAGTTCCTTACAACCTGTCCTCCTACAAACGATGTTATATCACCTTCGCTATCAATGTCCCTACTATTTCTCCAATCACTTCTCTCCCTGAAACTTCCTCTTCTCATGAGGTTCCTTTGACAAAGGGTGACTCATCTTTTTTGGTAGAGCAAATTCCTCTAACGGCGGAAAATTTGGAGGGTATAGATGTGGCCTTTAAGGTTCTTTCAGATCTCGTGAATGATGCCAAGAAAACTTCTGCTGATCCTATCAAATCCAACGTCTGCGAGATTTTAAGTAAGCACCTTGTTACTGATAAGGTCTCGCAAGCGTCTTTGGTTCAAGAAATTAGTAAGCTGAAGGATGATCTCCAGGTTATGACCGCGAAGTGCAATAGTCTTCACAACATCTCGCTAGATCGTGATAACCTTCGCAAGAAGAATGAAGAATTAAAAGGTATGCCCTCGCCCCTTTTTTTTTTTTTTTTTTTTTTTTTTTTTTTTGCAACTTAAATCCTTGCTCGTCTTCAAAGTATTAAACCAGAAACGAATAATGGAGATATATCCAGACTTGAGTCTATCGTTGAAGAAGTTCGAGTTGAAAGAGATTCTTGGATGGAGCAAATATAATCTCTTAGATAATCTTCATACCTATGCAACTGATCAAATAAATAACTTATCGAAAGAGAATTTTGATTTATCGCAAAAGCAAGACTCATTAAGTAATGACTTATCTCGCCTCTCTTATGCTTTGACTAAAACTAATTTGGAGTTGGAAACTTTATCAGATGAGAATCGAACTCTTTCTCAAGAGAAACGTTCTCGTTGAATAAGGTGGCGAGCTACTCGCAGTGATATACCGCTTGTCAAAAGTTATGTGAAGAACGCGAACAAGCTAAACATATTTTGAAACATCAACTGGAAGAAATCTTTGAGAGAGAGATAAACTTATTCAAGGTAGAATAACTTTGAGTGTAAAAGCGAAGCAATTCCAAGAACAATGTGTCAACTTAGAAAAATCCAACTCTACTTTGGCGACCGAAAATTCCATACTTGTTTCTAATGAAAAGAATCTGCGATCTCGATTGAAAGGCTTAGTTGGGGATTCATTTGATGATGTCATGGACCGTTTGGGGAATAACTGTGACTTTAATCCAACATCTTACTTCTCAAAAGGAAGGTAGTCAAATTATTTGACTATCTTAATTTATGTATTTATTCCATGAACGGTTTATTACCCGAAAATGCCAACAATGTTCGATAAGAGTTTTCCGATCTTGTGTATTTGTTATGCGGTTACGAGAAGAAGCTTCGTTCCACTATCTCCACCCTCGTGTCCGATTATTCTAAAATTCGCAAGGAAAATGGACTACTCTCTCGCGCATCTTGCTCGTTCTCGCGACCGTGCGGAGCGAAGATTTGATTATATGTCTTATTGTAAGGACATTGATAGTAAGAATCGTCGAAAAGGCCTTGCTTCGCCAATTCCCTCTAAAAGCGGAGGTTCTTGTGAATAACATTTTGCTGTCGAAGTCTCTTGATCCTATTCACGTCGATCCTTTGGAAGTAAGTGATGATGAAGTTCCTAACGCTCCAGATAGTGATTATGAATATGAAAGCGGCGAAGATATCACTATCAAGTTGTCAACAAAAATCGATGAAAAAATCACGATGAAAATCCACCGGTGGCGAGAATGAAGGTCTTTGAAAATATTTCGATGACCGTCCATTGACCAATTGAAGGTGAAGTTTTGAGAAAATTATTGGTGAAGATGATAAAATTGATGTAGAGAATTAAGCGCTTTATAACTTTTCGCAAATTGTCCTTTTGTTTTGAAAGATTAAATCCCTTGTTGAATAATCCTCTTATTTTCTTCTTCTTAATTATGACTATAATCTCGCAAGCTTATTCGCTTACATTTTTATGAAATCAGTCATCATCATTTTTACATTGTATTCTTTGCGATGTCGAATTTTGTATTGCGACGAGGTCGCAGGCATCTCCATGAGTGAAGAAACCTACTTTTCTCGCCTTATCATTTCGGTAGTCTTTATTTTATCTCTTCTTGTGGCGACAAGGTCGCAGATCGCCTTTACATTTTCATGCAATGGCTCATTGACCTTGCCTTATCAATTTTGTGTGGTCTTCCGAGTTAGACCTCCCTAATTAGAGGTCCTCCCCTGCCACCTTTTATGGCGACAAAATCGCAGGACGTCCTTACACTTGCATGTAAAGACCCATTGATCTTGTCTTATCATTTTCCAAGTATTTTTGCCTCTGCAGGATGTTTTAGTTGCGACAATATGACAGACCTAAGTCTTCTTGCGAAAACAAAGCTCCATGACATTGCCGTCGTGCGACGAAATCGCAGGACGTCCGTACACTTTCATGTAAAGACCCATTGATCTCGCCTTACCCACGCGTTAGTATTATTGCCTCTTCGGATCATTGCACAAATATGACAAGCCTAAGTCTCCTTGCGAAAACAAAGCCTCATGACATTTGCGTCTGTTTTGACACCCCCCCTAATGGAGAGCGTCGCCCTTATCATCTCCCCGGTTGCCCCTTCAAGGAGGCGAAACATCGGCCATACAAGACTAGCTCCTCCCATCCGGTCTTAACAACAACAGTTGTTTTCGCAGCCTCTTATCCCTTATACCTATATGGTTTATGGTTACGAGACTGCACCCTAAGTGGAGTTTTCTTTGGGCGAGTGCAACGCATGCCAAGACTTGCCAAGAATGGCCAGGGTAGGTTCATCCATCCCGGGCACTCAAGCTCAACCGTGTACCTCGGCGCCTTGTGCATACACCGACTCCTAAGAAGAGACCCTCGGTCGCCCAACCGAGGGTATAACCTACATATATAGTTGGGAATCCAAGGTACCTCTTAGGATAGGCTTTCATGGGCCCCAAATTTTCATGACTCGAGCTTCGGGAGGCGGTGTAACCTTCCACCGAGCCATGTTAAGAGATTCCCCCTTATATGACGCACTTTAGGTCTTACATTTGCCTCTTACGAAATATAATTCGCGAACTAGGGTGTACGCCATAAAGGTTCGTCCCATTCATTCATTCTTTCTATTCAATCATTCTTCATCATTTGCTATTTTGTCTGCTAGATATTCGTGCGATTCATTCATTTAATCATTCCTTATCTCTTGTTGTTTTGTTAAGCCATTCATGACTTTTTGTTATTCTTATCGCGATCTCTTCATGGATTCTCTCACATTTTATTGAATGTCGCAAATATCCGCGAAGAAGTACTTCATCTTGATTCTTTTTGTTATCTTTCGTTATTACGGGTAATATTTCTTTAGATATAACCTATTCCATGGTCTATCCAATTTTTGTCCCACATCTCTTCCTTCGGGGTCCATCAATCTATATGCCCCTGTACCAACTACTTCTTTGACGATATAAGGTCCATCCCATTTTCTGCTTGACTTGCCTCCACTTTCACGTTGATATATTGGGGTTTCTCGCAACACCAAGTCTCCTGGTTGGAACTCACGTATTTTTACACGCTTGTTATATTCTCTAGCCAGTCTTTGCTGATAATTCTCCATGTGTCGCAAGGCCTTTTCTCGTTTTTCTTCCAATTCATCCAACTTGATTAAAATGTTGCTGCGCTAAGATTTTTATCCCGGACCTCTTTTTTGGTTGTCGGAATCACGACTTTGGGAGAATCTTGCTTCAACTCCAGTAAGTTAAGCAAAAGGGAGACATTCTGTGGCTTCTCTTCTAGTTGTATTATAGGCCCACACCGCATTGGGTACTTGTTCGCACCATCCTCTATTGTGTCCTTCCAACTTTTTCTTCAATATATCGGCAATTGTTTTGTTTGTTGCCTCCGCTTGGCCATTAGCTTGTGGATATAATGGAGTTGATTTTCCACATCTTATTTGAAATGCATTAATAAAAGCAACTCTATATTTTGTCCTTCAAGCGCTTCCCATTATCGGATACCGGAAAGTGCGGGGATCCCAAATCTGCATATAATATTTTCAAATATGAAAGTAAAAACATCTTTATCGCGAATGTCTTTGGACCGCTTTCACCTCTGCCCACTTTGTGAAATAATCCGTTGCGACAATTAGGTACCTTCTTTTTCCTGTTCCCGGTAAAAATGGTCCCACAATATCTAAACCCCATTTTCCAAAAGGCCACACACTTCTTGAAGAATTTAATGGTGCTCCGGTGCATGTATCTTCTTCCGTGTCTTTGACAATCTTCGCAGTTGTCTGGCTATTGCTCTCGCGTCCTCATGCATATATGGCCAATAATATCCTTGCGTCTTTGCCTTATATGCCAAAGATCTTCCGCCGCTATGATTTCCTGCATCCCCACTATGCAGCATCTTCAATATGGTTTCTCCTTCTTTCCTTGTCGGACATCGGCGAAGGTCCATCAAAGAGAGCGCCGATAAAGCACGCCATCTCATGATTCATAATTTGTCGCTCGGCTCTTTAACTTGTGTGCTTCAATCTATTTCTTGGTACCTCGCCTTTCATTAAATATGCGTGAAGTTCTATCCTCCAATCTTCCTCGCGACGTTGCATCTCATCTACCACCATCATTATATTTGCTTCTTGTCCTTCCTCTTTATTAATTGATGGCGCCCTTGATAGCGTCCGTATTTTGATATTCTCGCGAGTTAGTTTGTCATCATACTTGATATAAAGGCAAAAGCGTCTGAGTCTATTATCTCTTCTTGATATGTGCCTCCATTTTATTTTCGGTATCTGTCTTGATAACACTTCTACAAGCTTCCGTATTTCGTAGGGATGGATCATTTGTAGCATACTTTTTCTCGTTATCCGACGAATTGCCGGTTTGAGTCTTTGGTAATTCTCACACTCTCCGAGTTTCATTTCTATTGCAAATCGTAAAGCATGTATTATGGCTTCGTATTCCGTTTCATTATTGGTAGACTCAAATTCCAATCTAAAAGCAAAAAGCTAACTTATTGCCTTTCGGCGAAATCATAACAATTCCCACTCCTTTACCTTCTCCATTTGATGATCCATCCACTAATATTTCCCATAGGTTTGGCTCAGTTAACAAATCTTTTGGATCTCCATGTTCTTCCTCTACATCCATCATTTCATCCACTGCTTCATCTTCCTCTAAAGGAAATTCTGCGAAGAAAGTGCGCACGACTGTGACTTGGTTGAAGATAATATTTCATATTTGAGTTTGCAATGACTTATTTGAGCATTCCATCTTTCGACTCTTCCCGATCTTTTTGAATTTTTCATTACTTGACTCAATTGGTACCTTTGTTACCACCCTAACAGTGTGTGCTTGAAAATATATGCGAAGTTTAAATGACGCATAGACTAACGCTAGGATTAGTTTTTCAATCTTTGAATAATTTCTTTCTCGCGGCATTAAAAGTTTTCTTGATATAATAGATTGGTTTTTCCACTCTGCGTCCGTTCGCAATAAAATCGCATAAGGCGTGCGAAGTCGTCGCGAGATATATTAATAATTCCTCCCGTGTTCTCGCATTCGCATAATGGATACATCCATTAAATATTCCTTAATTCCTTGTAAAGCCTTTTCACATTCGTCCGTCCATTCGAATTTCGATCCCTTTTTAGAACACTGAAAAAATGTTTACATTTATCGACGACCTTGAGATGAACCTTCCTAGTGATGCTAACAATCCATTTAGCTTTTGAACATCTTTTATCGCCGCGGTCGGCATGTCGCGAATCGCTTTTATTTTCTCCGGGTCAACGTGTATTCCTTCCTTTGATACAATGTAACCCAAGAACTTCCCCGATTTAACTCCGAAGGTACATTTTTCTCGGGTTGACTTTGATGTTGAAACGCCTCATTTGCTCAAAAATTTCTTTCAAGTCTCGCACATGATCTTTCCGCCTTCTTACTTTTTACTAGCATGTCATCTACATAGACTTCCAGTGTTTTATGTATCCATTCGCGAATACCTCTTCTACCATCCTTTGATACGTCGCTCCAAAGATTTCGCAAACCGAATGGCATTTTAGTATAGCAAGATAATCCTCTTGGAGCGAAGAAAGCGATATGCTCTTGATCCTCTTCAAGCGAGGGGAATCTGGTTGTAACCTTTGTATCCATCCAGCCGAGGATACCCTTTCATTCCCGCCGCCGATTCGACTAGTCGGGGAATATCGGCAATGGAAAACTGTCTTTCGAGGCGGGCTTTATTTAAATCGATGAAATCAATGCAAATCCTTATTCCTTTGTTCTTCTTTGGAACTATAACCATATTCGCTATCCATTCGGGATATTTTGCTTGTCTAATGATTCCGCGTCCAACATCTTCTCGCAACTCTTCTTCTATCTGAGGGTGATATGCTGTTGCTATCTTTCTAATTCTTTGTTTGAATGGCTTCACATTTTTATCAATTTCCAACTTGTGACAAGCTACCGATGGATCTATACCAGGCATTTCATCCATATCCCACGCGAAGATATCTTTATAATCTCGCAACGTGACCAAGATTCTTTCTTCTTCATCCGCTCCCATGTTAGTTCCAATCTTTAGCATCTTGGGTTCTTCCTTAGTTCCAATATTCACTTCTTTAGTTTGCTTTCGCCGCGACGTAATCGCCTTCGGTTCTCCCATAGGGGTTGGTCCTTTCGGTTCCATCGCGGGATCATTTTCTTCTCCCGAGATCTCGCTAGGTATTCCTTTTCCTTCCTTCGCTTTGATCACGTAAACTCGAACTCTTCTTCTTTCTTAGCCGCCCTCGCCATCTTTTGCGGTGCTTAGATATATTCTTTTGTTTGTTTATTTGTTCCTCGCAACATTTTACTTCCTTTTGATAATATATTCTTCCTTTAGCGACCTCCCCTTTGATCTCGCCTATTCAGTTGGTGTTGGAAACTTGATACATTGATGAAGCGTCGACGCCTGGGCTTTTTATTGCATGTACCCATGGTCTTCCTAGTAACAAGTTATACGGTGATTCCATATCTACTATACTCAATGTCACCCGAGTTTCGATTCTTCCTAATGGAATACTTATTTTTATCTCCTCTAACTTTGGTTATGGATTTACCAAAACCTTGGATATTGTATCCGCTTGAAAGTCATATCCTCGTCTTCATATCCCATCTTTTTGTAAGTGTGATAGAACATTATGTTCACCGAGACTTCGTATCAATTAAAACTCCATTTACCACCCATGTTTTCATTTGTGTTCTCCGATTCTTCTCTCTCCTTATACGCGTTTATTGCGATCACTAATGGAGATGGGTGATCCAAATTTTCTTTGGATATCTCTCCCACCGTGAATGTTATCTCTTGTTTTTCCCAATCTTTCAAAGGTGATATCATTTTCTCCATCTGTAACCTTCTTTCCTTCAAAATCCCGTTTGTGTATTCTTCCTCCGATATTTTCATGAAATTCACTAATCATTACTCCGTATCGTGTCACATACCATATCTTTTCCCCTGCTTCACCCGATCTGAGATTTTCCTTTCTCATTTTCTTGATCCAAACAACTTTAATTGCGATTTTCTTTCTTGAACCAACAAGATTAGGTCCCTGTTTCTAGCGCATATGTAGTAGCAGGTTTTCCCACACTACACCCCTTACTCGTTTTTGTTTAATTAATCCATTAGAAGATGTAAGATCAAGAACATTTATTGATTGAATTCATGAAGTGTTTTCACAGGAAAGTAGGATTACACTTAGAAGTTAAAACATTCTTAAATTTTCTCTCTCCTAATGACTTGCCTAACAATTCTAAAAAAGATCTCCCCCTTACAACAGACTCACTCAACCCTTTATATAGGGCGATACATAGTGGATGACAGCTAATCTATCCTTTTATTTCGGAAATGTTCCGCGAAGTGTCGCAGATGTACAAACATTTATTCTCGCGACACTTCTTAACCTCGCCCGGTTCCATGTCTTTCTCATTTTTTGTGTGTCGTTATTCATCGCGTCATTTATTTTAGTGTCTCACATCGCCTCGCGACGTCATTGTTTAGTAACCCCGCGAGCCCCGCACGTTGCGATATTATGATCCTACAATACAAAAGTTGAATCACCAATTGCCTTTGTAACACGATTTCCTTAGTTAAATGGGAAACAAAGTGTTCAACGATTTTTTTTTATTAACGATTTTGATATAAGTGTTGTCCACCTTTGACGGTGTTAATAACGTACAGTTAAGTTTTGGTGTAAACACGGTGTAACAAAATTATTTAGGTTTAAATTCTGACATAAGTATTGTCCACCTACTTTTTTGTCTACACCGCTACTAACGTACAGTTAAGTATTTGATGTAAACAAAGTGTAACCAAATTTTAATTATTACAACCAATAAAGTTATGCCAAGTGTCCTCACAATATCTTCTACATTTGAAAAGGCCTATTTCGGCCAATAGGAAGCGAGGATTCCATCACCGTTCAACGTGAGAGCTTATTTTGTCAAGGTCTTTAAGGAGGAAGATAAGGTGGGAAGATTAGGAAAGAATGATTGAAAAAGATTATTACGAATTATCCTCTACTGCCGCATATACAAACATAACACATTTCAACTGTGGCAATCAAATTAATTGCAGTGATCTAATATTATTATGCACCTCCACATCATTCAAGTTTCCAGACCAGTGGGTGGGGATAAAGATTCCCTTCTAGTTCAACTAAGATTAAGGTGAGAAGTTTAAGAAAAAAAAAACTAGTCATCTCTAAACTAGTGTTGGGAGGCAAAATGCTAATGTTCTGTTCCTTCTACCTATTTGAAGTTTTCATTGCCGATCCAATATATCCTATTTTCATCGCTCTTAACAATTCGAAATTTTAATTAAAATTTTCATGGAAAAGATCAATTTTAAACTTTTATACGTTAAAACGGTAGATCAAGTAGATGAAAAATTATTACCAGTAGCTTAATTAGATGACACTTGGGAAGAGGATGAATGTTTGCTATATTTAGGTTGGTCCCTTATTTGAAGGGATAAGCCAACCACTAACCAGACTTAAATTAAAGCTTAGTTTGGTATTGCTGTGGTTTTTGTAAAAGCACTTTTCTCATTGTGCGTTCTTTGTCTTTGTCTTGTGAGAAAAAACAAGTTAGACGTTTGGTAAATTATTAATTAAAGTTGAAGTTGATTAAAAAAGCAATCAAAATGTGTTTGGTAAAATTTCAGATTCAACCATTGTTGTTGTAACAAATGACAAAAACAGACATATCACTCATGGTAGTTTTATTCAATTTTATTTGGTTTAAAAATAATTAATTTTTTTACTATATAATATTAATGTTCATACTAATTACCACTATCATTATGATTGTTAAGAAATTATTTTACTTAACAATTAAGTAATTATTTAATATTTGTTTTTATTTTTACTGTTGACAAATTAAGTAATTATTCAAGCAAAAAAATGAAACTACAATTAAATAATTATTTAATATTTATTTTTATTTCTACTGTTGACAAATTAAATAAATGATATATAAAATAGTTCGAAATAATAAAAAATAATAATATTTAAAGAATGCAATATAAGATATAACTAAAAAAATTGATAAATTGATGTAAAAAAATTAAAGCCATATATTATTTTATTTATTTTTTTCTCTTTCAAAAAAAAAAAGTAAAAAATTGATTGTATATAAATTTAAGGGTAACTTTTGTCATTTATAAAATAAAGTAGGGATAAAAAAGATAAATCAAGCATTAAATTTATGTGGGACCACAGCTTATGCTTTTGTAACTTTTAAAAGCTCCTCTAAGAACTTTTTAAAAATTGAGGAATTTGGGAAGTCTTTGGATAAAAAGCGCTTTAATTTTTTTTTTACCAAACACCAACTTTAATATTTATTGACATATATAGGTTTTAAAAGTGCTTTTGAAAAAAAATAAGCATTACCAAACTCAGCCTAAGTGCCTCGTCATCGAAGAAGCAAGCCATTTATGTGATCTCATAGTTAACAGATTTTGTTAAAACGTTTTGTCAAGACGGTTTGCTAAGGCATCCCGACCCAAAATTAACATCCCCGTCAACAATGAAATGCAACCAGAACAACAACAAACAATTCTACTCCAATATTTTAGGTGTAAATTATCCCATCCACAATGTCTACTCGGACACAAAACAAGTACTGATAATCAACGACGTCCCGTGATAGATGCCTTTTCTGCTGATATCGCGGCTTTCCCGGCCTCTTGTTCCACTTTCGCTTGCAAGCTAGACATTGCAAATTGTTTTAGCAAACAATCAAGTTTTATCAGGTATTCAGGAACCAACCAAAATAACACTACTTCATAAGCACCGCAATGGAACATTTGCAGCTAAATGATTACTTACTCATTTGCGCAACAGATACTAGAATACAAGTAGCAAAGACAAAGGAAACCAAAAGAAAACTTAATCTAGAACCGCGATTTTGAATTGTTGTCATGGCTACAAATTATTTACAAGTGTTGAGCAATATACAGTATAAACTCTTTTGGAAAGAACAAAAATGAATACTCTTAATGCTTTTATACAAAGATGAGGGATATCAAGGCTAGCTATTTATACATGGAGCTTGAGCAAACTTAGAAATGAAACTAATCAAAAGAATATTGTTTCATTGTTGTAAGATATATTAATTAATATAAGTAACCGAGATCTTGCTAACTGGCCGAGCCAAATCTGGAGATATATCTTAAGCACTTGTCAAATATTTATCCTATTCTAAAATACAAAGAACCTGTTAACATTAGCTGTGCGATCTTTATGTTGAGATATTGAGGTACCTATTTATTTTATTTCATTTCATTTCGAAAATAACATATTTTTATTTATGTTTGATATAACTGAATTGATAATATCATTCTTCTCTCTTTTTCTATTCTTCCAAAGCATCTATAATAATACATTTATTCATTGAAAACACAAATGAAATATGTTGAGCACTTAGGCCTCTTCCTATGCACATGCCAAAACATGGTATTTGGCATATATGCACTCACTATGGGTATGCCAAACTGCCAAACTCATATGCCAATATGTTTTTCCTGGCATATAGGCATACACGACAGAGTTTCCAGCGAGCGATAGAGTCTCGGTAGCTCGATGGTCAAACAATCATTCGATGGTCATTCACTCGACATCGACAGTCAAGCTATCGCTCGATACTATGATAATCGCTGACCAGATCTTCATCTAACGGCTACAATTTCCCCCCCTCTATAAATACCTGATTTCAAACTCATATCAACTCACACCAAAAATTCTAAATCTCTCTAGAATTTTTTTAATTTCTCAATCTTTTTCAAATCTAAAACTATCACAACTCCTCTACAATTATATTTTCTTGTAAAATGGATTCACAAGCACAAACTCAAGGCAAAGGTAAGAAGAATAAAGTCCGTGGTGCAAAATACACCATGATAGAAGATGAATGTATTTGTCGTAATTATTTTTTACCCAAGATTGTATCGGTGGTGCACAACAACATGGTAACACCATGTGGGATAATATATTTCAAAAATATGAAGAACAAACCATGAAAATCAATGGTCGTGATGCAAAAGGATTGTCAGAACACTTCATTGTAATCAACAGGGAAGTAAAGCTTATGTTGCATTGATAATGCAAGCCAAGAGAAAAGGAAAGGACAAGTGGTCGGGACCGATGTTGATTTTGAAAGAGAGGTTATGACAGATTGGCAACGAAAACATGGTAAACAGTTTGCTTTCGAAAGTTGTTATCATATTTTGAAGGGTTTGAACAAATTTAATCCCGATTACTTAGTAAATAATCAAATAGTACCTGAAAAGTCACCATATAATTCTTCTCCCTCAACACCAAATTCTTTACCATTTTCACAAGGTCCATCAAATTCTTCACCAGATACCCCTACAAGCTCAAATTCCAACGTAGTTTTCAATAATTATGTTGATGGTAATAATAAGGGAAAACTTCAGGTAGGAATCGGGCAAAACGGCTAGAAAATTAGCTCAAGAAGGAGGGAGTTAGGAGGATTTAACATGGCGGAGTTTATGGAACATCAAAAGACCGTCGAGAAGCAAAGATCAATTAAAGGAAATTTCAAAAGGGAGAGTAAGAAAAGTCGTCTTTCTCAAGAAAAATTCAGTTTGACTATGACAAGCATAACATTCTTCAATCTAACACCTCAATTATGAACGCCCAACAAGCCGCATGTATGGCAAATCGAATTTGACGAGATTCAAGCCTGATTGAAAAGCAAGCTGGATTTACTAACAACGAAGTGATGAAGAAGATGATGATGATGGGCCCGATGATGAGTTTGATGAAATAATTCATCTAAATGATTAATGTACTAGTTTAGTACTAGTTTAATGTAGTGAGTTTAAGTTTTAATTTGATATGTTGTTATGCATTCCAATTAATATTATTTTGAAATGAAATGTTGAAGCTTATTAATTAGAAAAATAGCAATACATAACATAACTTAAAACTGAAGCTAAAACATTAAGAAAAATACATAAAATCATCTTCCATGCTCTGCCCAAAGATTCAATCTCGAGATCATCTCTTAACTCGGGTCATACAAATTACGGTTGAATGTAGTTAGTCATTTGACCATAATTCCTTGCGGGGAGGCCTCTTTCAGATCGAATCTCCGGCCTCAAATCTTCATCATCATAGTTAATCCAATTCGAATCACGCCTGGTTTCCTGAATTACCATGTTATGAAGAATTATGAAAGTGAGCATAGTCTTGTGCATTTCACGAGGACTCAACCCACGATATGGGCCACAAATGATAGCGAACTTCCTCTTCAAAATTCCAAAAGTGCGTTCCACATCCTTCCTCGGTGCCATTTGGGCATCGTTAAAATATCGGTATGAACGGCCCAATGCACCAACAGGAGGCTGACGGTAGCATTGAACCAAGGTGGACCATTTTGGGTAGATACCATCCGCAAGATAATAGCCATGAGTGTGCTGATGGCCGTTGATCATGAAACGGAAAGATGGAGAAATTCCATACGTCAAATCTTCAAACAGAGGCGACTTGTGCAAAACATTAATATCATTTTATGAACTTAGGAAGACCAAAAAAAGCGTGCCATATCCAACAATCGTAAGAAAGCGACTTCTAGGATAAGCTGTTGGTTTTGGATAGTGACCTTTATATTGACCAGACCCAATAAACAGGGGCATCCATGCCATACCCAATGCATACAATCGAGACTACCTAGTATTCTGGGAATCCCCTTTCCTCATTCTCCCTTAATATTTGTCTAACATCTTAGTCGGTTGGTTTTCGTAAATATGTTGGACCAAAATGATTAATCATTACTTCACAGAACAATGAAAGGTAAGTGTAAGAAGTTGTTTTACCCATACGAAGGTACTCATCATTCGCATTCATTTGAGTGCCATAACCTAGAATCCTTAAAGCCGAAGTAACTTTTTGTTCGGGACTATGACCTCTAATATTGAGTGCATCAAACCGATAATTGAATTGAGGTTCCACTCGACAAAGCTCTTCAATAATCTTTTCACCGAGATGACGAGGCATGCGGAATCGACCTTGAAAATCTCGATCGAATACACACAATTGGGAAGAAAATAATCGTGCATGAGCTTCGATAGTAAAATTCCCTCCCTCGATACGTATATCTTCTTGATAATACTTCTTTGGCTCTAGAACTCTTGGTATTTGACCCGTATGTACAAGCATCAAAGTTTGAGTTAGTTTCTCATCTTGACTTCCTCTTCGTCAATTTCTTACAACCTCATACGATAACTTTCTTGTGTAACTTTGAACCTATTCATAATAATATCCCTTTCTTCATTGGATCTCGACATTGTGAAGCTTAAAATTGAGAATAAAGGAGTAATATCTTTAGAAGCGGTGTGAGTTTTCTTCATCGAGGTAAAATGGCCTATATATAGGAACCATATGGGGAACTAGCATTGCTTGAGAATAACTACTTGGCGATAACAATTGTATCGCCAGCGTTATTATTTTTATCGGCGATATTGACAATATCGGCAATGATAAAGACTTTATCCTTTATCGATATTATGATTATCGCTCGCTAAGGATTCGATCGCTCAGCGGTTTCCCCATAGTGGCGCAAATGGTTTGGCATGCCACCTGGCATGCCAACGCCATTTTTTTTGGCATGTGCATAGGAAGAGGCCTTAAGGGGGGCAAAAACGCCGTAAACGCGTGATGACAGTGTTTGTAGTTGGCTGACATTTTCAAATAAAAAATAAAATGGTTGCCCACTTCTGCCTCAGTACAAACAAGAAGGAGCCGCATTATTTTCTTATTGGCAACGTGCAGAATTGTAGGTAAGCACGACTTGGTGTGTTTACGATCGTCTGGAATGCTTGAAAATAGGCTTAGATATTCTGCAAGACGCTGCATGACCGTTTGATATGAAACCTGAACTCTGAATCAGATAAAAACTGACCAACTTTGTCACAAGGTCCATATTTAGTTGCCCAATATGAGAGATGTCAAAGTCGGCCCTGATACTTCTCTACGATATGCTAACGATTTGGTATGCTACCTACCGAGTTTTGTCTTGTTTTAAAAATATATATTACGTCCTTAGGCTTATAAGTTTTGTTTTCTTATATACGTGCATTTAAACATTTGAAACTAAGGCAGAGGTAAAGGAACGGTTTTCAACAAAGCAAAAGAAAAAATGCGCATAATACTTCAAAACAATCAATTAAATAAGGATCGATTTAAAATGATTTGTTAGTAAAGTGGTGAGCGAAAGAGTCACATGGCGAAGGATTGTAAGTACCTAAAGAAAATAAAGATGAACTAACATGTAGGTAATTCAAAGAAGTATGGATATCCATTCAATCAAAAAAGTATGGGTATCCATTTAACCTCAAATACCACTAGAATTACAAGCAAATTTCTAACCTCTTCTTTAGTAGAGTTAAGCAAAATGATCGTGTCGTCTGCAAACTGCAAATGAGTCACCATAGTACCTCATTCCTTTACTTGAAAACCTGTGATCAAACCTCTCTGCCTTGCATCTTCAATGAGCATCGATAAAACCTCTACCACCAACAGAAAAAGGAAGGGTGACAAAGGATCGCCCTGTCGAACACCTTTTGAAGGCTTAATTCTATCTGTTGCTTTACACTTTACCAAGACTGAGAATTGAGCTTCTGTTATACACCACCTAATCCATTTAATACTTTTTTCGCCAAAACCATTCTTATGTAAGATAGTAAATAAGGAAGACCAATTGACATTCTTGACAGCCTTCTCCATGTCAATTTTACACAAAATACCCGGTTTTTTAAGTTTTAAACTACTATCTATACACTCATTTTCCACCAAATACCGTCCAGAATATGTTTCTGCTGCACAAAAGCCCCTTGAGCGCTTGAAATAAGATGAGGCATAACCACTTTCATTCTTTCAGCCAATATCTTAGAAACTACTTTGTAAAAACTACTGATAAGGCTAAGAGGCCTGAAATCTTTTGTAGTTGAAGAATCTTCTTTCTTAGGAATTAGCTTAATGAACGACATATTTAATCTGCAATCTGCCTTACCATGCTTATGAAAATATTTTAACGCCAGCATCAGATCAGCCTTCTAAATCTCCCAACAGAACTTTTAAAACTCCATGTTGAAGCCATCTGGTCCCGGTGCTTTGTTAGCACCATAACATTTAATTGCGCGAAGCACCTCATCTTCCTCAAAATCACGTTCAAGCCAAACTCTTTGCTCAACATTAATGGTTTTAAAATAGAAGTTATCGAAACTAGGATCCACCGGTGAAGAGAAGTGAACAGACTTGAATAGTAATGCTGGATTTCATTTTTATTGTGTCTTGATTGAAAACATTAACCGCTCCAATTTCCAGCTTCGAAATGCGATTCCTCTTCTTTTTAGCTGAAGCAATTCTATGAAAATAACCTGTGTCTTTGTCGCCCTCCTGAAAGCCTCTCACTTTTGCTCTTGGAAACGCCATTCTTGCTGTTGTAATCTTCAAATCATTTAATTTCATCAAGTCCTGAGGTCTCTCTTCCAAATCTTCATCCGTTAAAGGATTTGTCTCTTCCAATAGGTTCAATCTTTTTATATTGTTGTTCAAATCCTCCTCCCTGCTTTTCATGCCACCAAAAGTTGCCTTACTCCAACTTTTTAGGAAAAACTTCAATTTTTGCAATTTTCTGAAGAACACATAACTAGGAGTACCGGAATAGTCCATAGAGTTCCACCATAATTCCACGTTCTTGTAGAAGTCTGGATGAGATAACCAGTGATTTTGAATTTTGAAAGATGATTTGCACCTGAAGTTTGGATCCAAATCCAAGAGAATTGGATTATGATCTGAGATCGTACGAACTAAAGCAGTTTGTAAAGCCATACTGAACTTCGCATCAAAAAGAGAACAAAAGAGGAATTTATCAATTCGGCATAGAATAAGATCTGCCTGCTTATTTGACCACGTAAAAGCTCCTCCATTGATAGGTAGATCCACCAATTCCTGTTTAGTGATAAAGTCGTTAAAAAAACCCATATTTCTTACATCAGCTTCTCCCTTATTCCTTTCTGCATCACTCCCGACAGCATTAAGATCCCCCATAACACACCAAGGTGCATCACTCCACCTTCGAACTTCAACTAAATCTATCTAGAAATCCTCCCAGAGGTTATACAAGGGGAGTAAACATTTGAAGCAACAAAAGTAAAGCCTGTAACCTTGCATCTCAAGATAACTGAGATAGAGTTAATTAACCCCCAAACTAATTGGGGTATACCCAATAAGACAAAATCTGGTCATTATGAAGTAAAACCAAGCCACCCCTTAACCTTGTATTTTCTAAATGGCTACTATTCCCTTGTTTAATTAACACTAAGAAATCTGATTACCTTAATTAATTGAGTTTAGATTAAAACTTTTGAAAATGAAAATTCAGTAAGTTAAACCTTTAATCATCTTATGAGTTCGATTTCGATCAAAAAAATGGGTTTTCGAAAATGCTATAAGTGGCAAGGTCGACGTTTGAAGAAGGTGCCGTCTATATTTTGGCAGGCATGGTATACGTTTGAATAAAATGCAACCACTTTCAGCCGACATGGTCCTTGGATGAAGAAAACGCAGGCCATGTTTTGGTCGGAAGGTTTTTGAATGAATAATAAGCCGACTACCTTTGGCCAAAGAATCTAACTGGTCGGCATGTAAATATTCACTAACATGCTTGGCTATAATATAGTCGGCATGCACATAATTTATTACACTAATGCTTTTCTGTAGCCTTAGGCATGTTAAGGATTTATAACCATGCCGAGGCACGTACTTATACCAAACAGAAAACGAGAATATGAGAAGATGTAGTTCACTTCATTCATGCAATTTTGGTTACTACACCGATTGAAACATAAAACGAATGCACTTAGCATGTGCATCAAGCCTTTGAACCCTAGCTACCCCTAGTGGACAAGTTATAGTCTCGTGAGGGTTTACATAGAGGTATACCCACAAAACCTATAAAGAAACTTCTAAAGCCATCAATCTTCTCCCCAGAAGACGATACGGCATCCAAGTACTCGGGTTATCCTCCGGGATTCTTTGTGCCAAGAAGTGATAGCTTGCATCGAACGCGAATGCTTCCCCTTTTCCTCCAAGTAGCGCGCTTTCACGACTTCATGCTACAAAAACACAAAAACAAACTTACATATGTTAGTGGTGTTTCATTGGAAGATAAAACAACATGGGTTGCGTAAAATAAATAACATGGATTTCATTGGAAGATAAAACACAAAAACAAGCTTGGCGCCTCATGAGAAGGATAACATTCTTGTGATCCTAAATACCAAAAAAAAAAATGAAAAGAAATAAAAACACTTGACGCAAATTTAAGATAGTTACACACTTAAATAAAAAACAAAGACGGATTGAGATTATTTATGATAGTATTATAGATCATACATGCCCATGAGTCCTTGTATCCAAAAAGAACATTGACACCATCTTTTGGGGTCCCGGCCCCTTGGGTTCTCATCTTTTTGATGTAACCATCAAGTGAGAGGGAGGCATGTGGGAATCAGCTGCTTTAGTGATCACCCTCTTCTTCTTTCCGTTTTTAGTTGAAGTTGAAGCTTCGACTTGTTGAACATTACCTTGAGTTTGTTTTCCATCTCCTTCTTCTTCTTCTTCTTCTTCCACTGCCTCTTCAACAATTTCATCTTCTCTACCCTTACCTTTATCTCCATTACCATCATCATCATCATCATTACCTCCTCCAATATTAGGCATGTCTTGATCACCATCATCATCATCATTGTTCCCTCCTCCACAGGGAGTTCTTTCATCAACATCATCATCATCACCCCTTCTACGGATGGAATTGATTGGTCTTCATCTGGAGTCTCGCCCGAATCTTTGGGTTCCGATGGTGGTTCATAATCATCATTCGGTACACGTATCTTGAGCGTTCAAGACACAACATATGCCCCTCGATGTGTTGAAGTCAAGACTTTATCACCAACACGAGGAGGTCTTGAAGGAGGACTAAGAGCTTTCATAGCTTTCTTCTTTGCCTTTTTCAACCTGAACAAGAAAAATTAAGAAAAAAAAATTAAAGGTCGGCAGGTTCGACATATATAACAAATCCGGCGGATAAATGGTTGGAAGATTAGATATCTAAATACATGCCGGTTAAACATAAACCAGCGTGGTGTGATTCACATAACCTGTCGGCGTATAACAAATATGAACACAATACTTAACTGGATTTTTCAGAAAACCAGTCGGCAAGTTCCTTTACCCATACATTTCCGGCTAACAAATAACCGGCATGTTTTTTTTCCAAATACCATACCGGTTTTAAAATTCAAAGCATTAGGAGACACAAATCTTGAAATACAACCGCCAAGGAAATTTTTTATAACCATCCCGTCCAAAAAACAAAACTATCGCCGGTAAGGTCTGAGGTTGAATAACCTGCCGGCCCTGCAAGTAACAGTTATAGGTATTTAACAGCCGGCAAGACCATCAACCTAATATCTTGCCGGCCAAACCCTAACTATGAAAACCCTAGCAGTGGTCGATAACTAAAAACCTTGCTTAGTGGAAATAACTGAAAATCAAAGAATCGATTTTTCTGACCTAATTTGACACGCAAACATGAAATTGAAGTACTTAAGTGGGTTTAAGTAGGCCCTTACTTTCTTAATTGCACCATTTCTTCGTTTTGAGCGGGTTCAATTTCTTTTTCGGCAACCGTTTTTTTCTTCACTTTATGTTGAACTAGTTTTGCAATTCCAGGGTTGTATTGATTGGGTTTTCAATTGGCGTCTTTCATACGAGTTCCCTTACGCCGTGGTGGATCCATTGATGAAGATTAATCGGAGTTTTCGAATCGACGATGTCAATGAATTAATCGACGAGTTTTGATGGTGGTGGGGGTGATGCAGCCGGTATGGTTGTGGAGGTGTTTATGGGTGAAAACTACTCCTGCAGAATTTGGTAATTTGGGGTGTGGATGAGGAATGAATTTAAACTTTAAACAAATGCACTGCGCGGTGAGTGCTTGTAGATTCGAGAGATCAGTCTGCAGGCAAGTCCGGCCTAAACCAAGAAATGGCCGTTCCGGACTTGTTTTGGTCCAAAGTGAAGGAGATGGGGTTGATCTTAGGGAGGGAAGCGAAGAAGGTGTTGAGATTGTGAAGGTGTTCGCTTGCTTATGACTTGTAACGAGAAGGTGAGCGAGGCTTGTGATTGATGCAAGCAAGCTCCGGGTGTTGGAATACGTTTTGTATTAACACTTGGTTTTTACTCGTCCGGACTTGTGTTGTTGTTCTCCTGTGTTGAAAATAGGGAGGAGAACCTATTTATACAAGTCATTTGAGACTTATTCACGTCTCTCGTGGGAAGTGGAGGAAGTGGAGTGATGGAGTAGTGGAGTTGTGCGTCGGTACGACATGACCAGTCTTGCCCACTTCTCCTGTTCATCTCTAACCGTCCATGACTTCCTAACACGTTCTTGTGATGCGCGTTGCACGCCGCACGTCGTAAACCGCTGAGACCAATACCCGCATATGTATCCCCGATTTGTGACATGATTGATGTCCGGAATGTGTGGATCGTGGATCCACGAAAGATAGCATGTAATCGCTGAATTGAATAACCGTGTTATTCGGAAAGTCGATACTTGTGAAGTATCGTGTGTATTTTATGCAGTGTACGCATTATGGTGTGGTAAAGTGATGGGTAATAACGCCCGACCGACCAAATAACTCGACTGTGGTTGTATAACCAAGATGGTGAAGTTGGACGGATGAGATGATCTTTGAGACACTCATCCTGCGACCGTTAATGAATATTAGGGTTTTTTGAAGAGGTGCGCAAGCATCACTCTTCAGCTTGGTCGAAACCGAGCATGGAAAGGGATATGGAGAGAACCGACCGGGCGTGCATGTAGATAGCATGCTAGTGTACACGTCCATGTCTCATTGTCCCATGAAGGTGCGATATATGCCACTCAATTTGACCGGCAAAGAGGAGTGGTTGAGATCAATTTTGCAATAGGAAATTAATGCCGCAAAAGGCCGCGCATCATGCTTTTTCCGAGCGCGTTCCAATATGACCTAATTTGGTCGGTCTTGGCTGATGGGTTTGACGTGAAGATGGCAGGTGGTGTTCATGCCTATACCTGATATCCGTGAAAACGTGATCTAAGCCACTCAAATCATCCGGTGAAGTTGAGCGGTCGAGATCGGGTTTGTGGTTTGGGAGGCGTGGCCATGCTAGTTTGGACGCACGTTTTGGATTAACCAGGCATGATATGCCTTGGCCGAACACATGAGGAGGTAGATGGGCCCACGGTGGTCATGCCGGGTATGACCGACCCTTGCTTAATCTAATCGTGACCCTCCATTCGTGCCGGAGAAGATGGATGCGCGTGATGGCTTGGAAACCCTAATTTTGGCTTTCAAAGCCGTGCGCTCGTCTCTTGTTTGGGTGACGATTTTTTCACGGCCAAACATTGTTAGTTTTGACCGATTGGTCAAGTGTGTAGGCGGTCCCACGGTGATCGTGTTGACATGCTCTCGGCCCTTTAAGTCTACATCTACACCCTCCATCTATACCTGCGAAGATGGATGGTTGAGACTGTTTTGCAACACATGTAATATGCCGCAAACCCTAATTTAGGTTTTCCGTCCATAATGCTTGGTATGAACGGTTTCTTGGCAAGCTAGGCCAATGACCGACCATGCTGGGTCGGTAGTGGGTATTCTATACCGCTTGGGGGTGATGGAATTGATCCGGGGTCATCCAATCATGCTTATGGAGTTGGATAATGCGATGAGATCATATCCGGACCGATACGGTGTCCAGTAGGATGCTCAATCGGGCTAGTATAACACACCGAGAGGGGCTCAATCGGGCTAGTATAACACACCGAGAGTCGGCACGTACGGGTATTTCGTACATGATTTCATTATAGTGCTTGGAGGTTCGTGTTACTCTGTAAGAGTAACACTAAGTCGTCATGCCACACTGATAATGAGTACTGGAAATACAAGGTCGATATGAAATTCACGGGGAAGGGATTGTTGCCACATGCTCCAACTCGGGAGGAATTTCATGTATTCACGAGAATGGGATTGTTGCTACATGCTCCATTCTTGGTGAATTAAGTGAGGGAGTATCCAACACTTATAAATGGCTTTATCTTTTACAAGATGTCGAGCGCATGATTTTTCCGGGTTTTTAAAAATTTAACCTTAAACGAAAATCCACCATCAACATTAAGTCCCCCGCCTAGCACATAATGGTTACACTATTGTGTGGTAGGCATGAGATGGTGACATACATATGTGAGAAAGACAGATAAAGGAGTTTACCCGGAAGAGTGTTGGTCGACCGCTAGTTTCCCACGCCGTCACGCTTGTATGGAATCCCCTGGTGGGGCGGTTTCTTTCTTTGGGTATTTGAATCAAAAGAGGAAACCAAATAAGGGAGGAATCCTTCTTCTATTGGGATTCTTCTAATTTTTTGTCTATAAAAGAGACAAAAATCCTTTTTTTTTTTTTCCTCACGAGTTCTCCTCTTCTTTTTTTTTTGTTTGAGCAGCTCCGTCGTGACCTTGCCGGGCGCCAAACGCCGCCACCCGCCGGAGCTGTTCGGAATCGTCGCCATTCTGCCGTCCGTCCGCCCAAGGTGAGTTTGGTCTTTTTTTTTTTTTTTTTTTTTTAAGTAAAAACCCTAGCTTGCTAGGTAAACACCTTTTGTAAGATGTGTATATGCTTAGTCTTTCCACCATTGCATGCAAAACCTAGATTTTAGGTTGTATCTTGAAAAGGAAAAACCTTGGCTTGAATCTCGCATACACGATTCCTATGAACAAAGAAAATCGTGTTATGATGCGTGAGAATGAACGTGGGCCCGCCGTGCATGCTTGATTGATCGTGGGTCTCACCCACATACGCTTGACCGAAATTTGTACCGAACTTAAAACTTGTACTGGGACTTGAAATCAATACCAGATCAAACTTGCACCGACTTGAAATCAATACTGATCGAAACTTGCACCGACTTGAAATCAATACCAGATCGAAACTTGTACCGGACTTGAAACTTGTACCGGACTTGAAACCAATAATTGATCAAATTTGTATAGGACTAAAATTTGTACCGGAATTGAATGGTGTTTGGACCGCCATCGTGTGCTCCGATGTGAGTTGTGTCTTCCGTGTGTGACTACATCTCTCCTGTGCTTTCATACAAGTTCTAACTCCGTCTTTTATTTCATTGTGGAAGAAAAGAACTCGTTGAGATGTCTTCGAAGATAATGTTGGTTCCAAGTCAGAAGTGTTGACAAACTTCAAAGATATGCCGAACATTGATGATGAGTTGTTCACCTCGCCTTTCCCAAGCATTAGGAGACATCCTTCTCATAAGATAGTCTTGCTTTCCGATTCGAAAATATGGAAAACCGATCCATTCTCTTCTTCAAGACTTGTGGTGAGATTTTGTCTCCAGAGAAACGAATATCCGCCTTCTCCTATTGACTTCAAGACTTGCCATGCTCCACTGGGTTCTTATGAAGGATGGACGAGACGCATGTTGAGTAATAAGGGCATTAAGGACAATTTGACCAAATCACAGATCCTCAATGCGGTCATGGCATCTGCTACTCTCGAAATTAGGAAAGACATCGCGAGGTTTGATTACCTTCATTTCGGTGGAGTATTTCTACTCACACAGCCATATCTAGATGGGGAGAGATGACTATTACTTTGGAGAGTGTGGCTGCATTAATGAACCCGCTTCGTTCTTGGAAGTCTCTCTTACGAGCTCTCGATAAGGAACAAAGTAACTATGGTGCTATACTTCAAAAAGTGGCAGAATTCAAATGTCTGGACAAGGAAGAGAAAAAAGATGCGAGATGCTTTTACACTGGTGGGTGTCGGAGTGGTCTCCTCGCGGACCCGTGAGCCGGATCAAGAGTTGGAAAACGAGCTCGGTGTGATTGCGTTTCTGTCTTTATGGCTATCCAGGGATATATTCGACGATGGTTCTGGAAAGAAGACCATTAGAAGTGACCTTGTTAAGATTGCTATAAGGCTGGCGAAGGGTGAAGTTATTCCTCTGGGCTCATTGTTCCTTGGATCACAGTATTCTCATTTGGATGCTTTAGCAATGGACATGCATGCTTCTAACGGGTACAAGAAGGTGGAGTCGCACATTCACTTCGCTTTCTTCAGCGCCTTATGGGAACACTTCAAAAGTTACGCTCCCGCTCCGGAAATTCGCTCAATAACTAATATGGTGGCTCGAGAATACTCGTTGGAATAAAAGGCGTCCCAGAGGTAGTGGAAACTTGTGGACGTATTTGACAATGTGTCTTCAGATTGGTCCATGGGGGCCGGTCCACCCTTCCATTGTTCAAATTAAAGACCTTTGCTATCGCTTCGACGTTTACGATGCTTGTGTTGTGTACCAATGTCGAAACTATGAAATACGGAGAACTTATTTACTTGTGTTTGCATTCCAGATATGTCCCGTCTCTATTTAACGGAGAATTTTATGTGACTCGTACAATATTGACAGTGGCTTTCCGCCAAATGGGATTTGATCGTGGTGTCCCATTTATTCGTTCACCAAGGGTTCCGAAAGAATCTCTCCCGAATATTCTTAACGCTGGCATGTTTGTAGAACGGGTGAGCCTTCCCTTCTGGCCTATTGGGAGAAACCCAGTGGTAACCGATAAGTATAAGGAATTTTGGGGGAGACAACTGTTGGTTTTCCGAAATTTTCTGGAGAGTGTTGTGACAGATTCCGTAGTAAGCCATCTTACGATGTCTTGACGAAGCATTTAGGTTGAAGCCATCACCAAACGGACCAAAGCCGAGGGTTGCAGTCCCCAAGTAGGATAGAGACCTAAGAGGCAAGCATGCGGTCCGGTAATCCTCAATTCCTCCAATATGCGGTATTTAAATTTCTTCCGTCGGTTCTTTCATTCCTCCAGTGTAAATTCTTCTAAAAACGATCCTTGCTTGAAATCGGGGATTCCGAAAGAGAATCTCTTCACAATGTTGGCACGCATTCAAAATGAGAAGGTCATGGTGACTGATCTTCATCTTGAGAAGTCCTGGAGAAAGTCTTCATGTTGAGAAGTCCGCGGCACCGATATTCGGGGAGTCCGGTAATACTTGATCTTTACACCGAGAAGTCCTGGGAAACCACTTCTTTTCCGGACCATGACAGGATGATGCAATCTCGGTTGGACGAGGCGCTTCCCTTAGTGATCTTGTCGACGGGGTCGTGATGGAAATTAGCACCCGGATGAAATAGATGCCGGAAGGAATGTAAGAGAGGCAAGGCTCGCTATAGTTGAGGCGGCTCCTCTTGAGATCCATCCCAACAGAGTTCCATCCAATATGGCTATTGTGGTGACTCTTTTCGAAAGGCATCATGCAACCGACAAGGCTCCGCGGTTAGTGAATTACAGGTGATGCACTGGGGCTTTGTTCGATCCTCCTTTTACTATCCCTTATCCAGGCCATGTGTTGGTTGGTGGATTCGGGCGTGCGGGTTCGGTTCAAAGAGTTGTACACAATGATATGGGAGAAGCACGGTCACATTGCTACCACCACGAAACTCAAAAGTCGTCTTGCGTTGGTCAACCGCGTCCAAGAAGCTTTAGTTTCTATCCGTGGATGAGCGTCACACCGGTCGAACAGTTTTCGAGGAGATGATTGAAGATTGGAGGTGCCATCGAGACGTGTTGGCGCTAGCATGCTTCAATGCTCCTTGGTTCTTCAAAGGTTTCTCCAAGATTCAGGAGCTCCGAAATTACAAGATGAAGTCCCTTCCGCGGACCGTGTTGCTCGCCAGAAGAAGAGGTTGAGAAGTTGTCTAAGGAACCGGAGTCAAGCTGCCGTGCTTCAAAGGATGAAGGTCTCTCTTGCCTGAAGGACGAGTTGTTGCTTAAGGACTTTCCTTGAAGTATTCGTGTTATATACTTGCCTTTTTAGATGCTTTTTCTTTTTGAGTGATAGTGAGGATTTTCTTTGACCTCCGGTTTTGAAATAATAGGTAATTGAATTGGTTTATTTTGAGATAGTTTTGTGGACAACCTTTTTTGAAAGGGATTATGTTAAATGAAATTTGCATCTTGGTCATGAATGATTGCACATGAAATTGCAAATGTTATGTAAAAGGGAGGTACGAATGGAAACAAAAATGGTGTTTGATCACTCGAACCTCTTTCTCCACGTGCAGGATGTTAAGTCCCAAAGTGAATTCTAAACTATCTTTCCCGTAAAATTGTTGAGTAAAACTTACTTGCTTTCGAAGCCTCACTTGTATCGAACCGAGTAGCCTTTCTAAGAAAATCCTCCGCACCAATCTCTCGTAGTTATCGCCTGGGACCAAGCTTTCCGAACAATGCGCTTCAAAGCGTTGCATTCTCTGGTGGGGTGATGGAGGAACCGGTGGAAATGACAGTATCTCGGGTCCATTACTTTTTGATCAGTAGGCAGACGCCATACCGGAGGTAGTTCCACCTCTCTATTTCGTACCCATGCCTCTAGTAGCTCCAGAATCTTCTTCATTGGGAAGGGGAAATGTAAGTACCTTGAGTCCTGGCTTTTCCCTGTGTTAGTGGGCATTGTGATGTCTCTCCGTGGCTTTGATGTGGAACAGAGATGAAGTTGGGAGATTTGCAAGTGCCATCATATCTGCAAGGGTCGCTTGCCTAGGTAAAGGGATGTGGAAAGTGTCGTAATGTCACCGCCGAGTGATCGGATTGAACGTTCCCATCCCTCTCGTATTGGAGTATTTCCTTATTGATTTCTCCTTCCTCAAGCATTTCTTCGATCGGTTGAAAAGTCGACGCGGATTGACAATCTTCCGGGCTTCAAGAAGAGTTTTGAGATATAAATCCTCTAGCAGGGCTCCATAGGGCAGCAGCTCCCTTTCTTTATCCATGCAGACATTGTAGTACTAGGACAAGTCTTTTCCTCTCGTCACTGACCATGTTGTCCATCTTTCTTGATTCGTTTTCGACTGCGTGCTCTTTTTGCTTCTCCACTTGTAAAGGCGTGACTCCTGACTAAGGATTCAACGTTTCTTGCACTATCTGAGTTGATGCCTATCGACCCTCCTTGTAATTGTGCTGCTATATCATTCAAAAGGAGAAATGTCTCGCTCTGCCTTCTGGTGATACCGGCTTGATTTGCCAATACATCCTCCAACATTCCAGCTATGCTTCCCATGATATCTGAACCACCTGCGGATTCCGGGTGAGGATACATCGTGAGACGAAAATCGAAGAATTGAGAATTCGATTTTTGTAACCGAGAGATCAACCTCCCACTGTGGTCGCCAATTGTTTATGGGTGAAAACTACTCCTGCAGAATTTGGTAATTTGGGGTGTGGATGAGGAATGAATTTAAACCTTAAACAAATGCACTGCGCGGTGAGTGCTTGTAGATTCGAGAGATCAATCTGTGCAAGTCCGGCCTAAACCAAGAAATGGCCGTTCCAGATTTGTTTCGGTCACAAAGTGAAGGAGATGGGGTTGATCTTAGGGAGGGAAGCGAAGAAAGTGTTGAGATTGTGAAGGTGTTGGCTTGCTTATGACTTGTAACAGAAAGGTGAGCAGGCTTGTGATTGATGGAAGCAAGATCTGGGTGTTGGAATACGTTTTGTATTAACACTTGGTTTTCTGCCTCGTCTGGACTTGTGTTGTTGTTCTCCTATGTTGAAAATAGGGAGGAGAACCTATTTATACAAGTCATTTGAGCCTTATCCACGTCTCTCGTGGGAAGTGGAGGAAGTGGAGTGATGGAGTAGTGGAGTTGTGCGTCGGTGCGACATGACCAGTCTTGCCCACTTCTCCCGTTCATCTCTAACCGTCCATGACTTCCTAACACGTTCTTATGATGGCGCGTTGCACGATGCACGCTGTAAACCGCCAGACCAATACCCAGTATGTATCCCCCCAATTTGTGACATGATTGATGTCTGGAATGTGTGGATCGTGGATCCACGAAAGATAGCATGTAATGCTGAATTGAATAACCGTGTTATTTAGAAAGTCGATACTTGTGAAGTATCGTGTGTATTTTATGCAGGTACTGCATTATGGTGTGGTAAAGTGATGGGTAATAACGCCTGATCGACCAAATAACTCCCGACTGGGTTGTATAACCAAGCTGGTGAAGTTGGACGGATGAGATGATCTTTGAGACACTCATCTGCGACCGTTAATGAATATTAGGGTTTTTTGAATAGGTGCGCAAGCATCACTCTTCAGCTTGGTCGAAACCGAGCATGGAAAGGGAATTGGAGAGAACCGACCGGGCATGCATGTAGATAGCATGCAAGTGTATACGTCCATGTTTCATTGTCCCATGAAGGTGCGATCTAGGCCACTCAATTTGACCGGCAAAGAGGAGTGGTTGAGATCAATTTTGCAATAGGAAATTGATGCCGCAAAAGGCCGCGCATCATGCTTTTTTCTGGCTGTTCCAAGACGACCCAATTTGGCCGGTCTTGGCCGATGGGTTTGACGTGAAGATGGCAGGCTGGTGTTCATGCCTATACCCGAATATCCCGTGAAAACGTGATCTAAGCCACTCAAATCATCCGGTGAAGTTGAGCCGGTCGAGATCGGTTTTGTGGTTTGGGAGGCGTGGCCATGCTAGTTTGGACGCACGTTTTGGATTAACCAGGCATGATATGCCTTGTCCGAACACATGAGGAGGTAGATGGGCCCATGGTGGTCATCTTTGGTATGACCGGCCCTTGCTTAATCTAACTTCGTGACCCTCCATTCGTGCCGGAGAAGATGGACGCGCGTGATGGCTTGAAACCCTAATTTTGGCTTTCAAAGCCGTGCGCCGTCTCTTGTTTGGGTGACGATTTTTTCACGGCCAAACATTGTTGGTTTTGACCGATTGGTCAAGTGTGTAGGCGGTCCCACGGTGATCGTGTTGACATGCTCTCGGGCCCTTTAAGTCTACATCTACACCCTCCATCTATACCCGCGAAGATGGATGGTTGAGACTGTTTTGCAACACATGTAATATGCCGCAAACCCTAATTTAGGGTTTTCCATCCATAATGCTTGGTATGAACGGTTTCTTGGCAAGTTAGGACAATGACCGACCATGCGTGGTCGGCCGTGGGTATTCCATACCCGCTTGGGGGTGATGGAATTGATCCTGGGGTCATCCAATCATGCTTATGGAGTTGGATGATCGCGATCGATCATATCCGACCGATACGGTCAGTCCGGATGCTCAATCGGGCTAGTATAACACACCGAAAGGGGCCTCAATCGGGCTAGTATAACACACCGAGAGTCAACATGTACGGGTATTTTCGTACATGATTTCATTATAGTGCTTGGAGGTTCGTGTAACTGTAAGAGTAACACTCGTCGTCATGCCACACCGATAATGAGTACCGGAAATACAAGGTGATATGAAATTCACAGAAGGGATTGTTGCCACATGCTCCAACCTGGAGGAATTTCATGTATTCACAGAATGGGATTGTTGCTACATGCTCCATTCTTGGAGAATTAAGTGAGGGAGTATCCAACACTTATAAATGGCTTTATCTTTTACAAGATGTCAGCGCATGATTTTTCCGGGTTTTTTACAAATTTAACCTTAAACGAAAATCCACCATCAACAGGATGATAAGAAGAATAAGAGAAGAAGAAAATAAAATGAAAAGATTAAAATTGATTTAGGGTAATAGGTTTTTAAATGGTGAGGGTACTTTTGTAACTTACCCATTAGGACTCCCCCTAAAACCCATAAAAAGAGTCCCTTTAAAATTGGGTATACCCCAATTAATCTGGGTATACCCTAATCAAGCCAGGTTAATTAAGTCCTTTCTTGATGTCTAACTTTTCAAATTTATATGTGTCCCAAATTGTTAACAATCCTCCACTATTACCACTTACACCTTGCGAATACAAAAATCCCAATCAAAATCCGAATCAAACCAAAATTGCCGAACGAACCACTGAGTCATAGAACTTTTTTGTGTATCCTGAATTGAACAAACAACGCACTTGTGAACAGCTATTAAGTCTCTAACAGCAATTTGTTTCTCATAAGCATTGATTCCTCTAATATTCCAAGAGATGAATTTAGTCCCCATCAGAACTAATTACTTCCATTGATTTAGATCCATCATAATCTTTTTTGAAAACCACCGTCTCCCTTGAGTTTACCTCGTCCAAATCATCGCATACATCCTTAGAGCTGTCAGATCCATCGGACTCACAACTATCTTTTACTCTTCTCCCTTCTGCAATGGCTCTGTATATATTTCTATATTTAAATAAAATCTCATCAATAATTGCCTTAGATTTAGCCTCATCTTTAGCAGTAGTTCCACCAAGTCTGTAGCATAACTCAAAAACCAATTTCGAAGTAGAGAAGATTACTTCAGAAGAATCATAATGTTTTTGTCCTCAGTTCTCCCAGATTAATAACAATCCGGTCTTCAAAAACATTGAAAAGAGTAGGAGTAGAACCCTTTTCAATTGGTAAAGTTAACTGCAGCGATTCTGGAGAGGTTAAAATTTCATCTTGTTAGAGCACTTCTCGGTCGAACTCGCATGCGTTGCTATCTCAAGCATATTTGTCAATGTTAGTGATCAAAACTATAAGTCTTGATTTCTAGTCTACTATAGCTAAGTCTCGGACTAGGATAGAATGTGTATTTGAGCTCAGGAACTCCATGGAAATCATCATACAAGACGAAGAACTACTCAATGGAACAGGTGGAACTTCATCGACTAAAAGGTATGTGGAGACTTGAACTTATCTATCACTCAAAAATCTATCTACTTTATCTCCTATCTTTGAGACAAAAGTCATTTTGCTATATAGACTTTGATTATACACATTTGCTATTTCGAGCCAAGTTTATCTTGCTTATCTATTTCTCAAAATATGTGTTGGTAAGTTATTGCTTTGGCCAAGTTCATCTTTACCTAGTGACGAAAGTCATGTTATGTTTCAATCACCTTGAAAATTGCTTTGACGAAAAATAGTTTGTGAATAACAACTATATAATAACGTCCTCTAAGAATGTTTCAATGATTGAAATGACATTTTAGATTATATATCATTGTTGGATATAAGCATTGTGTGGTAACACATATATGTATAAGTCATTTTTCCTTGAACCGGAGTATGCGTACTTTGTTGTTCAGGAAAACCGGAACAAGAGTTGTGAACTCACCATTAACCCAGCCGTTGAACGGCGGAAGTTGTCATCCTGAGAATATCTGCTGGAGTTTGAGAACTCCTTCCGAGAACTTAAGTCCGCGAACTAAGTCAGCGAACTTAAGTTGGTTATAACTAAAGATGATTTTTTGTGAACCTATTTTTATATTAACTAAGGAATGGAAAATGCAAACCGTGGCTATAAAGTTCATGAATCGATTTGAGTGAATCAAATCGTTTTTGCTTCGATTGTGTCTTGTGTAGTTACATAGGATTTATACAATTGAACAACTCTTTAACTAGTTTATTTGAGTCATTTGAACTAGTTATGGTGAAGAAGAATATGGTTGATATGAAAGTGCGCATATGGCTAACCATTTGGTTAACTATTGTTAAACTAACAAATGTACATGTTTGGGTACACTTACACAAATCTAAAATCGTGCATTTGATTTGTGTGTAACAAGCTAAGTTTTCAATCCAACGGTTGAAAGATATTAGCTTGAATCTAATCAGGTTTTCATCTAACAGTGAATATTGAATGCTTTGTTACTAAGCTAACATTGATTGCAAACCCTGATTTTAAAAACTATACAAGGGAAAACTCTAAAAACTGGGAAACCTAATCTCCACAGCTCTTGTGTGATACTAGTTGTACTAGCTAGAGTCGAATCTCCTTTCACCTTAGGATTTTTCTTGAAAACCAGGTTAACGACTTAAAAACTTCATTGGAATTGTGAAGCCAGACCGATACTACTTTCTCGTAGTTGTGTTAACTGATCTTGCTGATTCTATCGTGTTGAGTACAATCGTAACAATTGTCTTGAAATTAATATCTCCGATAGGCAAGATATAAAAGTAGTCACAAACATCTTCGTCTCATTGTTTGTGATTCCACAATATCTTCTTTCCCCGCGTCTATTAAGATTATTGTGAGGTGATTGATAATACTAGGTTGTTCTTCGGGAATATAAGTACGGGATATCAATTGGTTCCTATTCACCTTGATTTATCAAAATACGGAACAAAACTCGTAGGTATTTCCGTGGGAGATGATTTATCTATTACTGGAGACTTTTCTGTGTGATACATATTTATTTATCAAAGTCTTCGACTTTAGGTCATAGCAACTCTTATTTGTGGGTGAGATCATATAAGGGAATCAAGTGCGCAGTATCCTGCTGGAATAAGAGACGTAAGGAGCACAACTATACCTTGGATCAGTGTGAGATTGATTGGGGTTCAACTACAGTCCATACCGAAGTTAGTTTGTAGTAGGATAGTGTCTATAGCGGATTAATACAGTGTGTGTTCAATCTGGACTAGGTCCTGGGGTTTTTCTGCATTTGCGGTTTCCTCGTTAACAAAATTTTGGTGTCTGTGTTATTTTTATTCCGCATTAAATTTTGTTATATAATTGAAATACCACAGGTTGTGCGTTGTATCGATCAATTGTGAAATCCAAGTTATTTCTCTTGTATTTAATTAGACTCGCAGATTTCTATTTGCTTGAGTAAGAATTGAATCGATAAAGAGAGATATAACTCTTTGAAATAATTTATTAAGATTGAGTCTAGTTGATTCTCTTGAAAGTATATTGGAGTTTGTCCATACAGATCGCTAATCGAAATATTGGGTGTGGTTGTTGTACCCCCGCTTTTTCAATTGGTATCAGAACAGGCAAACACGTTTAAAGACCTTACAAGTCTGTGTTTATAGCGATCTGACTCTATGGAAAAGAGTACTATCCCTGATAAACGCTTCACCAGAAATAAAAGTTCTGTCTCGTCTATTATTATTAAAGAGAAATATTCTTCAATCTCAAATATAGACGAACCCTGTGTTCAAACTAGACAGGCAGGCTCCGACATTTGTTATTCCGATTACCCTTCAAAAGAGTCTATCTCTCTAAATGAATGGGAAACAACTGAAAAGAGTGATTTGATTCTAAATCTTGTTAGAATCCAAGCTGATAGATTTAATCAGTTAAAACATCATGTCGATGTTCTCCTTGGTGTTGTAAAGGACTGCAATTTCAAAGAAAATGCTTTGGAAATTGAACATCGCTTGAGTAAACTCTCTATTCAAGGATGCTCTAATCTGTCTAACATATCAAGTACTTTTGCTACGACTGAAAATGTTCCAGATCCAGAATTAAAACCAGAATCCCTTCCATTCAGAAAAGATGTTTTAGTCTCCTCCAATCAAGGATGTTCTACATCACATGGAAGGAAGAAATCTCATAACGAGATTGTTAAGACTGAACTGTCTAATCACTCTTGTGATCAGAAATTATGTCTCTTTTGTGAGGCAAAAAGTTATGTTAAACAAAAGGGAAACTCTAGGTTGAATAAAAAATCCTTTGTTAAACTTCGACACACCTTAGACTTAGTCCTCAAAGGTGTAACTGACATTCGTCTGTCTAAACCAATTGGTTTTCATATTTACTTTGTGTATGCTACCAGGAAAGTCAGTTCAATGAGTTCCTCAAATGCTTCAAAGTAGAACATAAGTCTTAACAAAAAACATATAAGGAAAGAACAAGTCTCTCCTATCGTTAAAAGAGTAGATAATGTTGTCCTTGATGTGAAGATTCCTGGAGAAAGGAGCAAAAATGATGATATGAGAAATATCCTGAAGGACATGATTAAAAGGAATAAGGACTATCAACATGTTGTCAATTCCATCAAGGCAAAAATCCTCTGGTAAGGACTCAAACTATGTCCCATATTTTGATCACAGTAAGTTTTATGATAATTTCTCATATCAAAAAGGATCCTTTTCTAGATTCGGAAAGAAAAATAGATTCGACCAAAAACACAATTCTTTTAATGAGCTCAGAGCTCATACTTGTGCTAATTAATCACAAGGGTTAAAGAACTTACTCATAAAAATCATGTTGAATAAGATGTGTCAATAATCAGGTATACTGTTAGCATACTGCTTCTGATTAGTGAAGCTATTTTGTTATTATCTATAGCTAAACTATTGTTTTCAGAAAAGGTTGCTTAAGTGTTTAATGTCTCTTCTTTTTGTTCTCTTTTTTGTCTTAAGCTTTTCCTTGCGTCGGGTTGTGTTCGTACGGGTACCCCTGTTACTATTACGAATCAATTCTTATAAACCCTAAAGGTCACCTTCCCTGAGAAACCATATAAATACCAAACCTCTGAGTCACGTATGCATACTCTGGGTTTGTTTGTGTTTGGTCAAGGATGTCTTCCACTTCACGTTCATGTGGTTTTGCGAGAGGCTTTCTTGATAAAAGTATAGGTTTCAAATCTAAAGGGAGGAAGAAAAGAACCCTTGTTGAAGATGATCATCCCAATGCCTAATGTTATTATGCCTACACACATGAGGATGTTGAGAAAGGGGATATGGTCTCTTATGAAGTGGTTCATGATTTTCTTAAATATTTTGAGGAAGAAAAACTGCATCTTGTTGATACTTTGAAGAGTCTTAATAACTTAAGAACTGAGTTGAAAAAGGTTACTTCTGACCTTGGCCTCATAAAAGTACAATTTAAAGATCTTCTTAATGAAGATATCTTTACTAAAGATGCAGTAGATGCTATCGATCACAAGCTCAAAGACCTCAAGACTCATGATGATAGTGAACTTCTATTTGACTTCAGTTCGTGTTCGGTTTTGGCATAGGAGTCTGTTTTTGGTTTAGCTTGTTGATTTTATATGCCTAGTAAATCTTCTATTTTTTTTGTTTTGTTTAGAAGAATAACTAGAGTTTGGAATAGCCATTATTGTAATTACACATACCTATGTCCAACGTTTTCATCTTCATGTTTTTGGATTTATTTTTTTAAATTCTAAAATTGTTTGGAAGATGATTTTTGCAGTATTAATCTTTATGGTTTTATATATTGCAATTTGTTATGGGATATGTCTGTTTGCGTCCGTGAACTATGATTATCCCATACCTTGTCAAAAGTTAAGTCTTTCATATGTCGATATGCATGTATTGATAAAAGAAGGAATGAACTTTTGACAATACAAAAGTTAAGCCTATTATGTCAATTATTGATGGAAGATAGGTTAAAATCTTTTGTTTACAAGGATTATGTCTATTGTATGTCATTGTGCGAATAGTGATGGAAAATAGAATGAATCCTTATGTATTCCGATGTATTGATCTTCCCTGTGTTGTTCCATAAGGTTTCTTATGTTTGAGCTTATTCGGACCGAGTTGATCATTTTCTTATGAATAACTTAGTCGTAACTCCGTAAGTTCTCTTATGTCGATCATGGCCAATTAAATTAGTCACTTTTTTTTGGTAAATTTGATTGTATTTTGCCGATTAAATTAATCATGGATTCTCTTGTGGTTAATTTAATTGAGTATTTTGGATTCAAATTCATACTTGTATGTGATTTGTTATGTCCAAAGAAATCCTTCTTTTCTTTTGAAATTAAGGTCGCTTTTGTTGTTCTTTCGGGAATGACATATTATGGGGGAGAGTTCTTAATTGAACTTGTGCTTAATTGCCAAATCTTTGTGGGGAGTGCGGCTATGGAATATTATAGGGGTTATCTTGTATCTTTATAAACTCCTTGATGAATGCATTTAGCTTCGGCTATATGATTGCATCTAAATAAGATGATATGTGCTTTCTTTTGTTCATGAAATGTCTCTTTTGGAAATTTCATTAGGATCCCGTTTTCGTACCTTTGCCAACTTTATTGACAAAAAGGGGGAGAATTAATATGTAGTTCACACTACAAATACATATGGTTTTCGGATCATTATGTAAGGGGGAGTGGTTTCCATGTGAGATGGTGTATTGACTAAGGGGGGTGATACATATCACCATAGTATTGTTGTAGAAGTTGTGATACAATTGAACTTTGATGCTACATAATGATACTATGACACTTTATAACAATGATTGAGAATTCTTGTTTTCTCATTGTTATAGCTACGGATTTTCAACAACGATGATGCTGAACTTACATCCTTTTGGGATCATTGGAGTACTTGGAAGTGACGAAGATTTCGAGTAATGTTGAAGATTAGGTATGAGGAATAGGTGCTAGAAAAGTTAATTCATTTTATTTTTTTTGTATTCCATATGTATTGATAATTTGTCACTAAAATTGACAAAGGGAGAGATTGTTAGAGCACTGTTCGGTCGAACTCGCATGCGTTGCTATCTCAAGCATGTTTGTCAATGTTAGTGATAAAAACTACAAGTCTTGATTTCTAGTCTACTATAGCTAAGTCTCGGACTAGGATAGAAAGTGTAGTTGAACTCAAGAACTCCATGGCAATCATCATACAAGACGAAGAACTACGAAGGAACCGGTAGAACTTCGTCGACTAAAAGGTATGTAGAGAGTTGAACTTATCTATCACTCAAAAGTCTATCGACTCTATCTCCTATCTTTTATACAAAAGTCGTTTTGCTATATATACTTTGATTATACACATTTGCTATTTCGAGCCGAGTTTATCTCGCTTATCTATTTCTCGAAATATGTGTTGGTAAGCTTTTTCTTTGGCCAAGTTCATCTTTACTTAGTGACGAAAGTCATGTTATGTTTCAATCACTTTGAAAATTGCTTTGACGAAAAATAATTTGTGAATAAAAACTATATAATAACGTCCTCTAAGATTATTTTAATGATCGAAATGAGAGTTTAGATTATATAACCATTGTTGGATATAAGCATTTTGTGGTAACACATATATGTATAAGTCCTTTTTCCTTGAACGAAAGTATGCGTACTATGCTGATCAGGAAAACCGGAACAAAACCTGTGAACTCAGTCCGCGAACTGGCAGAAGTTCTCATACCGAGAATATCTGCTGGAGTTTGAGAAATCCTTCCGGAACTTAAGTCCGCAAACTAAGTCTGCGAACTTAAGTTGGTTATATCTAAAGGCGATTTTTTGTGAACTTATATCTATATTAACTAAGGAAAGCAAAATCCAAATCGTGGCTATAAAGTTCATGAATCGATTCGAGTGAATCAAATCGTTTTTTCTTCGATTGTGTCTTGTGTAGTTACATAAGATTTATATAATTGAAAAACTCTCTAACTAGTTCATTTAAGTCATTTGAACTAGTTATGGTGAAGAAAAATATGGTTGATATGAAAGTTCTCATATGGCTATCCATTTGGTTAACTATTGTTGAACCAACAAATGTACATGTTTGGGTACGGTTACACAAGCCTAAAATCTTGCATTTCATTTGTGTGTAACAAGCTAATTTTTTGATCCAACGGTTGAAAGATATTAGCTTGAATCTAATCAGGTTTTCATCTAACGGTGAATATTGAATTCTTTGTTACTAAGCTAACATTGATTGCAAACCCTGATTTGAAAGACTATATAAGGGAGAACTCTAGCAACTGGGAAACCTAATCCCCCCACATCCTATGTGATACTAGTTGTATTAGCTAGAGTTGATTCACCTTTAACCTTAGGTTTCTTCTTGAAAACCATGTTAACGAATTAAAGACTTCATTGGTTATGATGCCATACCGATACTACTTTCTCGTAATTGTGTGATCTGATCTTGCTGATTCTATCGTATTCAGTACAATCGTAATGATTGGCTTGAGATTAATATCTCTGATAAGCAAGATATAAAAGTAGTCACAAACATGTTCGTCTCATCGTTTGTGATTTTAAAATATCTTCTTTCGCCGTGTCGATTAAGATTATTGTGAGGTGATCGATAATACTAGGTTGTTCTTCGGGAATATAAGTCCGGGTTATCAATTGGTTCCTGTTCACCTTGATTTATCAAAATACGGAACAAAACTCGTAGGTATTTCTGTGGGAGACAGATTTATCTATTACTGTATACTTTTCTGTGTGATAAAGATTTGTTTATCAAAGTCTTCGACTTTTGGTCGTAGCACTCTTAGTTGTGGGTGAGATCATCTAAGGAAATCAAGTGCGCAGTATCCTGCTGGGATCAGAGACGTAAGGAGCGCATCAGTACCTTGGATCAGTGTGAGATTGATTGGGGTTCAACTACAGTCCATACCGAAGTTAGTTTTTAGTAGGCTAGTGTCTATACCGGCTTAATACAGTGTGTGTTCAATCTGGACTAGGTCTCGGGGTTTTTCTGTATTTGCAGTTTCCTCGTTAACAAAATTTTGGTGTCTGTGTTATTTCTATTCCGCATTATATTTTGTTATATAATTGAAATATCACATGTTGTACGTTGTATCGATCAATTGTGAAATCCAACCTTTGGTTGTTGATTGGAAATTGATTGATCCTTGGATATTGGTCTTTGGTACCATCCAAGTTATTTCTCTTGTATTCAATTAGACTCGCAGATTTCTATTTTCTTGAGTAAGAATTGAATCGAGAAAGAGAGATATAACTCTTTGATATAATTTATTAAGATTGAGTCTAGTTGATTCTCTTGAAAGTATATTGGAGTTTGTCCATACAGATCGCTAATCGAAATATTGGGTGTGGTTGTTGTACCCCCGCTTTTTCAATTGGTATCAGAACAGGCAAACACGTTTAAAGACCTTACAAGTCTGTGTTTATAGCGATATGACTCTATGGAAAAGAATACTATCCCTGATAAACGCTTCACCAGAAATAAAAGTTCTGTCTCGTCTATTTCTATTAAAGAGAAATATTCTTCAATCTCAAATATAGACGAACCCTGTGTTCAAACTAGACAGGCAGGCTCCGACATTTGTTATTCCGATTACCCTTCAAAAGAGTCTATCTCTCTAAATGAATGGGAAACAACTGAAAAAGAGTGATTTGATTCTAAATCTTGTTAGAATCCAAGCTGATAGATTTAATCGATTAAAACATCATGTCGATGTTCTCCTTGGTGTTGTAAAGGACTGCAATTTCAAAGAAAATGCTTTGGAAATTGAACATCGCTTGAGTAAACTCTCTATTCAAGGATGCTCTAAGCAGTCCAACATATCAAGTACTTTTGCTACGGCGAAAATGTTCCGGATCAATTAATTAACCGGGAATCCCTTCCATTCGGAAAAGATGTTTTAGTCTCCTCCAATCAAGAATGTTCTACATCACATGGAAGGAAAAAATCTCATAACGAGATTGTTAAGACTGAACTGTCTAATCACTCTTGTGATCAGAAATTATCTCTTTTTTGTGAGGCAAAAAGTTATGTTAAACAAAAGGAAAACTCTAGGTTGAATAAAAAATGCTTTGTTAAACTTCAACACACCTTAGACTTAGTCCTCAAAGGTGTAACTGACATTCGTCTGTCTAAACCAATTGGTTTTCGTATTTACTTTATGTATGCTACCAGGAAAGTCAGTTCAATGAGTTCCTCAAATGCTTCGAAGCAGAACAGAAGTCTTAACAAAAAACATTTAAGGAAAGAACAAGTCTCTCCTATCGTTAAAAGAGTAGATAATGTTGTCCTTGATGTGAAGATTCCTGGAGAAAGGAACAAAAATGATGATATGAGAAATATCCTGAAGGACATGATTAAAAGGAATAAGGACTATCAACATGTTGTCAATTCCCTTAAGGCAAAAATCCTCTGGTAAGGACTCAAACTATGTCTCATATTTTGATCACAGTAAGTTTTACGATAATTTCTCATATCAAAAAGGATCCTTTTCTAGATTCGGAAAGAAAAATAGATTCGACCAAAAACACAATTCTTTTAATCAGCTCGAGCTCATACTTGTGCTAATTAATCACAAGGGTTAAAGAACTTACTCATAAAAATCTGTTGAGTAAGATGTGTCAATAATCCAGTGTATACCGTTAGCATACCTTTCCGATTAGTGAAGCTATTTTCTTATCGTCTATAGCTAAACTATTGTTTGCAGAAAAGGTTGCTTAAGTGTTTAATGTCGCTTCTTGTTGTTCTCTTCTTCTTTTTTTTGTCTTTAGCTTTTCCTTGCGTCGGGTTGTGTTCGTACGGGTACCCCTGTTACTATTACGAATCAATTCTTAGAAACCCTAAAGGTCACCTTCCCTGAGAAACCATATAAATACCAAACCTCCGAGTCACGTATGCATACTCTGGGGTTTGTTTGTGTTTGGTCAAGGATGTCTTCCACTTCACGTTCATGTGGTTTTGCGAGAGGCTTTCTTGATAAAAGTATAGGTTTCGAATCTAAAGGGAGGAAGAAAAGAACCCTTGTTGAAGATGATAATCCCAATGCCTAATGTTATTATTCCTATACACATGAGGATGTTGAGAAAGGGGATATGGTCTCTTCTGAAGTGGTTCATGATTTTCTTAAATAAGAAAAAACCGCATCTTGTTGATACTTTGAATAGTCTTAATAACTTAAGAACCGAGTTGAAAAAGGTTACTTCGACCTTGGCCTCATAAAAGTACAACTTAAAGATCTTCTCAATGAAGATATCTTTACTAAAGATGCGTAGAGATGCTATTGATCACAATATCAAAGACCTCAAGACTCATGATGATAGTGAACGTCTATTTGACTTCGGTTAGGTGTTCGGTTTTGGCATAGGAGTCTGTTTTTGGTTTAGCTTGTTGATTTTATATGCCAAGTAAATCTTCTATTTTTTTGTTTTGTTTAGAAGAATAACTAGAGTTTGGAATAGCCATTATTGTGATTACACATACCTATGTCCAACGTTTTCATCTTCATGTTTTTGGATTTATTTTTTTAAATTCTAAAATTGTTTGTAAGATGATTTTTGCAGTATTAATCTTTATGGTTTTATATATTGCAATTTGTTATGGGATATGTGTGTTTGCGTCCGTGAACTATGATTGTCCCATACCTTGTCAAAAGTTAAGTCTTTCATATGTCGATATGCATGTATTGATAAAAGAAGGAATGAACTTTTGACAATACAAAAGTTAAGCCTATTATGTCAATTATTGATGGAAGATAGGTTAAAATCTTTTGTTTACAAGGATTATGTCTATTGTATGTCATTGTGCGAATAGTGATGGAAATAGAATGAATCCTTATGTATTAGATGTATTGATCCTCCCTGTGTTGTTCCATAAGGTTTCTTATGTTTGAGCTTAATCGACTGAGTTGATCATTTTCTTATGAATAACTTAGTCGTAACTCCGTAAGTTCTCTTATGTCGATCATGGCCAATCAAATTAGTCACTTTTTTTGTGGTAAATTTGATTGTATTTTGCCGATTAAATTAATCATGGGTTCTCTTGTGGTTAATTAAATTGAGTATTTTGGATTCAAATTCATACTTGTATGTGATTTGTTATGTCCAAAGAAATCCTTCTTTTCTTTTGAAATTAAGGTCGCTTTTGTTGTTCTTTCAGGAATGACATATTATGGGGGAGAGTTCTTAATTGAAATTGTGCTTAATTGCCAAAACTTTGTGGGGAGTGCGGCTATGGAATATTATAGGGGTTATCTTGTATCTTTATAAACTCCTTGATGAATGCATTTAGCTTCGGCTATATGATTACATCTAAATAAGATGATATGTGCTTTCTTTTGGTCATGAAATGTCTCATTTGGAATTTTCATTAGGATCTAGTTTCGTACCTTTCCGATTTTATTGACAAAAAGGGGGAGAATTAATATGTAGTTCACACTACAAATACATATGGTTTTCGAGATCATTATGTAAGGGGGAGTGGTTTCCATGTGAGATGGTGTATTGACTAAGGGGGAGTGATACATATCACCATAGTATTGTTGTCGAAGTTGTGATACGATTGAACTTTGATGCTACATAATGATACTATGACACTTTATAACAATGATTGAGAATTCTTGTTTTCTTATTGTTATAGCTACGGATTTTCAACAACGATGATGCTGAACTTACATCCTTTGGGATCATTGGATTACTTGGAAGTGATGAAGATTTCGAGTAATGTTGAAGATTAGGTATGTGGAATAGGAGATAGAAAAGTTAATTCATTTTTTTTTTTTGGATTCCATATCTAATGATAGTTTTGTCACTAAAATTAACAAAGGGGAGATTATTAGAGCATTGATCGGTCGAACTTGCATGCGTTGTTATCTCAAGCATGTTCGTCAATGTTAGTGATAAAAACTACAAGTCTTGATTTCTAGTCTACCATAGCTAAGTCTCGGACTAGGATAGAAAGTGTAGTTGAGCTCAAGAACTCTATGGAAATCATCATACAAGACGAAGAACTACATAAGGAACTGGTAGAACTTCATTGACTAAAAGGAATGTAGAGACTTGAACTTATCTATCACTCAAAAGTTTATCTACTCTATCTCCTATCTTTTAGACAAAAGTCGTTTTGCTTTATAGAATTTGATTATACACATTTTCTATTTCGAGCCGAGTTTATCTCGCTTATCTATTTCTCGAAATATGTGTTGGTAAGCTTTTTCTTTGGCCAAGTTCATCTTTACCTAGTGACGAAAGTCATGTTATGTTTCAATCACTTTGAAAATTGCTTTGACGAAAAATAGTTCGTGAATAACAACTATATAATAACGTCCTCTAAGAATGTTTTAATGATTGAAATGAGATTTTAGATTATATAACCATTGTTGAATATAAGCATTGTGTGGTAACACATATATGTATAAGTCCTTTTTCCTTGGACCAAAGTATGCGTACTTTGCTGATCAGGAAAACCGAAAGAAGAGTTGTGAACTCAGTCCGCGAACCCGGTCCATAAACGGCGGAAGTTCTCATACCGATAATATCTGCTGGAGTTTGAGAAATCCTTCCGGGAACTTAAGTATGCGAACTAAGTCTGCGAACTTAAGTTGGTTATATCTAAAGACGATTTTTTGTAAACATATATTTATATTAACTAAGGAAAGCAAAATCCAAATCGTGGCTATAAAGTTCATGAATCGATTCAAGTGAATCAAATCGTTTTTGCTTCGATTCTGTCTTGTGTAGTTACATAAGATTCATACAATTGAAAAACTCTCTAACTAGTTCATTTGAGTCATTTGAACTAGTTATGGTGAAGAAAAATATGGTTGATATGAAAGTGCTCATATGGCTAGCCATTTGGTTAACTATTGTTGAACCAACAAATGTACATGTTTGGGTACGGTTACACAAACCTAAAATCAAGCATTTCATTTGTGTGTAACAAGCTAAGTTTTTGATCCAACAATTTAAAGATATTAACTTGAATCTAATCAGGTTTTTATCTAACGGTGAATATTGAATGCTTTGTTACTAAGAAAACATTGATTGCAAACCCTGATTTGAAAGACTATATAATGGAGAACTCTAGCAACTGGGAAACCTAATCTCCACACATACTATGTGATACTAGTTGTATTAGTTAGAGTTGATTCTCCTTTAACCTTAGGTTTCTTCTTGAAAACCAGGTTAACGACTTAAAGACTTCATTGGTTATGAAGTCAGACCGATACTACTTTCTCGTAATTGTGTGATATGATCTTGCTGATTCTATCGTATTGAGTACAATCGTAACGATTGGCTTGAGATTAATATCTACGATAGGAAAGATATAAAAGTAGTCACAAACATCTTCGTCTCATCGTTTGTGATTTCAAAATATCTTCTTTCGCCGCGTCGATTATGATTATTGTGAGGTGATTGATAATACTAGGTTGTTCTTCGGGAATATAAGTCCAGGGTTATCAATTGGTTTCTGTTCACCTTGATTTATCAAAAGACGGAACAAAACTCATACGCATTTTTGTGGGAGAAAAATTTATCTATTACTGTAGACTTTTCTGTGTGATACAATTTTTTTTATTAAAGTCTTCGACTTTGGGTCGTAGCAACTCTTAATTTTGGGTGAGATCATCTAAGGGAATCAAGTGCGTAGTATTCTGCTGGGATCAGAGACTTAAGGAGGGCAACTATACCTTGGATCAGTGTGAGATTGATTGGGGTTCAACTACAGTCCAGACCGAAGTTAGTTTTTAGTAGGCTAGTGTCTATAGCAATTTAATACAGTGTGTATTCAATCTGGACTAGGTCTCGGATTTTTCTGCATTTGCAGTTTCCTCGTTAACAAAATTCTGGTGTCTGTGTTATTTCTATTTAGCATTATATTTTGTTATATAATAGAAATATCACAGGTCGTGCGTTGTATCGATCAATTATGAAATCCAACCTTTGGTTGTTGATTGGAAATTGATTGATCCTTGGATATTGGTCTTTGGTACCATCTAAGTTATGTCTCTTGTATTCAATTAGACTCGCAGATTTCTATTTGCTTGAGTAAGAATTGAATCGAGAAGGAGAGATATAACTCTTTGATATACTTTATTAAGATTGAGTCTAGTTGATTCTCTTGAAAGTATATTGGAGTTTGTCCATACTGATTGCTAATCGAAATATTGGGTGTGGTTGTTGTACCCCCTCTTTTTCACATTTGCCATCACATGAAATGGACTCTCATGCACCACCAATTGCAGGTCTTCAGTAGAAGCTGAGGAAGTAAACCTTTGGTTTGCAATCGAATCCAAATTGTCCATTGTAAGAATGATAACTTCTCCTACGCCTCCATTCTTACTAGGAGATACTTGAACAACATATTTTGATAAATCATCAATATGAATGGGTACCCCAACTTCACATCCAAAATCACATTGAGATCCATCAGCCTCTGCAGCCAAAATACTATCAATTAGTTCCAATCTAGATGGGATGGAAACCTCACCTACACATCCTTCACCAACTAAAACTTGGAACTTATTGATAGAAGAGACAATGATTCTATCCTGAGAACAAAACCCCCTACTAGTGTTCTCAAAAACAGAATTATTAATCTCACTCAGAAGTTTGGATGAACTCAATATAAACCAGACCACGAGAGCCAACACAAGAGTGTTCAACACCCTGAACCACTCTTTCTGGAGACGAGCTTGCTGCACCAATCGAGTTAGTCATAGACTGTGACTTGTTCTCCAATCCCAGGATTGAGACCGTTCCTCGATGAGTCAGATTCAACTCGCTTGAGAACTTTTCATGAGCTGACCCCGATTCAGCTCCTACATAAGTGTGAGTAATAATAGAATTTGAATAGTTCTGTTGACGATCAAATTCATTAATCAACGCAATATACTCCTCCATTGGTGCCTTATTCTTAGGATTGAACTTGAAATCCCATTCAATCAAAAATGCCCATTTTTGGTCTCTGTCTTCCACCGCAGAAATCGCTGGAATAAATTCTGAAAAAGTTTGAGTTTGCAGACTTCATATTACTAGTTGAAATCTCAATTAATCCTCCTAACGAATCACCGATGGTTCTGAACAATTTAGAGCTCCAAAATCTTCTAGGAATTGTGCGAATCTTTAACCATTTTCCAAGTTTAGTCATTGCCTGGATTGGAATAAGAAAATCTCGTGATGTGTCTGTCCCCGCAGCTACTTCCTTAAATGAATAAACTTGTTCTTTCTCACAGAATTGTGAGATGTGAACCACAGTGTTATCCACGTAAATCTTCCTTGTCCTACACAATCTCCAGTACTGGTTTTTCAAAACCATAGCATTTTGTTCATCAATAATTTCCAGATCAATGAAAGAATCCCACCTCATTTGAATTCTTATTTTCTTCGTCATCCTTTGCCATCTAACGTATCCATCGAATCTAATCCATCCCACATAATCCTTATGCACATGTTTCAATGGTAAAAGCGGAGTAAAATCTGATGTAACAGGGATTGATTGAGGTGTTTTCCTAAGAAAGTTATTCTCTTTCAACAGGCCATTAATTTCCTTACATAGAACAGCCCAATAATATCTTCCTTCCCCTCCTGGAATACACCAAGCATAATATCGAGCACCATCTCCTCTTCTTACTCTTGAGATCCTCAAATATATCCCTTCCTCATTCTCCCTTACTTCGCAAAGATATGATGATTCCCCTACTCTTCTAGGCCATATCCTCCTCTTACATGAAAAATCTCTAGCTTCCTCCACTACCTCCACCATCCAACAAGCTATGTGAGATGAAAACTGTAACCACAATTTAAATCCATTTCTCTTTCGCTCCTCTAATCTGAGATCTTTATATCCCATTGAAACGAAGAAAGTTTTCCTCTCAAGGTAGACCGTTTTTTTCGCTCTTTCTCTCTCCATTTACCCCAAATATACCAAGCGAGTGCAATCCTAACTAAGATAAAGGAAAACGATTGCAACAACTTTTCTTCGTAATCTATACTCCCTCCGTTCCAATTTAGATGATGTTGTAGAGTTTTTCACGCAGATTAAGAAACATGAAAGAGAGTAAATTTTTTCCAAATCTGCCCATATTAATACCTTCCTAAAAATTTAAACCTCATAGTTTTTTGTTTCTAGATTCTAGTATAAATTATGAATCCCCATGTAATTCCACTTGGGATGACCAAATATCCTAAGATAATAGAGAATAAATTTAAAATCTTAAATTAGATTAATTATCTCTCACTGATAACAAGGGCAATGAATGTTGTGTTGTGATTCCAAAGCAGGGGTAAATCAGTGAGAATTTAGAGAAAATAGCTAAACTCTCATCTATTTTGGAACATACAAAAAACCCTAAAACATCATCTAAAGTGGAACGGAGGGAGTAATAAAAAGGACGGTATGGAAAAGTACGTAGATTGTTTATGTACCAGTCGGAGTGGCTAGGCGATCAACACAACTATAGATTGAGAACTGAAGAAATAGATGGTTAAGTGATTCATATTTTCTTGGCACATATAAGATGGTCCAATTGGCTCAATGGTTCCATCAATTTTGAAGTCAATTTTGTTGGGGTTTTGTTCCGTATAAAAAACTATATGGCTGAAATTTGATTTTAGGTGACAGTTTTGCAGCAGAAAACGGTGATCTATGCTGCAGAAAACCGTGGCTAAAAGGATAAATTGGATTAGGAAACTCGTATGACGGTTTGATGGAGTGTTTTCCAAGTTTAGGGTTTCCTAATTAAGGTGTGGGTCTATTTTTAGGAGTTCTAAGACTTGAGGATCAAGGATTTGTCTACTATATAAGAGGGCTTATATTGTGAGTAAAAATCCATTCTCTGGAGAATCTTCTCTTTATGAGAGTGTTTGGGTTACAACCATTGTGTCCTACAATGGTTGGTGATGGGGAAAAATCTATGTAGAAGAGTGACCTGTAGAAAGAGCGGGTATGGGAGAAATCTAGGGTTTCTAGGGTTCATAGGGGAGAAGTTAGAATTCATGATGTTCTTCATGTTCTTGTCTAAAGTCGAAAAAACCATAGCAGTAGAAATTTATGGAAGACGAAGAACAAAGGAAGAGGTAAACTCTTCGTAATATGTCTTGTTGTTTCTAACGATTAGCGCTAGTGGGTTATATAACTAGCTGATTATATGAAGTGTGTCGATGTAATGACTTGTTATGATAATGAGATTCTCGGGTGGTTTTGGCCGTGGATGTAGCCTACAAAGGGTAGGTGAGCCACGTAATATTTGTGTCGTGTGTTATTGTTTATTATCGTATTGATTATATAATCGTGCTAGTATTATCCGATCATGCTAATCTAAAGATGTAAGTAAAGGATTCGAGCTCAGTTATCTAAAGTAGGTTATTTCGTGGAATTCACTTCTATGGAAATATGTCGGTTCGAGATTAATGTATCCTTGGTTCCCCGACAAGTGGTGCGGTGAGCGTGGATGAAGATGGCGATGATTCGGGTAATTTAAACAAGAGGTTTCAAAGAAGAGAAAGTATTGGTTCTTAGCAGAATGATATAGTTCGTGAAGATGATGAGTAAATCAAGATCGATCAAGGAATATGATGACATCAAGAAAGATTCGATAACTTTGATTGATGTGACTATGATTCGTGTTGAAGGTGTTTTTCTTTGCTAGAGAAGATCGTTCGTGGATTCAACTGGCGTCTGTAAATGTTGTCAGGAGAATATTTTGAATCATGGTGGTGCTAAGTGACAATCGTTCATACACAACATATGAAGATTGTAGCATGTTTTGTCTACATGGAGGATGACTCAAGATTGTTTGTTCTTGGAGTTGGTTAAGTTCGTCTAGAATTGTTTGTTCGCTCGGGTCAAACAATGTCAAGTGTTAGACATGTGTCGAAGAAGAGGTATTCTACGAAGGTGGGATAATGAGTGGTCATGGCGACGAAGTAGTTTGATATAAGTCATGCAGAAACTTGTATAAATTATATGAAGAAGTTGTTTGTGGTGATGCTAGAAGATCGACAAATAACGATTCCGGTGGTGCAAGTCCAAAAGAGGAATTCAACTTAGGTAGTGGTTCAAGCTCAAATTACAAGACAATTTTGTTCATTCTAGTGATGATGTCCGCGAGGATAACCTTATATAAGGTTGGAAAAATTCATGCTTTGCTGGAGTGAAGATGATGGTTTTGTTCACGTCACAAAATGTGGTGGTTGTTAGGGTTTTGTTCCGTATACAAAACTATATGGTTGAAATTGGATTTTAGGTGACAGTTTTGCAGCAGAAAACAATGATCTATGCTGCAGAAACCGTGGATAAAAGGCTATTTTGGGAAAAGATTGTCTACAGGGTTTACTTGGATTAGGAAACTTGTATGACGGTTTGGTGGAGTGTTTTCCAAGTTTAGGATTTCCTAATTAATGTGTGAGTCTATTTTTAGGAGTTCTAAGACTTTGGGGATCAAGGATTTGTCTACTATATAAGAGGGCTTATATTGTGAGTAGAAATCCATTTTCTTGGAGAATCCTCTCTTTATGAGAGTGTTTGTGTCACCACCGTTGTGTCCTACAATGGTTGGTGATGGGGAAAAATCTACGTGAGAAGAGTGACTTGTATAAAGAGCGGGTATGGGAGAAATCTAGGGAATCTACGTGAGAAGAGTGACTTGTATAAAGAGCGGGTATGGGAGAAATCTAGGGTTTCTAGGTTTCATATGGGAGAAGCTAGAATTCATGATGTTCTTCATGTTCTTGTCTAAAGTCGAAAAAACTATGGCGGTAGAAATTTATGGAAGAAAAGAACAAAGGAAGAGGTAAACTCTTCGTAATATGTCTTGTTATTTCTAACGTTTAGCGTTAGTGGGTTATATAACTAGTTGATTATATGAAGTGTGTCCATGTAATGACTTGTTATGATAATGAGATTCTCGGTGGTTTTGGCCGTAGATGTAGCCTACAAAGTGTAGGTGAGCCACGTAATCTTTGTGTCGTGTGTTATTGTTTATTTTCGTATTGATTATATATTCGTGCTAGTATTATCCGATCATGCTAATCTAAAGATGTAAGTAAAGGATTCGAGCTAAGTTATCTAAAGTAGGATGTTTCGTGGAATTTACTTCTATGAAAATATGCCACTTCGAGATTAATGTAACATCGGTTTCCCGACAAATTTAACTTGGTCGATTGGTAGTCCAAAGCAAATGACAACATCTCTCACATTTTTTAATTCTGATCGGTTGTTATCTTGTGCATGATAACAAAAACTCAAATAAAGTGTACTGAACCATATATATATGTAGGAATTACCAATAGGTACTATTATAGTAGTCTAAGTTAGTGGCAGGTCCACCCACTAAAGCCCAGTAACCGGAGGTCCATCTTCTTAGATTTCGGACCCAAAATTAAATTCCAGGGTCCATACATGTGCGAGACCTAAGAAATACATTTTGTAAATTCTCTAAAATAGCCTCGCCTTATAAACACGGTAGAAGGAGATTATGTTTCATTTATTCTCGTTTCATTTTCATCTTTCTTTCTCAATGAAAAATGTCTGCCAGAGCTCTGGCTATGAAAGGTTTGTGATCAGTCTCTTTGTGTCTCCGATCTTAAATTGGGTTTTAGATTTGTAATCACTGTATCATAATCTGCGTATTCATATATAAATTTTCAAAGGGAACGCCTTTCGATTTGACCTAATATTTTTTTTCGTTGCTAAAATCACAGATCTGATAAAACGAAGCATCTCAATGATTGTATATACAATCGTAACGGAAAAAAAAAAAAAGTTCAATTTTGAAAAATGACGACTAGATCTAATCGTTAATTGATTTTTTATTGTAATTTTAATTTCCATACTTGATTTTTACGTATTTCTTTTATTTTTATAAAAATAGTTCAGATCTACATGGGTAATCATGTTTGTTGTTCACTTCGTCACTTTGTTCTACTATATTAGTTTCATTTTGTTAGTTTTAGGTTTATTTCAGTTTGGTTTTGTGTATGAATTAACAGAAAACATAGCTTATTCTTGAAAATTTGATCATATAGTGGATTTTATGTGTTTTTGTTTTGATTGATGTTCTTATTTTGTGTTTCTGGCCAAATCTTTATAAATTAGTTCATAGTTATGGTTTCTATGTTGTTAGTTTGGGCATGATCCTGCCGTACATATAAGTCATACTAAAAAATGTTTTGATTTTGATTATCCTACAATATAATCACTTATTTTATATGATCCGGCACAATACATATATAGCATACTGGAAATAAAAACTGTTTAAATTTTCTTATACTTTTAGATTCACCATTTATGCAATCCTTTTTATTCATCTTTCTTTAAGTTTTATTGTTTCTGCTAGTGTTTTGTTGGTTGTTTAAGTTTGAATCATGAAGATTGGATCGTTTTTCATGATCTATACGGTTTTTATCTTATTTGAAATTTAGATTTGATTATCTTTTTTGTTTTTCTCTTCGAAATCATGCTTGTTTGTACATTCAGATGTTATTATCCATAAGTACATATGTCACATACTGATAGGAAGTGCTCTTTGTAGTGTTTGGTTCACATTTTTGTCACCTTTTTTAGTCTTATCCGTCAGTACGTATGAGAAATACTGTAATATGTCTTTCGATTCTCTTATTTTTCATAGATCCGTCACTTATTCTTGTCATGCAGTTGATTTGTAGTTCATGAATCTTCAGTACATAGGTCGCATACTGATAAGAATTGCTCTTTGTTGTGTTTGATTCATAGTTTTGTCACCTTTTTTAGTCTTAGCCGTCAGTACATATACGAAATACTGTAATATCTGTTTCGATCCTCTTATTTTTCATAGATCCGTTACCTATTCTTGTCATACAATTGATTTGTAGTTCACGAATCTTCGGTACATATATCGCATACTGATAGGAAGTGCTTTTTGGCTGTGTTTTGTTTTTGTCTCCTTTTGTGTATTAATCATCGGTACGTATATGATATACTGGTGGATTTTGATGAAACAAGTTCGGATCTAAATAGAAAATCATGTTTTATGTTTATTTCATTAGTAGATCCGATATTTTTATGATTTTTGGTTTGTTTTTCAGTTTTCTTTTTGTGTATTAAGCATCGTACATATATGACGTATTGTTTTCTTTTTGTGTTTACTATGAATCTATAGGTTTTCTTTTTTTTTTTTTTTGGTTTGATCCATGAGTTCACATATGGAATACCGAAGTATGTGCTTTGATTCAGATTCATCACTTCTTGACATGCAACCGAGTTTTTAGTTTATGAATCCATGATACGTATATGTCGTAATCGATAAAAACTTCTTTTGATTCTCGTTTTATTCATAGTTTTGTCACTTTATTTTGGTTTGATCCATGAGTACGTATGCGAAATACTTTGAAATAGATGCTAGTTTTGTTCTTTTGTGTTTTAATATTGTTATATTTTGGTCACATTTATAGGTTCAATATGTCCAACGGATACATACTCTATATGTGCGGTGCGACAGATATATACTCGTATTTGTAGCGGTGTGGCGAGATATGTACTCAATTTGTAAGTGGTGTGGCGAGATATGTACTGCATTTGTAAGCGTGTGGCGAGATATGTACTCGACTTTGTAAACAGATTGTATGAGATATGTACTCAAAATTGTGGTCCTTTATATGTTTTAATTAAATTTGGAGAAACCGTAATAAGGTGGTGGAGTTCACACGTGAGTGGTCTTTGAGGGTAATGTGGTCATTTTGCTTGTTTCAAATAATTATGGACCTAGTGATAAGTCTAAAATCCGGTTGGACCCTAGTATAACTAACTTAGTGGGCTTTGGACCAACCAGCAAATTTTCCTATATATATTTATACTACTGTTAAGTATATAAAAGCCCACAGATAATGAGTACAAGCTTATGTTTTCGCGATCCAAAAGAAAAATAAATGAACTCATAGCAGCCACTAGAGCATGCTTCAAAGGCCATGCTAAAATAATATCGCCTTCATGCACTTCAACTATGTAAATGATTGCTTCAAAAAAAATAAAAATAAAAAAACTATGTCAGCAAGTGCCAACTCCCTGCTCTAAACAATTCGGTTGTGTTTGTTACTATAAAGATCTACTTTGTTATATATGCATAAGAATTCAATTCCCGTATCTTTCTTTTTTATACTCCCTCCGTCCCTAATTAGATGAGCTACTTGTAGTTTGCACAAATTTTAAGGCAAGAAAGAAAGTGGAGTATATTTAAGTATTTTTTACAATTATATCCTTATGGGCAATAATTAGTAAAATTTAGAAACGATTTATCTCTTAAACTATACCAAGGTTTTTTATAAACTTTATACCGTTGAAAAACATTTTAAAACACCTACGCAACGAATATAAACATGACTATCAAATTATACATATTTCTTATAGAAAAAATAATCAATTAAAAGGGTAGTTTTAGAAATATTCCCTTGGTTAGTGAAATAGCTCATCTATTTGTGGACAAAACTAAAAACCAAGTAGCTCATCTAATTAGGGACGGAGGGAGTATAAAAGAAAAACGCACGGAGGAACCCTTACTCGGTTCCATCATTGCCTACTGAAGTCCTAAGTCTAAAGATTCAAATATATCTCACTCAGGACTCTAACCTTGAATCCAACAAAAAAGTTTAAGTCATCAGTTTCTAACTCATCGAAAAACTGTATCTAACTATATTGATTCCTACTAGGGGTACCAATTTCACCTTACAACCTTGACATCGTAAAATATAAATATGTCAACATTAATTGACAACCATATCGCCCCTACAGATATCAGTGAACATAAACTGCAAGATAACCAAGTCTATTCTAACTTAAATATCAAAAAAAAAAAAAACCCTCCTACAGTCCAACTGTAACAAGCGATAGACAAACTTCTGTCTGTGGTTAAATAAGGCGATGACCGGATTAAACGTGCCTTTCCTGTTCATAGGAAAAAATGAAAGATTTCATTTCATTGTCGTGTATTTATCATCTCACGACCGTCATTTGAAGATCTGCCTCTTGTATTGGAGTTGACCCTGCTCATTTAGATTTTCACACAGGTGACTCTCCTCTACAGTAATCACGTCAACTAGTGAGAAACAAGGGTAACTAGTAATATTTACTCGCCTCCCTTTTTTTCTTCTAAAAGCCCACAATAAAAAGGAGGGGATTGAACGAATACACAAGAAAACTGAGTCAAGGGGATCACTCTGGTACAAGGATAGTACAGGTTGGTTCTTTCAAGAGGTTGGATCATAAGAATCTTATCTATCTAGTCTACTTTTGATATGATTGTCATGACCTCTTTACAAAGGGTTAAATCACGGTTTAATCGTGTAAAATGTACCAAATATTTTCTCTGTTCCTAGAGTTTTAGACATGGGAATGGTCCAGAGTCTCCAGACTTTCGACCATGATTCAAAGTCCTTATCAGCGACTCTATTCTTAAGTAAGACCCAGCTGCTAGAACAATGATATGACCTGTTATACAGAGTTTGTTCTACATTCGAACCAGGCCGCAAGTTGGACCAATGTAATATCTTTCAATATTATTATTTTTTTTGTTTATGGATTTGGTAATCTATAGAAGAAAGAGTAATTTTTTTTGTTTTTCCGAAGAAAATGTTATATTAAAAGAGAAAAATGAGTACAAATTACAAAACTAATCGCTCATTCACGAGAGTTTCCCGATCACTCCAAATGAGTAAATCAATATATCAATGTTGTCAACCATCTCTGCCCCGGATAATGAAAATAAATTGCAAAAATAAGAGACAAATTTCTGTCTGTGATTAAATTAGTCAACGACCAAGTGTGCCTTTTCTGATCCTAAGATCTTTTTTATTTTTTAAAACAAAGTGGAAATGTCAGATTTCATTTCATTGTCGTGTCACGAGCTAAAACAGCAGCACCGGCTTTCAAAGATCTGTTTGTTGTTTTGATTTTAATTTTGGCACACATGAGTCATGTGACTCCTAACCTCCTGGTTCTTCTACTTATGAGCTGCTACGGTGATAAGAAAAGCGTAACAAGGAGAGGAACTAAACTCGACCCCCTTTTTCCTAAAAGCCCCTAGAGAAAGGAAAGGATTGTATGCACCAGAGAAGCGATCGTACTGTGGATACAAAATATTGTCTCGCCATATTTAAGAAAGTTAAGAGCACGGCAATTAGAAGGACTAAATAGCGATAAGGATTGACGATGAAAGAAGTACGATAAAAAAAAAAGGATCACGATGAGAGTATGGATAAGACTACGATGACCTGTCGGACTCAACATGTTTAGAGTTGCAACTTAATTGTTCATCAACTTCTTCTTATCATGGTGCTAGTACTATTTCGTCTTTGAAGGGTTCAAATATGTTTTCACCAGTTTTTGCGAATACTAGGTTCATACTTCTTCTCCCAATACTTGTAGTACAGACTCATCAAACTGGCAGGATGTTGGTGGTCCAATATTTTAAAGTATTGTATTTGATTTAGTCTACATATTAGTTTGTAATGTGATGATATATTCAATTTGAGTAACTTGAGTATCAATTAGGAGAGATTAATCTTCAATTGTACATCCAAGAGTAGTTTCAAAGCTCAAGATACTATTTAGTTCTATAAAATAAAGATCGTAAACCAAACATGCTTTACATAATCATCCTTTTTGTAAACGCAAAGTATGAATAGAAGTTGAAAGCTCAACTCACTCATGGCGACGTACTTAAGAAACTTCAGGCTGAACATGCTGTTTACTTTCACATAATCGATAAGACTTGGACCATCACCTGTGCTCTTCATTTGCTTCTTTTAGATCGAAGTACAAATATATTTTTTTACAATTTCCTCCATCACCTCGCACTAGAATTTGTAAAGTTCAGACTCGGTATGAGATTGAGCATGCCATATATTGTTTACTGTAAAGGCAAGTGTGGACGAGTTTATTAGAGGTAAAAAGTCGGGCCAAACTATTTTCTAGGAGAATGGTAGATACCTTTTATACGTAAAAAGACATGCAAAATTTATCGTGCTTCGGTCTCACATAGCATTCGTTTGCTGTCATGCAAAATTGAAAGTATCGTGAATTCGAAACTTAGTTCCTCACGCAATTTTCTTTTATCTTCCGGATGTAATTTTTCCAGGCCAATCCGTGAATTGTTTTAGCCTTACTTTTTCTTTTTTTGAAAGAATATTGATTCCAACATACTCTGGCCTATCCAGTTCACTACAGCTTACTACTAAATAGCTCCCACATTGTTCAATTTGAGTATCAATTAGGAGAGATTAAACATTTTTTTTATGAATGAAAACTCAAAGCGACGGAGCCCAGAGTCCAGGACATTTGTGCCATGTGGTGAAAGAAAATTTAAATTTGTTGACAAGAAAACAAATAAAAATACATTTAACTTCAAAGTATGCGAAGCCCACACAATAGTGTAAAAGGCTAACCGTTTATGTTCAACAGTCCAACTGTTCCAAAAGAGAGACAAACTTCTGTCAGTGGTTAAATTAGGCGACGGCAGCACTGAATGTGCCTTTTCTGTTCATCCGAAGATCCTTTAAAAAAAAAAAAAAAAAAAAAAAAAGTAGAAATGACAGATTTCATTTCGTTGTCGTGTGTTCATCATCTCACGAGCTAAAACAGCTCTGGAGTTGACCCTACTGATTTTGATTTTCACACATGTGACTCTCCTGGTTCTACTTAAGAGGCAACTAATCAGAAAAAGAGCAACCTGTAACTTTTACTCGACCACCTTTTTTGAATAAAACGGAGGAGATTGAATGAACATACGTACTATAAAAATGAGGCGAGCTATCATTCTGGTACAAGGATTGTACTGGTTGGTTCTTTCAAGAGGTTAAATCATATAAATCTACTAATTTTGATATGATTGTCATGACCTCTTTTTAAAGTTTAGTTAGACCTCTCTGTTGGTTTACTTTTGAGGACATGAAAAGGATTGAATCACGGTCTAATCGTGTAAGATGCACTGAATCTTTTTTGTAATGGTCCAGACTGTTCCGACCATGATTTAAGTCCCAAGTAAGACCCAGCGGCTAGAACAACGATATGCCCTGTTATACAGGGTTTGTTCTTGATAGATTAAATTAGTCAACGACCAAATGTGCCTTTTTCTGTTCACCTGAAAAATCCTGTTTAAAAAGAAAGTAGAAATGACAGATTTCATTTCATTGTCGTGCATTGATCATCTCACGAGCTAAACAATAATTGGAGTTGACCTTACTCATTTTGATTTTCACACATGTGACTACTCCTAATCTCCTGGTTTACTCAAGTGCTGATGCAGTAATCACGTTCACGTCAACTAATTAGAAAAAGGTAACAAGAAAAAAGAGTTGAGGATCGATCATTCTGGTATAAGGTCAGTTTTTGTTTCATGAGGGTGAATCATAAGACTCATGTCAATCTACTTTTGATATGATTGTCACCTCATTTACCTTTAAGAACATAAAATGGATTGTTTCACAGCTGAATCGTGAAAAATGTACTGATTCTGTTCCTCCAGTTTTGGACCTGCGAGTGGTAGGACTTGTCGTTGTACAGGGTTTGTTCGTGGCGAGAACTGAAGATTTTGAGATCTGATAAGGAACATGTTCAGGTTCTAAGGCAGAAGTCTAATTACACCGAAGTGTTAAACCAAAACATAAGACACGCCAAGCATAGCTCTGAACTCGTGTCTTCAGTGATAAGCAGAAGAAAAACTAAGCCAATGCCTACATACTTGGACACCACAATAAAGACTTTTTAACAAAAAAGTGAACGTGAAATTCAAGAAAACCAAGAACATCGAAACCAACCCCATGCTGCAGACGGGAGACAAATATCCGTCTGTAGTTAATTTAGGCGACGACCAAATGCGCCTTTTCTGTTCATATGAAGATCCTGCTTTTAAAAAAATGACAGATTTCATTTCATTGTCGTCCATTGATCATCTCACGAGCTAAAACAGTAGCACCGTCTTTCAAAGATCTACCTCTTGTTTTGAGGAGTTGACCCTACTCATTTCGATTTTATTTTCACATACATGTGACTGCCAGCCTCTCGGTTCTCCTCATTTCGATTTTATTTTCACATACATGTGAGTCATGTACCCCCTTTTTTTTAAAAGCCCCCAAGAGAAAAATTGAGTGGAGGATCTTTCTGGTACAAGGGTTGTACATGTTGGTTCTTTCAAGAGGTGGAATCATGACAATTTACTTTTCACATGCTAATTCTTTACAGAGTTTGGTTAGACCTATGTTGCTTATTTTAGAGAAGATGAAAATCGCCGTGTATCACGGGTTAATCGTGTAAGATGTGGGAAAATGATTCTTTTCTGTTCCTGGAGTTTTGGGCCTGAATCCCTGATCATAATTTCTTAATCAAGTCCTAATCACTAACTTTAATCTTAACTAAGACCCAGCTGCCTACAACAATGATATGACTTGCTATATACAGGGTTTGTTCTTGGCGAGAGCTACACTGAACCTAACTTTATGTCGCCTACACCAGAACTGAGGATGTTGAACTTTGATATATATCTAGGCACGGAACATGTTCAGGTTCTAAGGCTGAAGTCTAATTAGACTTAGTAAGTGTAAAACTAAAACAGAAGACACACCAACTGACTCGACACAGTGGAACTGCAAGTCATGAAAATCATTCATAACATGGCAAAAGAGAGACCAAGCCAATTCCGACATGCTTGGACACCTCAATAATGCACAGAAGAAACACTAAGATTTTAATAATATCCCATCTATCTATTTATCAGTGGAACTTGGGAATTGAGTGGTGGATAACTGGCTGAGTCATAACATACGGTGCCCTACGTTGCAGAAACTATAACTATACTAACCAGATTTATCAATGCATATACAGAAGAAGACGAGGAGTTGATACACGTGTGTGGTGTGAAGAGCTATTGCTGGAACATGACATGATTTACGGACGTACACTTGGACGAATCATATATCATAAAAGGATTTTTTTTTTTAATACGACAAACGTATAAGATTATAACAATCTCATATAGTTTTTGGGTTTTGTTATCTCGTGCATGTGCATGGATTAATGGCCATACATGCCAACTTTTCATGATTCATCAATCATTATGTGTTTTGGAAGGTTCATTTTGAATTTTCGAAGAGTAAATTTATCAATGTTGGCAACCATATATGGCCTCAGAGCATCCACAGTGGGAGACCAAAACCAAAATTTTGGTCCAAAAACCAGACGCAGTGGAGAAGGAGTAAAGATTAAAGACCAGACTAAAACTAAAACCAGACCAAATATACTCTTTAGTTTGGTTTTAGTCGGGCGTAACTTAAAGTTCGCCGGGCGGCGTAATTATAACTCCATAATCGATAGAAGAAAAAAAAAAAAAAAATTGGGGCGCAACTAAGAGTTACGCTTTGATTGGGGCGTAACTCAAAGTTACGCCTCATTGAAAAAAAAAAAAATTAATGGTGGTGCGCCCCATTTGGTTTAGTCTTTCTCCCGTAGTGTGTGAACACGGACTAAACCCAAAATTTGGTTTTTTTTTGCTCTTTAGTCTTTGGTTTATGATCGCACCACTGCAGTTGCTCTCAACAAACATAAATTGCAAAAACAAGTGACAAATTTCGAAGAGTAAATTTATGTGACTATCTCACTATCCTCATCTCCTGGTTAAGCCAAGGGTAACTTTTACTCAACCCAAGCCAGTCAGCCACCAGTAAAAAGATAGAAACTCTGATATCCGCAACTAACACCTTATTTATTTGACTAGAAAGTAAAACAGTCCGCATCTAACTCAACTCATATATCCAACTCCAAGCTATTCGAGTTTGGTACTATTTTGTACCTGACTCATTGGACATAAATCTAACCAGATTAAAAAAATTACTCCCTCTGTCCTTTTTTATCTGTCCTAATTTCTACTTTGATATGTCCATTTTTGTCAGTCCGCTCTGTTTATAGACATACTTTTCCCTTAAACTATCAAATATACCCTTTATTTTTTATAATCATCAAATCATTTTTAATATCCAAATCATAAATAATATCACCATATATAAGGAAAAAAAAACTTACTCAATATCTTTGTATTAATTGTCATTCCTTTTTAAATAAAAACATTTATGAATAATTATAAAATTCCTAATAAACTTCTACTTATTTTAACATTAATAATTTAATTTTGGTAATAATATAATATTAAATATGCTAGTCAAGGGCTAGTCATGACAATTTATAGGATTTCCTTAATATCTTGACTTAGTCAAAGCGGACTCTTAATTTAGGACGGAGGGAGTATTTAATAATTTTCGAGTCAGATTTAGACGAATCAAATAAAAAGAAAACAAGGTGTAAGTAAAAAAAATCACACCTTGGTGTTAAACTAAAACAAAAGACAAACCAAGCATGACTTGTTCCTTCAGTCTCAACAAGCCCGGGTAAATCATTCGTAACATGGCAAAAGAAAAACTAAGCCAATTCCGACATACTTGGACACCTCCATAATGCATAGTAGAGGTGTAAATTTGGCGATCCGAGGTTATATAAAAGACGAAACAAAGACAAAGACGTGACTTAGCCCGAAGACGACACATCACGTTAGTTAAATGGGACGTCTTTGGGTTTGACTAATTGGCACAAAAATGATGGAGCACAAAGACAACACGTGTCACGGATAAGCACGTGGCCGACCAAAGACAACACGTTAAGAGAGCACGTCATAACATGTACAAATTTTTACACCATATAACAAGGCATAATACATCACATTTTTTGTATATTTCACAAAAGAGTCATTATTCTAGCTAGTTTTTAACATTTTATGTTGGCTTATTTATAACAACACATATAATACCTTAATATTTAGAAAATATATTTCAATATCGTTGTTATAATGTCATCACCTATATTTAACTAGAACATTAATTTACATGACAATAGTCCAATTTTATATTTGATGGGTTATTTCTTTTTATTGAATAAACTTGTTAATTTTACTTAAAATAATTTCAAATGATATGTTATCTACTTAAGTGAATTCAAATTGTTTATAGCACGTAAGTGAATTCAAATTGTTTATAGCACAAAGACATGACATGACACGTTTATTCGTGTGATGTGCTCGTGGGGTGTGTTGTGCCTAGCTTTTGACTAGTAAAGCACAACACAACACAACACTTTTAAATCGTTAGCACAGCACGGCGTGCTAGGCTGCTGTGCCGGGCGTCACGTTTTACACCTCTAATGCATAGGACAAACACTAAGATTCTAATATCTCATCTATCTATTCAAGTGGTGCTGAGTCATAACAGAACGCAGCCCCATACTAACCAGATTTTATCAGTGCATACACAAATGAAGACGAGGAGTTGATACACGTGTATGGTTTGAAGCTTTATTAGGGGAACATGACATGATATACGGTCGTACACGTGGATGGATCATATAACATGGAAGACTTCAAGTATAGTCTAACAAAAAATCTCATATCATGGCAAGTCATTTTCACATTAATGATACAGTTAGAAAAGTAGTAATGTGATTTTTCTTCCATCCATATAGGACGTCCACTCCTATCTATATATCTTCATGTGACAACACCCAGTTGATCAGCTCCAAATCAGAGCTTCAAAACTCCATTTCAAAAATTCAGTTTCTCTACTTTCTTGTCCTACAATCTCAAGGTAAGAAGAATATCTCTATTCTTCCTGGTAAGCTTATTTTCTTTTCTCTTCTTCTAAGGATGACATGTGTGTTCAATTTTACAAGTAAATTACAGAAACTGAAAAGTAGTCAGTGATTGCGCAGCTGAAGATGGAAATGGCATCGTCATCGACGATGCTACCTCGATCACAATCAGATCAACTAGAAACAATGTTGAGAAAATCACCAAGTGCTGAAAGTGCAAGCCTAGCTAGAAAGTTGAGAATTGGTTCATCACCTGGTCCAAGGAAGCATTCAAGGAGTGGACAGATTGACGAAGGGAGCAGCGGTGGAGCCCTGAGCCGAGCATCCAGTGCTAGCTTTGGCTTCTTTTCTTCTGCTGGCTTCACGGTGCCACCTGAAGACATTGCTAACCTACAAGAAGTCAGCGACGATGACATACGTAAGCTAAATTCAACATTTTATTTCATTTTTCTTCAAGGCCTGATTCTCCAATTCAAGAGCTTTTGAGTTTAAAAGAAAAATGGGTTCTAACACGTCCATGACATGACTTTCTAAAAGGAGAGAAGCAAATTAGAACACGTATATGAGGCTTCTAAAGAGATATTGGATAGAGAAATACTAAAGGACAAATTGCAGATAGGGACAGATAGACAAACAAATATGAAAGCAACCTAGTAGTTTGAAGCCTTTGAGCCTTTGTGAGATGTAACAGAGTTTACGCGTAGAGATAAGGATGGATATCATCATCAAACAATTGCATGATCCATCTTTCTTAGTGTGGAGCCATGAGAGTGGTAGTTGTCGTCAGTTTTTAGTTTCAACAATAACAAATATCAAATGTTGAAGGCTAATAGTATGTTTATTTCATTTATATCATTGTTGAATGTTTTATGTGTTTTGCAGCTGAGGATATTGAAGCGAATACGCGAAAAAAGATTCATACCGAGCCTACCTTACCAATATATCTCAAGGTAACATATGGTCGACCAAGCCCAAGCATATCCTAAACCCATACTGGGCTGTGCATTTGTATTTAATAGCCTCCGTGAAAACTGTAATCACACCAATTAAAAAGAATCAATTTCTATTTACAAGGTAGAAATTGATTCTTTAAACTAATTGAACGGTTTAAAAATAAAAATAAAACAAAAATTTAAACTAGTTGAACGGTTATAAAGGATAATGATCTCATTAATGTCAAAAAACAGTGATAGTTTCCGTTTGATCAATTTTTTTGCAGTTCACAGATGTAAAGTACAAGGTAGTGCTCAGAGGTGTAAGAACGATAATGGAGAAAAATATTTTAAATGGTATTACAGGTTCAGCAAGTCCAGGTGAAGTTTTAGCACTAATGGGGCCTTCGGGGAGTGGAAAGACAACACTTCTAAACCTACTGAGCGGCAGGTTGATTGAATCTGCTTCAGGAGGTTCCATTACTTATAATGATCAGCAATATAGCAAGTCTCTCAAACGCAGGTATATAAAGGATTAGTACTATGTATTTGTTTCCTTAAAACCCTACTGAGAGCAACCAAGATCTCGGCTTAGTGAATTTATTTGAAAGAATATAAGAGTTAAATCTAAAGTCATAAACAGAGTTTAAAGTCCAATGTAGCAAGTTGTCTCAGCAAAATTGTTTTCTATTGCAATCTCTATCATGATCAAAACAACTCCCTCCGTTTAAGGAAAAGTGATACTTTCACTTTTTCAATTTGGCCTATTTTTAGGCAAAAATGAAAAAGTGAAAGTATCACTTTTCCTGAAATGGAGGTAGTATAAGTTTTTCAGGATAAACAGCATTAAATTGTAACATATGAACTCATACAATGACTAAGACCAAATATCTAAGAGACGTAACAAATTGAGTTCCTGGCAGGATAGGGTTTGTTACTCAAGATGATGTTCTATTTCCCCACCTCACGGTAATGGAAACATTAACATATGCTGCGCTGTTACGATTGCCAAAAACTTTGACGAAACAGCACAAAGCACAACGAGCCATGGATATCATCTGTGATCTTGGATTAGAGAGGTAAGGTATCTTATACCTTACTGTTTTGATTTTCCGTACTACTAAGTTTGTTTATTTATTCATCACTTCACTAGACAAGTGTGAACTGTACTTGAAAGAGAAATAAAAAGAATACCTTCTACAGTTCACTACTTAAATGATGATGAAGGAGAAGAAAAATATCCACACAAAAAGCAATGTCTGATATTGAAACATACCGGTGCATGTAGGTGTCAAGACACAATGATCGGAGGTTCCTTTGTGCGGGGAATTTCAGGTGGCGAGAGGAAGAGAGTGTGTATAGGCAATGAGATTTTGCTCAACCCTTCCCTTCTGTTCCTTGATGAGCCGACATCAGGCTTGGATTCAACGACAGCTTTGAGGATGGTTCGAATGTTACATGAAATAGCAAAGGTATGCAAAAGTTAATATCTGGCTTGAGGAATGTATTATGTTCAAGAGAAGTGGTGACAATTAAGATATGTAGGTGTTTACCATTGTTTCAGAAAAAGTTTAGTTATCATCAAAATCTTCTAACAGGCTGGGAAAACAGTGGTGACAACCATCCATCAGCCATCGAGCAGACTTTTCCATAAGTTTGACAAGCTGATCCTTTTGGGAAAAGGAAGCCTGTTGTACTTTGGTAATGCATCGGAAGCAATGGTCTACTTCTCATCCATTGGGTGCACTCCTCTCATTGCAATGAACCCTGCAGAGTTCTTAGTGGACCTTGCAAATGGAAATATAAATGATGTTTCGGTACCATTAGAGTTAAAAGACAAAGTTCAGATGGATGATTCAACACGTGAAACAAATACTGGAAAGCCATCACCAACAGTTATACATGAGGTAAAGATTTTGGTTTTCTGTAATTTGAGACTTTGAGTTTCATAATATTCAAAAAACAGAGCAAACAATAGTTACAATACAATTAACTCAGAAAGAACAAAGAAGGAATACATTCCCCAAGCTAGTTAAAATAGGAAACTAGACCGAAAAATATCAGGTTTCCCACACTAAGTGACTTTCTAACAAAATCAAAAGTTTGGTTTTAGTCTTTACTAATCATAAAATGGGCACTCAACTCATCGTAAACGCTGGGCGACAGTTTTTAGTTGAGGCGTACGAGACACGAGTTGCAGAGAAGGAAAAACAAAAACTTATGGCGCCAATCCCCATTGACGAAAGTTTGAAATCAATGGTGTTCTCGCCAAATAGAGAATGGGGTGCAGGCTGGTTTGAACAATTTTCGATCTTATTTTTTAGAGGACTCAAAGAGAGACAGCATGACTACTTAAGCTGGCTGAGAATCACTCAAGTTCTCTCAACTGCAATTGTACTAGGAATGTTGTGGTGGCGCTCAGACAGCTCTACTCCTAGGGGCCTACAAGACCAGGTACGAAAACATGAATGTTCTTAAATCCATACTTATTTAGGTTACATCTACTTGTAGGAATCATACACAGGCAACATCATTAATTTGAAGAGGATATGGTGAAAATTAACCCAACTTACCTACACTGTTTACACAGGCAGGGTTGTTGTTCTTCATTGCTGTCTTTTGGGGATACTTTCCTGTTTTCACGGCTATATTTACATTCCCGCAAGAGAGAGCAATGTTAAACAAGGAACGAGCAGTCGACATGTATAGGTTAAGTGCATATTTTGCGGCAAGGACCACAAGCGACCTACCACTTGACCTCTTCCTACCAGTATTGTTCCTTCTAATTGTCTACTTCATGGCAGGCTTAAGATTAAGTGTTGCTCCGTTCGTCTTAAGCATGCTTATCGTGTTCCTTAGCATCATAGCAGCTCAGGTACCAGCACTCCTATACATTCAATATTCTCTAGCAATGGTACTAAAAATAGGCTTTACTATGGCAGGGACTTGGACTGGCAATTGGTGCTATGCTAATGGATGTTAAGAAGGCAACTACCTTGGCTTCAATAACTGCAATGACTTTCATGCTAGCTGGTGGTTTCTTTGTAAAGGTAACATAACAGGTTCTTCAAGGGACTAAACCTCAGAATTGCCAAAACTAAACTTCATGTTTCAAAATGAACAAGAAAATCAGGCATTTCCTTTGAACTTCTGTTCAAATGTTTGAATCCCAAGTGGAAATGTTTGGCAAATCTGAAGGGGTTCATCTCATAAGAGAAACCAGACTAAATCAAATTTAATGAGACTGCAACTTATTCCTTGAGCTACCAATCATACAACACACACTAACAACTATGTCTGAAACTTTGCAGAGAGTTCCAGTGTTTATATCGTGGATCCGTTATATTTCTTTCAACTATCACACCTATAGGCTTCTTCTCAAGGTTCAATATGATCACATCCCTCCAGCTCTAACTGGCATTCAACAGGATCGTGGTTTTATGGAAATAACAGCCATGCTTGCAATGGTAGTGGGGTACAGACTTTTGGCATACATTTCTCTGAGGAACATGAAGCTAGCTTAGCAAAATTGAACTAATTACAACATTTTGAGTTCAAAACAACATAATTCAGTTCAATTTCCAATGACCAGTACCACATGGACAGTTCATTAATCATTTCAATTATATCCAAACACATGAGCTGCGAGGTTAATGCAGTTCTGTTAATTCTTTTGCCTTCTAAAGGCTGTATGTTTATCATATATCATATTATCAAAAGAAAGTGAAAGTGTGTAATTATCCTAGAGTTCTTGTAAGGATGTGTTGTAACTTGAATGTATGGTTAACATGGAGGCAGTGAGAGAAGCATTCATATTTCTGTTAACTATTGTGCACCTCTAATTCATGTCAATGTTTGTTTTGTTTGTCATACATTGCAATTTCTCGACATACTTAAAGTTTTAGTTGGTAGCAATCTAATCATGTCAAGCGAATATAAGAATGCCCACATATGTTACTATGAAAAACATCAGAATTCAGAAACTATCATATCCTCTTTCAAAATTACTGAAACTTTTTTGAGACGTTTTATCAAACACAAACAGTGCAAATGGGACTACTGTACAATACATGGAAAGGGGTACTCCAAATTTGGTACTAAATCTTGCTATTTCTTGTGAAACTGTATTAGTAAAGTACAATGGGTTGAAAGTAGTGCAGACATTTGTAGTTTCTCAGTCTCTTAAAGTAAACTATACTTGATGCAGTAGGACTACAGTATATGAGAGAAGTACATTTAGATAAGTTTACCTTAGATAATAGCAAATCCACCTTCAATAGTTGTCAAAACGAAGAAGAGATACTAGTTAATCCATCTTGGCCTGTTGGCTTCAACATTCTGTCGACTCTTCAATTTCCCCTGCTCCCTACATAAGTCCCAGAGTCGAGGGAAACGAGGCTTTCAAAGTAGTATGCTTTTTTTAATCTGGAATTTTCCGTTCTATAACACTTCTGTTCTTAGGGTCGTATAAAACTAGATCACCACAAGCATAAAATAGCATATTACCACTCTTCAAAGAACAAATAAACCTCACCGGTATGTTTTTCAGAATTCTTTCATGGGTGATGACACAACGTCTAGTCCAAGATTCTCGAACTCATACACAAGTACACAACACCCCCACACTCATACACAAATGCTTATTCTCCAAAAATTATTTTGGTAGTTGCAATTCCAAAAACACCTCTTCACTAATATCCAATGACACTACCACTTCCGAATCGCCTTGCACTCGTGCTAACCAATGATAATGTCCCCGCACAAGAGCCCCACGAACTCCTTGGTCAGCATGAAACCTATATGGGATGGTTCGACTGCTTTTCCACAAATTCGAACTTAATGTATAAAATTGAACTACTGACTTATAATCACTTTGATAATAGCAGTCGTCTTCACCGCCTACAAACTTGTAATCATCATTCTTGCAATCGTAACCAAAAGCACTAATACAGAAATTAGGCGGATCATCTATAACGGACGGTTCAGGTATTATTTCGTACTCTGTAGAGGCTGGGTTCCAAAGACAATAGAACCCCAAATCAACCAACCATAGACAAACCAGACCATTACAAGATCCCAATAAGTTAATGTAATGAGCAAAAAAACCTTTCCATGGGTAATTCATCTCCAAAGCATAAGTGTAAAATTCATCTGATAATAATGACTCTAATGAATCATGACCTATAGTGTAGATTCTATCATTATATGATCCATTCAATTTTACAAGCATGAGATCACAATTGTTGTTCTGAATTGAGATTAAGATGCATTTTGACAAAATTAACATCGGAAATTAGTTTAAACCAAGATTTGCAAACACACTTACATATGTATGTGAATTTCACTGGTACTCGCAGAAGAATTTCGAGGTAAATCTCTTCCGGGAGGGTTGACACTGCTCTTAATCTCGAATTTCCTCGAATGAGAGAACATTAGGGGTTTTGCGATGAGGAGAGGAAAGTTGGGGATTTTGTTTTGGTGAGAAAAGGATTTTACCGAGTGCTGTTGAGATTTTATGACAACCCGGAAGCATAAGGCCAAATTTCGGGCCATCCTAGGCTGCCCGATACCATTTACTTTGTCAGGCCAAGTTTATCGAATACTCCATGAAAATAGAGGTGCACCTCACCTCACTAGTATAACTTATGCAGAGGTAGAATAGTTTTGTTTCACAAATTTTATTTACCTTTTGGACTTTTAGAAGTTGTATTGAAATTCGACATCCAAATTGTGACTTATCGAACTTTAAAACTCGAAAAGTTATTTTTGATGTGTTATCCAAACATCAGAAGTGTCGCTTACCTACGAAGTTGGGAGAATGTGGGGTTTCGCTTAGCTAAGCGGATCAGTTCTCATGCAATTAGTGTAAAATGGAAACTGAGTTGCTTTTTTTTGTTTTCTAAATAATATTTCAAGAGAATTTGGGGTATTTATAACTAATTGCTACATCATGAAATTGGGAACTCGGGGTTAAAAGGAAATTCTTTTTTTTTTTTTTTCTAAATTTTTTTTAGGGGTAAAAAAAAATTAAGAGAAATAAAAGGAGATATAATAGGAAAATAAGAATTTTAGTAAAATAAGAGTTAAAAGTTATAAATTAAGAGTAGGTTAACATGGAAATTTGAATAATTAGTATCTTTGCAAAAAGTAACGGAAACTGATTTTTCGTAAAGTAATTTTTCAAATGGAAACTTAGTTTCAGTGAGGCATGGCTTAGCTACAAAGTGGATCAGATGTGATCCATATTTTTTTCTTGCGGTGAAGCGCAGCGAAATGACCACAAACTTGTAACAAACTTTTACCAAAAATTATGTTTGGTAAAAAAATTTCAAAGTGTGCAGGCTTTTGGAAAGAAGCACTTCCATTTTAGGCATGTTTTTTAAAAGCTACCCAGCATTAGCTTTTAAAAGCTGGAAAAGCAAAAGTTGTGGGCCCACATAATCTGATTTAACCAATTCTCTATTTTAACCTGTTATTTTATTATAAAGACAAGTTTTACCCTAGATTGTTATACACTTATTGTTAGAGCATAGCTCGGTTGAACCCACCAAGCGTTGGTATGTCAAGTTTCGTTGTCATATTTTAGTGAACCAAAACTCATTTAAAGAGTCGTTTGATTATGTACTAGAGTCAACTTCGTATAGGTTAGCTTGAAAGTATTAGGATATGAGAAATTACAAGTATTGCGAAGACTTGAAGAAGTGAAGAAGTAAGGAGATACAATGACAACATCATCCTTCACTTGAGGTTAGTGATATTTGACTTGAACTGTTTCATTCCCTAACGTAACTTTCAAGTCGTGCATATTGAAAACATAACTGCGAAGCATGAATGATTACACTCTAGTTAGACGTAGTATTAGGGAATACAATACGAAGTATAACGCTTATATTTTGAACTTTGTATATAAGACATCGACATAATTGTTTGAATGCTATTGTGATTATGTATGGGTATGAGGTGGAGATTTAATCCTAAGAAACAATGTTTTACATTAGTTTAAAGGAAGTAAATTCATGAACTTGTTTCGTGAATCGAAAGGGAAATCGCTAGGATTATTGGTATTGTGATTCATTGCATATGTTTTGAACTACCAATATGTGTGATTAGTATAACCGCTCATGACTTGTTTATGTTCTTGGTAAAACTATTCACAAGGCCTGACTTTTGTATTGGTATGACTTTTATTAGTGAGACCGATCTTAAGTAATCACCTGAGATGGTATGATCGTGTTATTGGTATGACCAACTCTAGGCAAAAGGGAACCGATCCTATGAAGAGGTGCAACCGATCACAAGAGGGGAATCGATCCTTGGAAGAGGTGCAACACGTTTTTAGTAGATGGGGGAACCGATCCTATGAACATGTGCAACAAGTTTTTAGTGAAAGGGGAACCGATCCTATGGACATGTGCAGCAAATACAAGTAGTTACCATAAGTATGTGGGGAACCGATCCTAGCACCTAGTCAACCGAATTTTTGGAAAGCTAGTGTGACTATGCGCGCACAGTACTCACATAGAGGTAGAACCGAAACTTGTTTTGGTAGAACCGTGAAACCCATGATTTGTGATTGAGTGTTCTTGATCAATCACATAATTTTTGAAAGTCAGATGAACCAATTTTAAACTCGTTTGGAAGTGTGGCAAATCGGTTTCAAGATTGTAAGTATGAAAGAGGACTTACAAAGTAAAGATGTCGATATTGTTTGAACATGTGCAGTAACGCTTATCTTTTATTGTTCAAAGATTTTCCTTACTAGCTAAAGGATAATCCCGGATCGAAAAAATAAGTTGAGAATCTTTTAATTAAGTTTTTTAATTTTATTTTTGGAAAATTAAAATTGGTAATGTGCATTTACTAATTGGAGATTTTCTAAGAGATTTTCGGTCAATGTTTGGACAAAGCATTTCCAAGAATTATGGAAACCGAATCTGGAATATATTTCATATCTTGAGAATGTTTTCGGTTTTGGAAATTCCTTGGTGTCCAAACTTCCTTGGTATATAAATATCAAAGTTTGCATTTCTAGCAAACTAATCCTCAGAGCCAGCAAAACTACCTAGTTGTGTTGTTACTGGTGGAGCCGCCTATTCGGAGAGGAAAGTAACCTAATTAGGTGAAATCTATTACGGCCGCTCAGTTTAAAGACTTCTTTGGGATTGAGAAGCTCTATTAGTACCGTTGGTGGGAAACTAGATAATTACGGTTTATTATTAGTTTTTGATTGATTTGATTGACTAACGGTTGTTGAACTTTGATTGCACCTAGTTTTTTTATGCTTGAGAATCTTCTCTTATGATATAAGATTCACTCAAACTAGATCGAAGTTTCGACGGGGATCTTTAGACTGTTTGTAGATATAAAGACGTCTTGTGATAATCCATTGTTAACAGACTCCGTTCTGTGCGTGATTGATCAAAATAGATTCAAGTTGATTGTGTGCAGGTGTTTATTAAAGATCTAAGAAGATTTGAAGACTTTGAAGATTTATGATTTGGGTTCATAATCTTTGGTGTGCACAATGCTTGTTTCGGTTAAAGGGATCCAAGTATAATTAGTTTATACTTGTGGTAGATTGGATTGATTTGTTGAGTAGATCGGCATCAATACGTTTCTTTGTGATTCAAGGTATTTATTGCAAATTTAGACGATTACTTCGGTAATTGTTATTAGATCGATCTAAGGACCTGACAAAGGAGTTTATTGGGATAAACGGAAGAGCCTTTTGTCAAACTCACATCACTTGGTTGAAAAGAGTTGATACCAAACAGATTTGTTGTTCCTTTAGTGTTTGGAATACGAACCAAAGGAATTGTTCCGAGTACGTGACTTATTACAAGTTGGAGGCGTGGGAATACAGACGGAACCAGGTGAACTATAGGTTTAGTTGCTTGGTCTCAACTATACGAAGTTGGTTTGATTTTGTATAACGGCTTAATCTTGAGTGTATTCAATTATGGACAAGGTCACGGGGTATTTCTGCATTTGCGCTTTCCTCGTTAACAAATCTTGTTGTGTCTTTTCATTACACCAAATCCTGGTTTTAGCAACGTTTAATTTTCGGAGGTGCGCAACTGATATAGACGTAGCACAGTGAACAACGTTAATATCTGTTGCGCATCAGAATATCCGTTGCACATATTATTTATATTCCATTTACTAATATTCCATTTATTTATATTTTTGGTGCAACGTATGTCAACTCTTACAACCGTTGCACAACTTATGGTTTTTTGTAATATTAGTAGTTTTTTATTCATTTATTAATTTTATGATTTTTTTTTTAATTTTTTTTACAAGGATTAAAATTGGTTCCCCCAATCTTTCCCTCTCAATTTATTACCCAATTCGTTCTCCCTCCCAAATTTAAAATTAACAAAACCTTCCCCCATTTTTTCCCTCTAATTTCATCATCTAAGAACATTAAATACACATCTAAAAACCCCCATATTTTTCTTAATTGTTTTGGGAAATAAAAACCCCCATATTTTACCTATTTTTCTTAATTGTTTTGGGAAATAAAAACCCCCATATTTTTCAGACAACTTTAATATACCTATCCCACTCTCTCTCCCTCTCTCTATTTTTCATTTCAGGTGATAACTTCAGAGCGAGAGAAGAGAGAAACTTTTCTCTTTTCTTCATCTTCATCAAATCTACTTAGATTCTAGGTTTACCCTAATTCTAGTCTTCGTTTCAACAAATCAAAACCCATGTTCTAGAAATCTTATAATCGATTCATTAGTTGAAATCTTCCTAAACCCTAAATCTAGAAAATCAACTTTTTCCCTGAAATCTAAAATTAAATCATTCAATAGGATTATCAGCAGCAGTTTGTGGATTATCATCAGGTATAATCGTTCTACTACTGCTACTGCCTCTTAATTTTAGTTTTATCGAAATCTTTTAAAGTTTTTTTTTTATTATTTTTTTTTTGATTTTGACCTAACTCTGTGATTGAGTTAGGGGTTTTTGATTGTATTGTTCTTTATTTTGTAATATATACTTTTGGAGAATTGGGTTGTTTTCTATTTAGTTGAAGTTGAAGTTTTTTTGTTGTTTATCTGGAAGAGTTAGGGGTTTGTGACAACTACAGTTCTTGTTAGTGGTTGGATTGATTTCTGTTTTTTATAAGTCTCCAATACTCAGATCCAAAGTCTTGAACCAATACTGTCACTAGCAAAGCTTAACATGTTAAGAGTCTGTATTTAGCAATGAATAAGATTTTTTTATCTAAAGCAGGGGTGGTAATAAGTAGACAAGTCTGGCTAGCAACGAAAATTGCAACCAAGTAGAACATCCATTTTAATTCTAAATCCTGAAAATGACATAAACAACAAAATGAAGGGAGAAAAATTAAACTACCTTGTATCTATTATCTTCAACTAAGTGAATTCAGATGCAAGTGTTGTTTGAGTGTAGGCGGTAAAGGAGGCCAATGTTTAGGAATATGTGGGTTGGTAATGATGTAAGACTCATCATTGAATCTACTTTGACTGTTTTGACCTAAATAAGAGTGGAACACAGCGTGTCCGGTTTTGCTTCTTGGTAACTTGAGTAGTCCTTAACACTTTTTTACTTCTTCCTTTTTCTTTTTTCCATATACGTATTATAGCTTGGGTTCCAAATGGTACTTAATCTGAGAGTATGAGCTATAGTCTTTCACATTATTTTGTCCAAACGGTACTTAATCTGAGTATGAGCTTTAGTATTTCACATTATTTTGTCCAAACGGTACTTAATCTGTCTTTTATCTGAAAGAGTATGAACATGTTATAGCTATCGTGTCTATGATTAGTGTTATAAGTCTCAAAAGACGACTGATTTTTATAAGCATGATTCTATATATTATTATAAAAATCAAGGCTACGAATGAATGAATCTATAAATATTTGGGTGGAGAAGTGACTGAATCATAATGGGTGGAGAAGTGACTGCATCATAGATTCTGATTGATTTTCTCGGTTTTTTTTGTGTGTTTGTGTTGTGTACATGACTGAGTATGATAGAGGTGTAAATACTTTCAGGTTGAGTATACTATTGAAGCAATTAAGGTAAACAACAAAACTAAGAAGGCCTACTGCGTGTTTGTAGCCTATTTCTTGAAATTTTGAGTATGCTACTAAAATTTTGTAGCCTAATTTTGGGTTTTTGTATGTTTTTTTGTTTGTAGCTTGGATCAACTGCAATTGGATTAAATACTAAAGAAGGAGTAGTTTTTTTTGTCGAGAAGCGCATCACTTGGTATCAGCTCACACTATTAGTATCAATTTTGTTTAATTTGTTATAGAGTAGAGTTTCCAAATTGGGGTCTGCTACTTCTTAATATTTGATGTCTGAGTACTCTGAATTGATTTTTTTTTCTTCTAGATTTTAATTGCATAGCGATAATTTATCTTGCTTTTGATTTAAGAGTTCGTTTAACTTGTTTACAAATACCCTTTTCATATGGTTAATAACCTCAAGATTCACCGCATAAGCTAGTCTTGTGATACCGATTTGGGGTTGCTATATCAAATTTGTGGTCTGCATAGTTAATGGATTTTTCAGTTCCATCTTAACCAAGAAACACCACAAACATTCTTATCATTATAAAAATTTATTTTTATTCCACAAACTAGGGATACGGTTTAATGCCACTGTTGTATAACTTAGATCTGATCATCTTTATTTATATATGTAGCATCTAAGCTTATCATCTTTCTTATATCATAAGAAGAGGTAGTTACTGTGATTTCCCTTTATTTACGTTTTCAAACATAGATATTTTTCTCCCCCCTTCTGTCTGTGATTTCTAAAAAGGGAATGGTCTGCGCAATTAAAAATTATGTGATGGTGATCATTTATGACATAAAGCTTATATATATATATATATATTTGGGTGTGTTTTATGAAACATAGTTGGATGTTGCATTTGAATTAGACACTTATTGTAGGCAGTCTGTTTGACAATTTTTGTCAACAAGTATTCATATATGCCTATTATGTTTCAATCATGTTGATGTAGTAGTATGGCCGGGTGTTGGAGAAGGTGGATGTGGTGTTTAAATGTATGATTTCAGAATCATAATACCAATCAGTCAATATGTAGCTAAGTATAAGAAAATGGGAGTAAAATCATGAATGAAAACAGTTTCCCTCTAAGCTGTCTGCCAGCACAATGAAGGGTTCATGGACCTCAACCAGTCCTCCACTTACACCCGCCATATATATTAATGCTTATGCAGAACTTTCAAACTTTACAAATTGCACATGTGGTGTCATATATATACATGTTACACCGGCCATATATATTAATGCTTATGCAGAACTTTCAAACTTTAAAAATTGGACATGTGGTGTCATATATATACATGCATACACTCAACTAGTGTCTTAAAATGCTAGCAAACTGCAAGGAAGCTAATGCATGAACAACTTTTTATTTTACCTTTACACTTGGTAGTGTAGTAATCCCGTTGGCCTTTTATACCTTTAGACTTATGAAATCCACGATTAGCCAAACATCTAGTGGATATTTTTTTTTTTCCTAATAATTTAGTGTTCTGCTTGAATGTTTATTCTTTTTGTTGGATATTTACTTGTAAGCTACCGACGTATTGAGCGCGACTGTTAACCGCATGGAGAGTTTTGTTAGGTTTTCTACTATGCTATAATCTTTTCAGTGCAATTTTTTTAGTTTGCTTAGAATTTTTCAGTGCAATTTTTTCAGTTTGCTTAGAATTCTGTTTGCTATTGTATTTTATAATCTGGTTTTGTTAGTGTTGTACAATGTCTGGGAAAAGTTGGATGTTTGAAGATAGGTTTAGTCATGCATTTAGAATAGGGGTAGATGCTTTTATTGCATTTGCCTATAAGAACAGACTTAAAGATTCAATGTATTGTCCCTGTCCTTGTCGTGTTTGTCGGAATTCAAAACCTAAGAAGTTTGAAAAAGTGAGGCATGATTTAAAAGTGAATGGTATGCCTGAATCATATTTACTTTGGTCAGTGCACGGAGAGAAGTCTACACCAGCATCGAAAGTAGTTGCCGCAAGTGTAGAGTAGTTGGTTCAAGAAGAAACACCAGTGGAGCCTGTAGAGGAACACGTGGAAGAGGAAAGTAGAGATAATGGGTACATGTTAAATGATTTTTTTGATAATGCATTCGGGATTTTTGAAGGGAACCAGCATGTCAATTAACCATTTGACCTGACACCATACTGAATTCATGAAGAGCACACAACAGATTCTTACAGCTTTATAAGTTAGTTTTTGTAATAATAAGGCAATCATCTGCAAAGAACATATGAGAAATTGGAGTGTTATTGATGTTTTTTTTTAGCCCTTGAATTTCTTTAGAGTTTTCTTTTGGATTCAGAAACCTCGAAAAAACCTCCATACAAATAAGGAAAAGATAGGAAGACAAAGGATCTCCCAGTCTTAATCCTCTTGTTGGTTTAAATTATTCACCCACATCACCATTTAGCAGTACTTCAATTAAAGCTGTTGAGATGCATTGGCATCAGTCTTTACAAAAGCCCAGTTTTTCCATGGCAGTTATTAGGAAATCCCAACTTACTTTGTCGAAATCTTTTGACATGTCTATTTTCACTCATAATCCCTCTTTTTTAGATTTTTTTATGATTCATGGCATAAATAATCTCATGTGCCATAATTGCATTATCAGAGACTTGTCTATTAGAAGGAAAAGCCGACCGATAAAGTGAAATTAGTTTATCCAATAAGCATTTCATTCTATTGGCTAATAATTTAGAGATCACTTTGTTAGGGATGTTGCACAGACCAATTTCTCTGATGTCAAAGGCATTTTTGGTTCTTTACACTTAGAAATTAAAAAAAAAAAAATTTATTTAGTTCCGGATTTAACTTTTTTGTTTCCCAAAAGTCCTTAATTAGAACAACTAGTTGATCTCCAACAATGGACCAATTATGTTTAAAGAAATAAACCGGGAACCCATCTGGTCCCGAGGACTTACTTGGTTTCATGTTTTTGATTATCTCCCAAATTTCCTCATGTGAAGGTAAATCCATTAAGATATTGTTATCTTCATCTGTCACTCCTACTGATAAATGAGAGAAAATATCCTCATTCTCGGTAGTTCTCATTGCTTTAAAAATATTTTCAAAATAATTTTTTAGCTCCATTACTTTTTTGTCTTTTTGTTCCTTGGAATCAGAATTAAGCAGACAATCTATTTTGTTTCTCTTCTTCTTATCATTGTTTTTGAATGGAAATACTTTGTATTTCTTTCCCCTAAGTTTACTATATCATCTCTCGATAGTTGCTTATCAATTTCTTCTTCAGTATCATACATTTTTTCCAAAATTAACATTTTAGAGTTAATCAGTTGTTGCAAAGCAGTAATTAATTTTTGTTTATTTAATTCTTCTATTTCAATCGGCAGATTCTTAATTTTCTTTGTTGGTAACTCGAAAATATTTTTCCTCCAAAAAGTTAGTTGATTTCCCAAATTGTTAAGATTAAAAATCATAGACTCAGTTGGATAGAGCTTTCTTTGATCCAGCAAGAGTTTATTATATCAAGATAATATTGATCCTTCAACCAAGTATCAAAAAACTTAAAAGAAAAAACATAGTTATTTTTTCCCATTCCCACCATGTTTACCAAAAAAAAGGAAATAATCAGATCCTACTGAAACTAAGACTTTAAGAGATGATTCAGTGAATTGGTTTTGCCATTCCACATTGACGAAAGCCTTATCCAATCTTTCTTGGATATTTTCAGATCCTTCTATATGGTTATTCCATGTAAAGTTAGGTCCTTGGTAACCAAAATCTTATAGATCCGATCTAACAAGAAGTCTTTTTAAAGGTTCCACTTCACTTTCAACAAAAAGAGCCCCTACTTGTTTATCCTCTTTACTTAGGATTTGGTTCCAATCCCCTATTACCATCCAAGCCATATTATGATAATTTACTTTTACGAAAATTTCTTCCAAAAATTTCGAAGAATCTAGCTTAGATGGTTTGTATGGTGATCCATAGAACCCCGTTAACAACCATTCTTTTTTAGATAAATTGGTTTTAACTAGGACATTAATCATATCGGAACTAGGGTGAACTATTCAAAGTTAAAACCATCCACCCAAGCCATAGCAATTCCCCCTACTATGCCTACTGGATCCACAATGTACACATTTGGAAAGCAAGACAAAAAATTCCTTACTACTGATCTTTTCTTTTTAGTTCTGATCGAAAAACCACACCAGGTTCCCTAAATTTATCAAAAAAATAAAATGTTGTTTTGATTTCTTAGATCCACAGCCTTGGGCATTCCAATCTAGGATTTCTAAGTTTCCACGCTTAATTCAAAAAATTGCTCTCATTGTTGATGTAATTGTGTGCTCAGGAAATTCAATGGAACTAAAAAGACAGTAAAAAGAAAGAGCTCTAGGAACTAAAAATACAAATTTTCACTCTGTTAATAAGTAATGTTTTTCTTAATACATGTTTGAGCCATTAAATCACCCTATTATGTCATGAAACTAAAACTGTAAGGATGCGCTGGTTCACTACTGAGTATTATGGTAAAGAGAATGGTAACGACTTCATTGTTTAACGATGTTGTGAATGGCATCAACTAGGAACAATGAAAAGTCCTCTCTTTCCGATGTTGTCGTTAATTTCTCCATGAGAAACCCGATTAAAAAATAGGACTTATTTATCATCACAAAAAGGGTTTTCCCTCAAGAAACAACTGTGACAAACATGTACATATCAACTTCTCAGGTTTCAACTTCCAAACATCTAAACACGTCAACTGTAAAACAACATCAAACACAAAAGATTTCTAAGTTAGAAGTTCTGTAATACTATTAGCCTCAGTTTTCTATTCTTCAAACTTATTGTAATTCTCTGTTCTCATGTGGGATAATAAGACATATATATCAGTTCTGACTACATGCATACCACGATAAAAACTGCAGATATACTTTTCAAGTAAGAACATCATATCGTAGCTTATTCAAGGCTTGCTTGTTGTTAATACTAATATCATAGCGCTATTTAAGTATAAAATTATACCAGAAATTTGTAAATAACCACACTAACATCGTACTTCCATTTAAATCACTTTTTCATTTATTTTTTTGAAGTTTGTAATCATGTAACTTAACCCTACGATCTAGTTCAACCTAATTACTACTGACTCACATAAAAATTCCAGCGAAATTTACCAAACTAACCAGCTCATAATTTCAATTTAAGTTTCTCCTTCATTCTTATGAAGGTTAGTAATAGTAATCGTATTAACCCTAAGTTCTCAAACAACCTAATTGCTACCGACATGTGTCATCGATATGCTCAAATTTACCCCATCCGTTAAAAATAATTAACTTTCTCAAGCTTGAACTTCTTAGAACATCATGAACTTCAACGATAATCTATACATATTCATACTTCAAACAAATAACAAATAACAATTCCCAAATACTAAATAATTTTTCCAAAAACATTAAAACATGCGATAATATCTTAAGACCAGGTAACATAAAGAAATTGAAGTTTTTAAGAAAATCCCCAAAAGTAAATGAACTTTCATCATATATAACCTAAGCGCTAAATAAACAGTAAAACTTACCCAAAAGGAGGAAGAACCCTAAAAAGTTATTTTCCTTCAAGGAAGAAAGAAAGAAAGAAAAGGGGTACAATAATGGTGACATTTGAAATCGTCGAAATCTAAAACACCAAACAATTTTCAGATTGATTCACTTACATGCTGATCAGTCTGCATCTGAATTTTGCCATGCAACGTTTTGATATGCCTATGAGTCTCTTTAAGAACGGAACCCATGTCCGTCTGCATTACCCAATTCATGTTTAGTGGTATGAAGTTGAATACAATAATGAATTGTAGTTCAGTTTTTTTACCTTCCCAGAGGGAAAAAAAGTTGATGAGAGTGTTTCTCTTCTCTTTCTTCCTTTGCTTCGGTGAAATGTCATGCAACATTCACGTACAAGAAGCCTAAAAGTGGTTAGTGTTGGAATTTCAACATCTTAACTATCACTTATTAGACCTAAACATGATAGAAAAAAACCATATTCTGACATGACGACGTTCTTCATTGTATTTCTTCTTTGTGCATAACTACTCCTTGCAAAATATCTTCCATCTAAATCCTTTGGAAAATGGCTAGAAAAAGAATCAACTTTTTCCAGAATTGATTCTAATATAAGGTCTGGCACATTTTGTTGAAATTCATTGCTGCTCTGGTATTAATATTTTGGAGGAGACCTACTATTCGATTCACCCGTATATGAAGAACAACCATTATGCAACAAGAAAAGATTTATTTTTTTTTAGAAATGCCTCAGAATTTGATATGAGTTTTTCCAATATGTTTATAGCAATAAAAACTAAATTGTGATTACAAGTAAGAAACTCAAGAAAAAAAACATAGAAAAACAAAGTATTATTCAAATATAAATACAAGATATATGTAGTATTTTCCTTTTTGACATGTAAAAGTATCACAAGAATCACATGTATTTTATATATTTAAATTTTAAAAATTAACACATGAATCACATATAAGAAACAAAAAAAAATTAAGGAAACCTATATTATGTAAGATGTTTCTTATGTTACCAGTACAAGATGTTTATTATTGTTAGTAATACGATTAACCTAAGACCAAAACATTCTGAAATGATGAGGGTACCAAGTACACCACAATATTTTCTATATGAACCTACATGTACACACACCTTGTACACAAAGATTGTCAAAATATAGCAACCGTAAGATGTCCACTTGGTATATAGTATAAGTTCGGACTGAACTAAGTGTTTGATCCCATGAGTTAACCATTATCATCTACTTGTGATTATTTGATAAAGCAACCCTAAAGGTTAGATTTGAAATCTTCTAAATCAATAAGTCACAAAATCATAAGAGATAGGCAGTATGAAACCGAAACTTAAAGTTAATAATAACAAATTTTGATCTTATAATCGAAAGCAAAGCAAAGAGATATTAAATAGAAACAAGCAATGCAATCGTGAATCATAACTATCAAGAGAATGGCATAAATATTTAACATAAAAACTTATCATTCACATTTATTAAAAGTTTGAATAAAGTTTACACAAATACTGAAGTGAATCAACAAATGATTAGTCTATTTATATGAAAGACATAGAACAAGAAACAACTCTTATTAATATTTTGATGCATCTCATTTTCATGCTTTCAGCACATGATGAGTGTAAGTTAACATTTCCAAACTTGAGTTTGTAGATTTCTTCAAGTAGATAACCTTGCTGCTTTGCAGGAGCTTCCTGCAATTGAGAAGTTTTCGTGAATGACTCTGCGAGAGCATGCAACTCTGTTTCGCCTTGAATACAGAATTCTGTCATCATCTCAAAAGGTGGTTCTTTCTTTAGTATTATTTGGTTTTCCTTCATATTGACCCATTGCTTTTATCATCGAGAATCAGTGCAGTTTTATTCAAGAAGTCAGATCGAGCACCTTTGAAAGAGAAGCCATCGAATTTTGGTCCATAGTTAGATTTGAATACACCATAGACAAGCATACTTTTATATATCTCTGAGGCATTTTGGTGATATAATACAACCAATAAAATATTTTTCCAAAAATGAGAAAATTCCCATAAAGATTTTTCTTAACTAGATTCATTCTCATACTTCACACCTGAAGTGCCTAATCTTGCTTCCTCACACTTATAATCGACACATTTAGTGAGGATGCAACCCTAATACCATTTAAAGGGGTATTAGTTTGAGGGTTTATCTCATAATGGGTTCCAAAACACATACAATATTCTAAATCTTGTGGAGCATGCTCTATAAGAACTCTCATATTACCTCGATATATAGAAAATCTTGGTCCTTTGTGTTAAAGCATTGCTTGGTCGAACTCACAAGCATTGATACCTAAAGACTATTGTCAAATTTATTTGATCAAAACTATATCTTGACTTCTAGTCTACATTAGTCAGTCTCGGATTAGGATAGAAGTGTGCAGTTGAGTATCGTGACGTCATTACGTTCTACCGTTTGAAGGCGAAGATGAACGAAGCTTTTGGAGAAAGTCATCAACAAAAGGTAAGTGAAGACTAAACCACCTATTACTCAAATTTTCACCTTTTAATCTTTGAGACTATGTTGCATGACTAAATTAGACTATCTAAGCATAACAGAAATTTCGAGTCAAGTTTTTCTTGATTATTGTTCTCAGAATATTTTAACTAAACTTAAGAAAATTTGTTCATACTTGATGGATTTGGTTATTAACAGTTTATTGTTTATGATCTAAATCACGATTCAAGATTATCATTTGAAAATAGCCTGGAATGGTGATATGTGTCGTTGATGTTATTCGAGAATGTTTCAAATCGATTTACAGAGTAATATAAAACTATTGTAAATATGGATATAAGACAGTATGTATACCATCTTACATACCGACACAACTGATGTAGGTCCGGAGCCATAGTATATGTACTCAGTACACGTACCGGCGTAGCTATAATTCAATAACGACTTTTCGTACGCATACCCAGTATGCAAACCGAAATTATTTTGTGCACTCATGAACTCAGGAAGGTACGCATACCCAGTATCCAAACCGAAAAAAGGTCTGTGAACTCGTGACTTAGGTTTGGTGCGCATACCCAGTATGCAAACATAAAAAGTCTATCGACTCCTGAACCGGGAATGGTACCCATACCTAGTATGCAAACCGGAAAAGATCTATAACTCCTGAACTTATTTTTGTCTTAAGGGTATACAAACTCGGTACATGTACCATGAAAAAATAACTCACGAACATGATGAAAGTGCACATACTTACCTTGCCAAACATTTTCAGATGCACCGAATAATTTCTGTAAATGATCGGCATTTGAACAATTCTCTATTAAACCACATCTAACAATAGTTGATCACATTAACCTACGGTTGTGACTCAATAAAGTCTTAGTGTGTTATATGTGTTAGAACACTGCTCATTCGAACTCGCAAGCATTGCTATCTCAATATTGTTTGTCAATGTTAGTGATCAAAACTCTAAGTCTTTATTTCTAGTCTACTTATAGTGATGTCTCGGACTAGGATAGATTGTGTAGTTGAGCATTAATCTTCACGGAGTTCATCAATTGAAAATGAAGAACTACTAAGGAGAGCTTGTGGAACTTCATGAACAAAAGGTATGTGGAGACTAAAACTCATCTATCACTTGGAAAGTCTATTTCTACTCTATCTCCTATATTGAAACAAAAGTCGTATTACTATATAGTATTCGATTATGCACATTTGAGATTTCGAGTTGAGTTTAACTCGCTTACATATTTCTCGAAATATGTGTTGGTAAGCTTTCGCTTCAACCAAGTTCATCTTATATTCTTGACGAAAGTCAAAAGATGATCATGTGAAAATCGTCGAGTAACATCTTACATGGTTTGTGTGATACAATCATTTGGTATAGACTTGGAATGTTTCGTAATGATTATTTCAATAACTTGGAAATTGCTTTGATGCTAATAGTTTGTGAAAACATCTATTGTCATCCTCTAAGAATGTTTCAATGATTAAAATAGAGTTTAGAACACTCAACCATCACTGGATTATGAACATAGTACGCATTCTTGCATATATGTGATCCATGGCCGGAACTATAGTATGCATACCCGTATGCCTGTTAGTTGTGAAATTCCGAGTACCTAAGTACACATACCCTCAACATCCATTTACTCAAGAGCCTAACCTTGGTAAGAAACACGATAAGTACAAAAAGTTAGCAGAAGAGAAGATATATCCAACATGTGAGAATTAATGGTGAGACAACACTTTCTGTCATCATCGAACTACATCATTTAAAGAAGACTTTTGGATGGTCTGGGAATAGTGTTACTCACCTCTTGTGATTACTCAGAAAATGGTTTCCAGAAGGAAACACTTTCCCTGCAAAATACCCCGTAATGAAACAGATGTTGCAAGATCTTGGAATGAAGGATGAAAATATACATGTTTGTGTTAACCATTGTGTGTTGTTCCGTAAAGAACATGAGAATGCGGTAGAGTGTCCGACTTGTGGAGCATCAAGGTACAAAGTCAAACAGGGGAAAGATGGAATATTAAAGGTAACAAAAGAGCCCGAGAAAGTATTGAGACATTTTCCACTACCACAAAGACTTGAGAAATTTTATACCATACATTGGATCTCCGAAGATATGACGTGGCATGATCGAGCAAAAGTTTCTTATGACTACATGCGCCACCCAATAGACTCCTTGCAGTGGTAGAACATGAAGACAAGGTTTCCTGATTTCGCAAGTGAAGCGCGAAATGTGTGGCTTGGAATCTCGACATATGGTTTTAATCCTCGTGGCATCCAATCTACTGGTTACAGTTGTTGGCTAGTTATATCAGTTCCTTACAATTTGCCACCATCGCTATGTATGAAGGCAGAGTTTCAGATCTTATCGCTACTAATACCAGGACCAAAGGCGCCGGGTCAAGACATTTGTGTTTTTCTTCAAGTATTGATATAGGACCTAACAGAACTTTTGGAGGGTGTTGATGCTTTCTATATACGTTCAACAGAGACATTCAAGTTGAAAGCAATTCTTATGTGGGGTATTCATGATTTACCGGCTTATGGAAATATTTTACGGGTGTGTAGTTCATGGTTTCAAAGTGTGTCCTGGTTGTGCAGATGAGACGAAAAGTAATTAGTTACCACACTCCCGCAAGATTGTGTATGTACAGAAATTTCCGAAGATTTCTGAAGACGGATCATCCTTTCAGGTCAGTTACATGATGAAAAGTTCTTTAATTCTCTTGATTATGTTTAAGTAGAGTTGATTGTGGTCAACATCTATAGTTGGTAGTGTCTGAATTGAAATTTTGTGAAGGATTCATCTCTAATACTAGTGTGAAAAGTAAACAGACTCATACCGTTTCTTCACTTACTTGTAATAAAATTCATATATGAAGTATAGATGCATGCTGATCAGTGGATCCTTTAATGTGAGTCAGTAACTGAATCAATGATAGTGTTGACATCTAGCACTAGATATTTTTGACAAGAAACTGAGTTAAAACAACATGTTGACTGGCTCTATATGGTTTTATTCAGTTTTTAATTTTCAATTCAATTCAGTGCTTCATTTTTTGTCAAGCTTGGTTTGGTCATTTATGATCAATTCAGTTAATTTTCAAAATTTTGACTGGTCAATTAAAAAGGAATTGCATTGGTACTGAGAATTTTAGTGTCCTGTTTTCAGGTCAGGCAAGTATATGCGACTCAAAACAAAGGAGAAGGGACTTGCACCAGTTCGATTAACCGGACAAGAAGTAATGGCGAAAACCAGTCATGTTCATTATGTTCCTGGTAAGCTTACCAAAGACGGTAAGAAGAGAAAGAGAGATTTTTATCAAGTTGATCCCGATGATATTGATTCACCAACTAAAGCGTTTTACAAGAGGTCGAGGCTGCTGGATATTCCAACATGGGTTTATAATGAATATCATCATTGTATTGACGTAATGCACGTTGAGAAGAATGTTACTGAACATCTTGTAGATGCTTTTTTTGACATAAAGAAGAAATAGAAAGACAGTGTGTGTGCTAGGAAAGACATGAAGGCTCTGAATATTCAGAGTGGTCAATGGATCACTGAAGATCCTGAAACTGGCAAAGAAATCGTACCTGACGCTCCTTATATTTTGAGCAAGAAAGAGAGAAATGACTTTTTGAAGATATTGAAAGACATGAAGTTTCCGACTGCATTCTCGTTTCTTGGAAACAATGTCACTCTTCAACCTCCTGGTATGCATTCCCTGAAGTCGCATGACTTTCATATGATTATGGAATATCTGCTGCCGGTGCTGCTCCAACATGCTTTCCCGCGCTACCCAGACCTTCGGAGAGCTCTTCAACAAATCAGTTTATTTTTTAGAATATTGTGCTCGAAAGTTTTGATCAAAAGTAAACTCCAACAAGCCAAATTCATGGTTGCTGGGGCATTATGTGTTCTGGAAAAGTTTTTTCCGCCTTCGTTTTTCGTTATCAGTATCCATTTGGTGGTGCATTTTGCTGACGAAACTCTAGCTTGCGGATCGGTTAGACTCCGATGGATGTATCCATTTGAGAGATAATTGCTTTCAAATATTTTGATAACATGTAGTTCCATACTTCGACTTGTTTGTGGTATATAAACTTAAGAATTATGTTGTTACGCAGGGCAATGAAAATTTATAAGAACATTCCAAGCAACAAGCGTTACCCTGAAGGTTCGATCAAAGAAAATCATCTTACATATGAAGGTGTGGTTTATGCAATGGAGCACGTCGCAAACTCCAAGGATGGCAATCACAAAGCCACACGGGAAGCTTTCTTGGATGCCGATTCTGAATACAACAATGAAGGCCCCGAGGGTTTTGGAGATAAGTCAGCGACTCTATCTGATGTATAATTCATACAGATAGTTAGACATGTGCTATTTCGTCGTGAAGTAGAAGGTCTTGCAGATTACTATGCGTAAGTACCTTTTATATTTGATTCAAATTTCTTAAAATGTGATTGTACCATGAGTACCAAATGAGTGAGATCTTTTTAGTCTGGAAAGAATGTAGTAATGTACAGTAATTTGGGTGGCTGTTTAGACTTGTTTTAGTCCCAACTCCCAAGTTCCTTTGATAACCAGAACACTCCTTTTACATGTTACTGTTTTGCAGTGAATACTGTGATGAGTTGTTGGTTGATACGAATGGGAACACGACCAACGAAATAAAATGACAGACAAACTTCGTACAATGGTTGTATAATAAGGTAACTATATTGAGACTTAGTTGATTTCCTATTTTGCTCATCAGTTTTATATATTTTCATTGTAACTAACAAGTCTTCTAATGTTCTAGTTGGTGAAAGAGCGCAAAATGAACTCCAAATTATGGCGTTACGTAAAAGGGCCTGTTGGAGAAAAGGAATATAACAAGTACAGGGTCAATGGTTATACCTTCTCATCCAAGTCAAATGAGTCAAGTCGCATCTCACAAGATAGTGGCGTTTGTATGGAAGCAACTACTGTATATAGGGCAAGTGGTAAAGATAAAAACCTCGTTGATGGTGTGACCAAGTGGTATGGTGTGGTTAAACAGATATTAGAGCTTGACTACACAGAGTTTAAAGAAGTGGTGTTTTACTGCGATTGGGTGAAGGTCAAGAACAAGAGTCGCGGGTGTAAAATGTGTCCTTATTCCAACTTGGTGTTGGTTAATTTGAATAATTTCAGAAGTTCAGATGGTGACTTTGATGAACCTTCCATATACTCGATTTTGAGGCTTCTCAAGTGTTTTATTTGACAGATTTGAAGGACATTGAATGGTCTGCTGTAATTAAATCTCCAAGGAAGATCACTAGACTAGCAGATGACTTATTGAAGCCCGAATTCAGAGAATTCCAGTCGATATTTCAAGATGAACCCCATTTGAAATCTTTGCTAGTAACACGCAGTAGTTAAATGTTGACTGTGTCATAATTGTATTTTTGTTATTGGGTCAGAATGTAGGTTTGGTTTTTTAATAGGCAGATCATAACCATTTTGTGTTTATTGTGATTTTCGGCGTACGATGATATATTGATATGTTTTCTTCTCTTTCTTTAATATTGCTCCTTACTGTGATTTTACTAATACTTCATATTTCTATTTGCAGTACAACATGTCCAGCTCTACTAGAGATACGGAAGCACAAAAAAATATGTCCATCTCTTCTTCATGTAAACCGAAGAGGTGCATCAAACTTGACCAAGGTTTGAAGCCTGTGGGAGTAAGTGCCACCACATTGTCTACTAGAGCAGGAGAGATCATAAGAATTCATATTCTTATTAACTTCATTGATTGGAGGATCGTGCCTAATAATTTCAAAGATGATGTTTGGCAAGCTTTATTGGTATTTCTTTTATTTCTGGAATTGTTGACATTTGTATTTCTACTACTATTGATGTTATTTTACTTAGTGTTTAACAACATAAACTGTATCTCAGGGGGAATTTGAATTTCCTGTCGACCCAAATCTTTGTCGCCCTGTTATAGAACGAGGATTTCCGTCATTGTACCGGAGACATAAAAATGACTTGAGGGATATGGTCAGTGGAGTACGTAAGAAAAGATCAAAGAAGAGGCGTGCATTATCTAAGGATGGGTCTGTTGTACCGGATGAAGATAATGAAGTATCGGAACCACGAGAACTCACTCCAGAACTTTGGGAAGCTTGGAGAGATAAAGTTCCACTTGGGATTAATCGACATGTTTGGCATGAGTTTGTTGACCATGATAAGAAACCTGAGACGATCGCAAGGAAAAAACACTGAAAAGAATCCACTGTCTGCCATACACTTAGGCGATGCTCATACAGCAACAAAAAATATAAACTGGTAACTTTATTCAATCTATAAGTAATTGTTAGTATAACGATAAAGGTTTTGGGATAATATGATAAACCATTTTTGCAGGATGATTCAGGCATTCTAAAAATATCACAAAACACTACAAACAAGTGGTTGTTGGGATACTAGCGGCGTGATGGAAGTGTGCATCCTAGTGCGATCGATGTACATGTAAGTATTATCTATTTCTTACTCTTATGTAATGTGCATAACTACACTTATTTCACTGCTGCTATCTCTTATTTGTTGATGCTAACCACCAAGTTTCACTTATGAAATTACAGAAGAAAGTAACAGAAGCTAAAGCGAAGCGTTAAGAAGCAGGAACAAGTGGTGCCAAAGGCACTGTGATTTCAGAGGAACTGGAAGATGTGTTTGGATCAAACAGAAAAGATGGTATTCATGGCTACTCATCCAGTATTTCGAAGAAGTATGCTCAGGTGGCAACGGTTGCGTATTCTGCTTTTCAAACAAGACAGTCCGAAAATGAGGAGAAAATGAACACGATGAAAACTGAAGTTACTAGTTTGGGTTCCAGAATGGGCGGTGTTGAAGGCGCAATAGGGTCGTTGTACGGTAAAGTCGATTTAAGTGTTCTCATCTTACTTGTTGTGTATCAGTAAATAAGTTTCATACACATTGAATGATGTGTGCTAATTTTAACCTGTTCTTGTTCACAGGCAATATTACAGTTACTAAGAGCTAATGGGTCTGCAACTGGAAGTACCACCAACACTCCTAGAACAGTCACTCCTAGCCCAGAGAAAGGGTCCACTAGTTATCCTGTTGGTGGAAGTCATAATGTTTAGGATAACGAGGAAACTACACCAAAACAGCCGATTTGAGACGGATATACACGTTGTAATGAATTTAAGCAACCCTTATATCTGTTGGTAATACGGCGTAGCAAATTTTTGTGCAACGCCAAAATCCGTTGCACAAATTAATTAAAACAACTCTTATTAACGTTGCTTAATATGGTGTGCAACGTTTTATTTTATAATTAGAGCAACGTATACATTAATTTATGCAACGTAAAACTTAATTTGCGCAACGTGAATATCCGTTCCAAAATATATAATAAGAATCAAAAAAATTACAAAATTCCAAAATCTATATATTCCTGCATAAAATATTCCTATTAAAAACAATTTATTACAAAACCGTACACTAACTGATCCTCACATCAGTCTTACAACTTACATCAAAATTGATGAATGTTCATCTGAAGACAAGAACATAAGAAAATGAGTATAAAGCTACTACAAGTGTGAGCCTATGAAATGATGTTGTGTTTGTTCATATGGTTATCTAAAAATCTTGTTGCTTAAAACTTCCAATGCCTTACTGTTAATCAACTTTTTATATATATGAGATAAACTAACTAGAAGGAAAAAAAATACCAGCAAGCGAACAACAAGCAACAGTACACAACTTCATGGCAAATTACCTCGTTGTCGATCATCTTTAAGAATTTTAGCTAGTGGTGCAGCTCCCAGCTCCATCACTAATAGTTAGTGTAGCTTTTCCAGGACCTCCTCTCGATACAGTTATGATAGTAAAAGTAGTAGTTGATCCAGTTGAACCTCTGCAGAGATCACCTTTAGTTCCTGATATAGAGTGTGCTCCAATGCCTTTCCTTACTCTAGTGGATGCAAAATTCCTACCAACAAGTAAGTCTTGTTATGTCCATGTATACCGCATGTGCCACACTTATTCTGTCTCCTAGGTTGTGTTTCATCTTCTCTCCTCTAAGTTCCTGGACTGCCAAGCTTTCATCTAATAATAGTTGGGTTTATAACAGGTAATGGCTGAAATTAGACAAAAGACGATGTGATTAGTTTCAGTTCGGAAGACAAAGTAATCAACACAGGACTCTCACAACCCTCTCCGGGATGAATAACTGTTACTGCACTTCTTAAAATATTTTGTTTACGGTTTGTTGTTTGGTCTCTCCCGTGCCAATAATAGCTGCTGACATATTTTCCTAGAGAGTAGGTTCACTGGATAAATACTATTCTCGTGAAAGCATATCCACTAGCAGGTTCACTGGATAAATACTAATGAATAACAATCCAATATGGAATTGAATCTTGAGAAATAGAGTACTGAATAGTTATCAAGTAACAGTATCAATCTTACCCGACTGTGTATTATGGAACCACTGGAACCATGCTTCCAAGCGAACAAAAGCGCTATCTAAGAAGGAAGTGATCTCATTGCTCTCGCTGGTAGTAAATTGGTTTCTACTCGTCCCATTAACTAGATCTGAAAGGCATCATTTGTATTTTACAATGATAGCATGCAAAATTCAAATTAGTAAAATTAGAAATACAGTAAAACTTACCCTTTAGAGCTAGAAAATAATTTGGTGGATTTCCATTTGTTGGGTGTTGCGCAACATATTCCTCTGGAATTTTACTGCAAATATTCGTAACATGATTTTAGAGTGCGAGATGTCACTGATAGTGAACCTTTGGTACATAACATCAAAATCATACATGGTTTAGTTTAACAATAGTTGCAATACCTTAGAGCTTCAGTACCCAAGACTATCTCACGAGGAATCCAGCCGTCAACGTTTGTCATATCTAGCCAATGTCCAATAATATCCAGGCAAATTTTTATGTCCCAGCGGCTGTTCACCAAGTATAGAAAAGACCCAAGAACATACAACAAAATTAGTCACTCAAGCAATAAAATCCTGAATGTGGAGGAAATACAAATTATTCTCTTTATCCAGATGGTTAAAATGGTCTTGGTGGTAGCAGGCTACTAACCAGATTAGCAGTTGATGAGAGCCTTCATCCCATAAGAATCCCCCTTGGAAAGGTGGTTCTTCCTGGGACAGCAATGTACATCTCCGCTGGCCAATATGGAACCAAGTCCTTCCCATGCTTATCTTGCAAGATAATGTGGAAATCTTTGACTATTTTTGTTTCCATTCAATTTTCCTAGGAAAAACAGTTGAAGTTTAACAACTTACTCTCATATCCCGAGTAAGGGAAATTTTTGATTGGCCGTAGAAGTAGCCAATACCACCAATTAGATTCCCAAGAGCCACCCTACCCAGTCACTGCTTCAGAACTAACCTGAAATCCCAATAAAATTTATGGAAGTTTGAATCATATGTAAATACACTAACGCATTACGTTAAAGAAAAACTCATTAGAAACATAGAATGTTGTTAGTGGATACCTTGTCCGTAAGATTGAAGAGCTTGTTAAATTTTTCATCAAACTCTTTCTGTTTATCAATCAGTGTATTACTCAGTTGCAATTCATGAAACATATTGAAACGAAATTAGGAACGGGAAATGTACTACTCGTTCAATATATAGAAGATATAGGTTAGGTTTGGAAAAACATCCTTGAGTATCCATACAAGGTCAGATGATGGAAAAGCTTATAAAAGAAAATTTGAAAGTACAATCCTAACGGACGATGCAATAATAACCTGTGATATTCTTCACACGTTCTGCATCTCTTGAACTTCTTAAACCAGTCCCAGATACAAAGGCAATATCTGCTCTGACAGGAAATTTAGCAAAAATCTGTAAACCAAAATTGAAGAGCCATAGAAATCAATATTGCACAGTTATGCTCACAGAAAGATGGAACATTGGGGAGAAAATACATAATATTTACAAGGAATTGCATACCTGAAACACTAAAACATTAGGAAAGTTATCAGATGTGTCTGGTTGCAGTAGACCCACCCCTGTTGAATGACGGAACAAATGTCATCAGCAACACTCACAGAGAAGGTTAATTAAGATACAACCGCAAGTGGCACAATACAAATTATGTACTGCTGTTACTGAATTAAAAATATTACATACATGGGATCCAACAGCATTCTGGACAAGTTCAGCCAATTTGTGAAGATGAGGTGTTCTAAAGCCAGAATAATGGATTTCCAAGTCGTCCTGCAAAATTTGTAGAAAGTTTGTACTCAAGGTCCCTATTTGTTTTAGCCAAATTCGTCACTAGCATCACCACAACAAATAAGACAACACAGCATTCAAGATCCATAATTTTGGGTGCAGGAAACGGAGTGTTAACTCTAAGCTGTTGATCAACTTCTTCATCATCACCATCAACTGATTGGTTATCAGTTCTTAAACCACTACTACTACTAGCATATACATTTTCTGAGATGAAATTTGCAATAATTACAGGCTGAAAACACTAGGAATTGTTGTGTTTATAGATAGTTGGGGAGGAGAGCCATTGACAGGAGAAGTCAGATGGATGTATTTAAAAATTAGTTTTGGGTTATTTTAGTTGAAAGATTCTGGATTGTGGGTTCAGTTTGTTTGGTAAAATTCATAGGCTCTTCTGAATTTCACCAAACAAACAGCCCCATAATCTAATCAAGAAGAAGGGGGTTGTCGGCGAAACATAATCACATTTATAACCAATAAATTGAATGTATCAATAATGATAAACTCAACTTATGGTTCTTTGGTAAGAAATTCAGGGTATCTTGAATATGCTTAAATCTTTGAAACAAGGTGTTGAAAAGATCAATTTATATAAACAATAGGACATGTTGCAAAGGAAAACTCGACAACAGTAATTGGAAATGTGGACTAGTTACAAAGATCAAATATACTGATTTGAGCTTTAAGCCTTAGTTGCACTAAAGAATTTAAGCTTCATTTTGCTGTTGACCAAGTACTGTGAATACATAACCAATTAGCCATTAATCTTCGCAAGTAAATGTACATACATAACCATTTAGCCTTGGGATTTGCACAAGTTGATACTAATTAAGAGAAAGACATTGTTTAGCAGTACTAATATAAGTTGACTACACATTCTAAGAGTGGTAAAGATAGACATACCCTGAATCTCCCTTCTAAGAGTACAGATCCATAACTAGCAGTACTACTTCGGATTGGTCCAATACTGGTTAGCACACTATGTGAAGAAGAAGGGGACACAGGTTACCTGAGAGCACTATTCATCATAAAAATTAGTCCCCCAGTAACAAATTGGACCAATAATAATTATTAATAAAAAATTCCTACATTAATATAAAGAAACATAGAATAGTAATAACATGGTTTATTTTGTAGTTAGTTTACATCACCTGGATTATGGATATTTCTGGTGGGATGATTGTTTTCAATGGCGAAATAATTATCATGAGGATGATGTAAATCAGTGTGTCTCCAACCACCACCACCACCAACATTACCACCACCTCTAGTACCACCAAAATTTAAACCAACACTAATAGTTCTCACAATGAAGCAACCCAACAAAAAATAAAAAAAAAATGAAACACTCTAAAACTGCAAATCTGCAGGTGATGTACTCAAGTAAATGCACCTTGAAACTATAAGGTACAACAACAAAATTCTGAGGTACAACTAGCAAAAAAAAATCAGTATTTTCTGATTTTCAAATAATCAATAAGGGATCAACAAGAGAAACTAAAACAACCAGATTAACTCAACACAAAACCCAAAAATCTGATATCTAAGCTACTAAATTCTACTTCATGTGGATTAATCTCTCATTCTCAAAACACCAAGATAAACCACTGCTTACTTATAAATTCCACAATAAAACATTTACAATCAATAGAACCAGATTTGCAACATACAGTAACCAAAATCAAAACTCAAATTCTAAGAAATCGAGAGAATGATTTTCTAGGGTTTATAAAGGAAAAAATCACATACCTAGGGTTTGAAACGAAAATTGGGTTCCTTAAGTCTGATTTCAGAAAGATGGGTTTTGATTTGTTAGATGAGTTAAAAGAGATAGGGTATCTCACAAATCAAATTCGGTTAAAACCCACGTCTGGAAAAATAAAAAATTGAATAGCTTAAACTCAATCTTACGAAAACCCATCTCACAAATCAGATTGAGTTTAAGAGATCTCACAAATTGGGTTAGATTTCAGAAAGACGGTTTTTGATTTTCGGAGATCCAGTTCGATTTCGAGAGATCTCGATGTTTTTGCAAAAAGAAAAGAAGAAAACGAGAAGGAAGAGGATATCTTTATGGAGAGATACTCTTTTAAAAAAATAAACGATAAAAGAAAATAGATAGGAAAATAGGAAAATGTATTGTGATATATACATAAAAGCCATTAAGAATTTAAATAAATTACGAGCGTGTCCCATTTTCTTTTTTCTATTCCCGCACGTGCTTCGCACATGCTTTCATTTTTCCCCTCATGGGGCCTCCGCACACGTGACCGTTTTCTCTCTATTCTCTCATAAGTTCTGTTTGTTTTCATATTTACTTTTTTTGCCTCAATTAATATGAATGATATTTTGGATAGTGTTGTAAAATCAAGGACAAATTCGGATTTTCAAAAATTGCAGCTTCATTTATTGTTCATGAATAGTGCCTAAGGGGTGTTCCCTTTATAATAGTAATAGACAAGAACGCACCGCACGTGCTGTGCACGTGCTATCACATATCAGAATCAACATTAGCCGTGGATTTTGTTCTTATCGAAATTCTTTTTATTTCTAAACCTAAACCCACTGTTGGAAGTCTTCTTTCTTGTCCACCTGTTAAACGCCTCCAGCCCTCCACCACCTTCTTCCTCTCTTTTTTTCTTTTCATCCCTCCCTCTGCTTTGGCAGTGATCTTTCTTTCTTCTTTATTCCATATAATCGTTTCATCTTCATCATATCTTTGTCTTTTTTTTATTTTGTTTTATCAGCCAACCATTATTTGAAGAATCTATGAATTTACATTCTGATCGATTGTTCATAGACTTAATTAGTTGAAATGTTTAAAGATCTGATTTGATAACGATCTGATTTGATAACAAAGGTAATACCAATACTAATTAGAATAACAAATTACATTTATCTAATGTTCAAGATTCAGCAGGGAAAATTAGTATTTTAAGGTACTCAAATTACATTGATACCCCTGTACATTTTTCTAATGTCTTTTAATAATAAATAAAGCAAGGGTAAAACTGGAAAATAATTTTTGCAGCTTCACTTGCTACAGTAAGGGGTGTTCCCTTTATATAATAGAATAGATATTAGATTTAGTGCAACGTATTTGTTATATGTGCAACGGAAAAAGGTTTGCAACGTAAATACCCGTTGCACATACAAAAAATAAAATGTTGCAAAATCCAGGATATGGTGTAGTATAAATTGGATCTCGTGTGGTTAGATCTGGGCAAGTTGAGCTGCTAAACAATAAAGGTCAAGTTGTTGCACTAGGGACTATAAAGGAATGTTCAGAGGTTGAATACGTACATTGTGTAAATGTGATGCCGAATGAGAGGAAGGTCTATGTCGAGGAAGTGTATGACAAAACTGCAATTATTTGGGATCCCCCTCAAGGAGACGGTTATCACTTCTTAAAACAACTAGCACTACCTGCTTTTGTGAGATGGGGCGAGAATAGGCTGCAACCTGCAGTTAGTGCATCTTTTTAAGATCGGGCGAGAATATGACATCCTACAAACTACTTTTTTGGGGGTATTTTGACTGAAGGAAGATTGATCGATACAATGGCGAATCCTACTGACTTCTCTTTTTTGGTTTTTTGACTTACGAAGATTGCTTAAGATTATGGCGAATCCTACAGACTTCTTTTTTTTTGGTGTTTTTTTGCTGTAGGAAGATTAGACAGACTATGCATCTGTCTAATCTGTCTTTAGTAGTTGTTTGTAGTTTTCTGTGCCTAATGGATTTTATATATGTGTATATATATATTTTGTATCTTGTTGTTTATGATGGTCAACCCCTTTTTAACTACGCCAATGCAAATGCGTTGCCGGTCCCAAGCCCGGATAAAGGAAGAGGGAAAAGGTTGGTGTATATATTCATGTTATTTTCTTTCCTTTTTCAGGTTGCAGTTTAACTCCATGCTAACCAGTCATTATGAAGCTGTTGGACAAGTACTTAATTAAATGGGATGTCGCAGCCAGAAGACGAACAACTTGTGGTGATCTCCCAGGTTTGTCACTCCCTTGTTTTAATTTAAATTTCAACTTTTTTTCCCTTAAGCTGTAGTTTAGACTTAATCTAATGGTTAGAAGCTGCTTTCTACCCATGTGCAGGGTATTTGTTCTACAAACTAAGAATGCAAGGAAAGCAAGTGAAGATAATCTATCGACTTATTCGATACCTATAGGTAGTTGTCTTCTGATCTCAAGACATGAAAACATTTGAGTACCCAAGTTTTTATTTTTGTCGAATTTGGAGTCATTCAGGGCGCTGTTTCATTGCTTTATAATGTATCTTTATTTTTGTACCCAGTTCTTCTTATCTTGTTCGCATATCAGTTCTGGAGTAATTCAGTATCTCTAACTGCTTGTCTTACAAAAAAAGTATCTCTAACTGCTTGCTTCATACATAGTTCGCGACATTCACTTTCCTCGTGCATAAAATGCAACGACTCTATTCTTGGTTAGATGGGATGCACCATTTTATTGGTAAGTTAACAACTTGGCAAATCACTCATTTCTCACTTCACAGTTAACTAGTTGTCATGGTTCTCTAACTGATATTTCATATTTGTATTTTTGTTGTTGTTGTTGTGTATGGACGAGCCCCGGAGGAGTGCTCTGGATTTGAGGGACCTTGGACCACCATCCCCCTCAGCTTCGATAATGCATACTTCGTTCCTCTTAGTTTGCACTTGTACCCTTTTGCTGTCAACTCAACCAGTAATATAACATAATCAAGAGTTGAATTTATTCTGAAGTTAAATGCATACTTTATGTGAGATGCAGTCAGGTTAGTTTCCATCTCTATGTAAACTAACCTTGGACCACCAACCCCCTCATCTTCGATAATGCATACTTTATGTGAGATGCAGTCAGGTTAGTTTCCATCTCTATGTAAAAATCTATCCGCTTTTCTAGTCTTGTATTAATTTTTTTCTTTCACTCGTACTTACTGAGATGGTTATTTTCTGGTTTAGGGTCATCAAGTTCAAGAGAATATTGGAAGCTTTTGCATGCGCATTCGAACTGATGTTGATTTTGTGGTGGTTAGTTTTCTAGATACTTACATTAGTTTCTTTGTGAAGAAGTGCTAAGAACATCATCATTACCACCATCTTACTATTGTAATCTTTATCTTTTTTTCCTTAAAAGTATGGGTTGCCTGTGATGGAATCCTAGCCATGAGATGTTGGACAATATAATTTAGTTTATTAGAGAAATGGTCAAACACCCAGTAATGGTAATCGCTATTTATTCTTGGAAATGTTTTATTATCATGCTAAGTCAAATCCAGTGAATGTTTTATAGGTAAAAAGCACTTGTCACCTTGGATCTGCTGAAATTTTCAAGTGTCTGTTTCATATCATCACAGAAAGGCAAAAAGGTAATTTTCTTTGGGCTGAAACTCTTTTTAATATCAGTTCAATAGTAAACGTTGTCGTTAGCCGTATAAAGAAGACCTAAGTTAATTCCTTACTCAGTTGTAGGAAAATTTTTGCTCTTGCAGTATAGCATTCTACTAGGAAATTTTATTCGATCACATCCACTCTAGAAGTATGTATAGCAAATTCTACACCAATTTCTTTCACTTGTTATTTCCCAAAAATTGACCATATACATACTTCACATATGTGGTAGTTTCTTTGAGTTTAGAATTGGATTCTAATTCTGTCTTGTACTCTGCAAGATTGATTTAATGTTCTTCCACCTGCGGTAATGTTTGGAATGCTAAAGACTTCTCAGAATGCAACAACAGAAGGTTAGGGTTTTCATAGTTTGAAATTCAGAAACTTGCGTTTACAAAATTTGGAATTTTGTATGGGTTTATGGTTCATCTTTCTATACTCTGTTGATGTATGAATCATTCTTAACGGATTGTGATGATCAATAATCATTCTTGATCGATTTAATGATATTGAGGTTCCTAAATTGGGTCTTCTCGTTCTTCTAGAATGGTATTTGCATGCAGGTGCATAATCAATTTATATACAGGTACAGAAATCTGCCGGAATTATAGCCGGTGGTAATTTTTTTTGGCCTGAAAATAAATTTGCAACGGATATAAACGTAGGTAAAACATCCGTTGCACAAATCACCTGAAATGAGCAACGGATATAACTGCAACCAAATAAATAAACAGTTAAAAGAAAACCAGAATGGGACCCACAAAACCTTTTTTCTGTACATAATAACCGTTGCACAAATTAAGATATAAGTTGTACAAATTAGAAAAAACCGTTGTTGCACAGTATTTGCGTAGCGTTTGTAAGCGTTGCTCAAATTAATTTGTGCAACGGATAACATGTGTTGACAACAATGCGCAAGCGCCCGTTTTGCCAACAAATATAACCGTTGCACAAATTATGCGCAACGTTTATAAACGCCACAAAATGGCTATTTTGGTGTAGTGTTTACTTTTTTATTTCCGCAATTATAATTGTTTTTATTATAATTAGAAGTAAAATACACAAACGTTAATTCCTATTTACTTGATATCAATCCTATTGTGTTTGGTTAAGTCTGAACCTATTATCAAGTAAACATACTTCGTTGTTGTATTGTCTCGATCTCATATCCATAGACGATCATACGAAGTGTGAACCGATTAGTTGTATTATCTCGATTCAGTTCATATACAATCACTTTCAGAGAAAGAACTTATAAGTGGAAAAGTTTTAGATTGAGGTATATTTGGGTACCCTCGTCCGTTCAATTGGTATCAGAGCAGGCAAACACGGAAAGATCTAACAATCTGTGTTTGATGCGATCCAACCTATAAGACATGAGTCAAAGTAGAGTTAAGCAAGAGCGAAAACTAAAGAAAGAGTCAGATAACGTATCACAAAACATTGGAAGTTTTGATTTTAAGAAATGTGTAAAAGGGGATTCTTCATCAAGTTCTACTTGCTCTTCTGAGAATAAGTCTGAAGGTTCTCTAGAGGAGATTAAGTTAAGCCCTGTATTCGCAATCAATGATTCAGATTCTGAAAAATCTTTTTTGATGACGAGAATTTTTTGAGTTCTATTCTTGAGATTTCTGATGAAAGATCAAGTGTAAAAACTTCTGAACTAAAGGAATTGAGCAAACAATTTCTTACTTGTTCTAATGAACTTCTTTCAGCACTTGAAAGAAAACGAGATTTAACTTTAAAGTATGAAAATCTCGATGAAAATCATAACTTGCTGAAAGAAGAATTCTCACAATAAGTACAGAGTCTTAATGACAAAGTATGTGCTAGTCTTTCTCAAGCTGAGAAAGATCGTAATGCAGCTCTTGAAAAAGTACGTTTGTTGGAAGAGAAACTTGTTGAATCAGATGCAAGGATTAACTCTCAACAAAAGAACTTTGAAGAGAAAGAAGGAGAATATCTCTCTCGAGAAATTCGTCTTGAGGATGATCTAGCTAGTGCTCTTGATAAATTCAAGACATTAGAAGAAGAAAATTTGGACGTTAAAAAGTTCAATGTTAGCTCAAACAGGTTAACCTAAATGTTAGAAGCAAATAGAAATCATCTTGATACACGAGGATTGGGCTATAAGGGAATAGATGCTTCAAGTATTATCAAAGAGGTAAAATTTGTTAAAGCTACAAATTCTTCTAAATCAGGGGCTTCCACTGAGGTAAAAGATGCTCGTATTCCTTGTAAAGAAGTAAAACCAGTCAAGCTTAAGAATCATGTTCAACCATACTCTTCAAGAACGACAATCAAAGAGAGCACTTCTGCTAATGTCAAGAAAGCAACAAAGTTGAACAAAGGTAAGAAGAATAAGAGGAGGAAGAAAAATCATCGATCTCCAATGCAAGAGGATCCACAAAAAGGTAGCATTGAAACTCACACTTCGTATGTTACTAAGCATTGTATTTATTGTGGTAATAAAGGGCATGTGGAATGGGGATGCAATATTCGTAAGTTAAAAGACACACTTTCTTTTGTATCAAACGAATTGGCTAAGATTGCTCCCCAAAGGAACTCAGATCGGTATTATCCTAAGTTTAGGAAAAAGAATTATTATAATGATAGTTCAAATTTTGCATATCACTCGACAAGGTCGTTTCATAAAAAACCCAATTATTGAAAGAGAGATGACTTTTTAAATGCAAAAACAAGATCTGATGTTCCAAATTGGAGAAAGGGTGTTTCGAAAAATATTCAAAAGGACAATGATCCTAATGGTATGAAGGAGAAAGTTGTTCCTGCGAAACCCAACTCTCAAGTGGGTCCTGAAGTCCTCCATAGCCAAGAAGGGACCAAAATTTAGTCACAAGAATGACTCTCAGTTGTTAATTGTTGGTGACAATAATTACAAGAGTTTTCTTGAAGGACTAAAGAGAGACATCATGTCTGAATTCTCTTGTACTATTTACGTTGTGATTATGACACTTTTCATCACAAGTCAAAAAGGAAAAACAAGAGATGGAACAAGAGAAAACAAATCAGGCAAGAGGTCAAGAATGATGATTCTGTCTTAGCCACTCGTGACGAACAAGACAAGGCTCAACTCAACACAATCTAGTTGTGTTAGAATGTGCCTGCTCACCTTTGTGCTCAATCTTTTGAAAAGGTGAGGAGGCACATGAAAACTAAGCACATGATCTCTCGGTTATTATATCACTAATTAACATCTTTAGGGAGATTTCTTGTCTTCTATTCTCATACCCTCTCTATCTATATTTGAACTTTTGATAGAAACAAGAATTTTAAATTTATGATGTTGATATCTTCTGATCATATATGTGTAGCTCTTTTTTTACGGTTAAAACAGGCAAAAATCATTAAATTTGGACATCGTATGCAAAAGTTATGTCAAAAACAGTTTAGTATTGTGATCCTTAACTAGCAACACATGGGTACCGATCCTAGTGAGAGGTGCAACACATGGGTACGAAGGAGTGCAATACGAAAAACTGTTTTGCCTATAACTTCTTCGTCCGAACTCGGAATGACCTCACTCTTTTTGCGTTGGTTTCGCAATTAAATTACCTAAAAGATTGAGGACATTGCAATACTTGATTTCATGTTGAATATTTATGGTGTATTGTAAATTGATTTATGAGATGTATGTTTTCGGTTTTCTTATATAACCTTAATATTAGATCTCATATGTCGTGAACCCTTATGGTTTGGGTGACTTTTTAGTTTAGCAGGATTAAGTTCTAGCCCATGTTGGTAGGCTTTATCAAAGGATCATGAGGGGTTACGATTGAAACAATATGTGAAAAGACACAATATGTTGAATCGGTTTTGGTTTAGCATAAAAGCATATGTGTTTGGGGTTTTCAACTTTTGCTTGCAATAGTTAAAAACCGGTTTTTCAACCTTTCTCTGATAAAGGTTGGTTGTTGTTATTCTTTTGTTTTGCATAAGGATGACAAAATTTGTTTGTAAGGTAAAATTACTCCTACCCCAAACACATAAATTTGTATGATGATT